>JAVLVB010000430.1:449051-541228 GCA_032876305.1 Orestias chungarensis | reverse complement strand
ATATATATATATATATATATATATATATATATATATATATATATATATATATATATATATATATATATATTTCTTGTTTGTTCAGTTTGATTCTGTTCTGATAAACCTGTTTTCAAATCATTTAACAAATTCTTATTTCAGAGTCTTTACTCAGGGCTTACCTGCCTAAAAATGAAAAGCAGTTTTAAGTAATCCATTATGTCATGCATTAACAAAAAAAATGGGCCTGTGTGAAAAATTAATGACCCCTTTGGTGTTTCAACAAATAATTGATTAATCAGGTTTTTTTAGAAAGTTCTCCTTTGTACTAATCACATTTAGGCCCAAATAATGTATGTTCCATAGAAGCAAGAAAACAACAAATATTCAAGTAAAACTAAGAAATTATGGGATATATCGTTCTAATAAAAGCTAATTCAATGCAAGACTCATTTCCCAATTAAGTACAGTGGTGAGGATTCAACAATAATGAAAAATTACATCTCTGAAAACTCTGAGGCCAAACCACTACCAACCAGCGATGTCTCATATCAGCCTTCTCGTTTACAAACAATTAACGTTGATGCTAGTAGTGTTTTTGTCTTGGGGTGCTTTGGTTGCTTCAGGATATGGCTAACCTTCTTCAATTCTTGAAAAAAATGATTGAGGTTTTTATCTTGAAATCCTGAAGGAGAGTATTTGCCATGTCACGTGGTGACCTTAATCTAAAGGTTAAATATGGCGTATAAGAGGCTAATCATCCAATTCTGTGTTGCTAAAATTTCTACTCCAGGGTAAGAAATGCTTGTTGCCAATTATGATCAATGATGACCCTTGTTTAGATTGCTTTTAACATATAAAATTAAATCCTCCTTTTTGTATTTAATATGGTTATTTCTGTTTTTGTGTAAAATGTGTTTCCTGAGCTGAACTATATAAGTCACAAAAAAAGGGAAATTATCAATAATCTCAACAAAAAGGTACCGGATCTGAGAAAGGCAGCTGCAAGTATCCATGTTCTCCATAAATAAGTAATGAGTGCCTGACAAGTGCAGACAACAGAGATTATACCAAGAAATACCAAATATGATGAAATGTAAAAAGGATGGATGGTTGACAAGACTTCTCACGAGCCACTTTGACTTTGATACATTATGCATCAAAGCAGAGTCAAGAGCGTACAGTGCCGGTTTTGTTCCGTGTTCAACTGGAGTTACAGGAACAACTTCTGACAAGGCCTGTAGGGTCACTGAACAAAACCTTAGCAATACGTTTAATAACACTGGTTTAAAATCCATCACTGAACAAGGACCCAAGGACACTGTATTTTTAAATTGTATTGAGCCCCCCTTTACTTTTAGTACCCCCTAAAAGACTAGACTGTTACATTGTGTTTGTATCTGTTTTACTCCTCTCTGAGACGTTACACTGGTACTGATAAGTCTATAGATCTGCTTGATTAGAAGGGGGCAGCTTTAGTACTGTATTGTATGGCAGGTATACATACATGTGTCTTTTCATTGCACTTCTAGTTCTCCATGTGGTTAATAGATAGTTTGCCATCTAGCTTGATGATTCCTAAAGCTTAATCAAACCTTTTACAAATAATCCAATTTATCACCTTCTCTTAAGCAATTAAGAATAATTATCCCATTAAAAATGGATCAAACACTCAAAGATGCAAATCTAAGCAGTTTTATTTTTTGTATGTTTTTTTGGCAATTTATTTCCTGTCTGCATTCCACACAAAGTAATCCCACATCAACTGATAAAAGCACAAACAGAGAGAAAAAGGCAGGAGTGATGTAGAGGAAGCCTCATCTTAAATGCCATAAATAAATACTCTGAAAAAGGACTGGTTTGCTTAAGCAAAATAAGTGAAGCACAACTGAGCATAAAAATAAATATTACCCCCATTGAGAGCTAACATGAAAAAAAAACATCTCTTGCACATACCAAATACAAATTTTCAAGAATATGACGATAACGACCTAAATACTCAACAAGTAAAAGGTTAACAAACTGAATTACGATATGTTTAATAAAGACTAATGCCACAGGGAAGAAGCTCCAAAAACATGGAGAAAAAAAGACAGACAAAAAACCAGGTAAAGAAGTAAAATCTCGATATTTAAAATGCGACCTTGTCACCATTAAATTTATTCGAATTGCATGTCAGCTTTTTTGATTTTAAAATAAAAAATGTGTCATCCTTTCCAAAGTATTTCTAAAGAGAAATTTAATTTTAGGTTAAAAAAAATAGCTCTGTCATACTGTTCACGGCCTAGATTTAGGAAAATCTATCACAATATTGTTAAGCTAAATAGAGGATTGGTCTACCACCTCACTTTTCTGTTAAGGATTGAAAGAGCTACCTCAAGGTAGGTGATAAAATTCGTCTCCCAACATGACCTCCTTGACTCTTATCAATCCAGCTTCAAGAGCGGTCACTCCATGGAAATGGTCCTCCTGTCAGTAACAGAATGCCTGAAAGAAGCCAAAGCATTGTCATCCTACTGGAACTATCAACACCATCTGATACTGTAAACCACGGGATCCTACTTGACAAGCTGACAGATATAAGCATCGAGGGCACTCCTGGTTTGAATCCTACCTCACCGGTCGATCCTTCAAGGTGTCATGGCAAGGCCAAACATCGTCGAAACACTGTCTCACCAAATGTCTCTTGTTTGCAATGTACACTACTTCGCTACGCCCAATCATTCATTCGCATTGCTTCTCCTATCTGTCATGTTATTTTTTAAGCTTAGAACCCACATGAACAGAGGACTCTCAGGAGATATTTACAATGATTTATTTTAGGAAAAGGTGGGGAAGGGAAGCCGGTAATGATCAGCAACGGGCAAACAGCAACAAGTGGCAAGGAACGGGAAACAGCAGGGCGGCAGTAACGTCAGGGAGCTCAGGACGTCTACAGCGTGGGAGACCGGGAACCCCTGAAGGTGAGGACAGGTGAGGTGAGAAAACTGCAATTGGTGAGGAACAAGTGAATGGAACAATCTTACTTGTGGAGCGTGAACTGTTGTCGCCCAGGGAGGAGTGAGTGGTGAGTTTCTTCCAGCAGAGTTGTAGAAGCCGTGGTCCAGAGGAGGTCGAACAGTGGATGGTTTATGCTGGAGCGGGTAGACCGAGCTTGAGCCAAGAGGAGTGGGAACCAGATGACGAGGGGAACCAGTGAGGATCTTGAAGGTGGTAAGAGTTCTGGAGTGAGAGGAAACCTGAAGGTTGACACAAAGGTGGTTTAAGGGCGTGGGAAAAAACAAAGTAGCAAATTAAAGGTCAATAACAAAAATGAGAAACAACTAAAGAACGAGAAACAACTAGAAATAACTACAAGAAACATTCAAGAAACTAGAATCACTAAGACGCACTGAGACTGGGTTTTACCGGCAGTAAACAAACACTCAGGCGACGAGTAGCTGATCCACCACTCCTCTTATACTGGCCCAGCTCATCAGCCCCAACCAGGCCCACCTGTGGTGGAAGGAGCTCCAGCAGAAGAGCACTGGTGACCCCCTGTGGCCAACTGGAGAAGTGGCTGAAAGTAACTCACACCGACAGTACCCTCCCCTCAAGGACCGCCACACGGCGGTCCAGAAGATGAGGAAGAGGCCTCGAAGTCCTCAATAAGGCTGGGGTCCAGGATGAAAGAGCGGGGCACCCAGCTACGCTCCACGGGACGGTAGCCCTCCCAATCGACGAGGTATTGATGACCTCGACCTCGTCGACGGGTAGCCACGATCCTCCGGATATCATAAGCCGGGTGCCCATCAATGATACGGGCGGGTGGAGGGGCGTCGGCTGGAGGGCAAAAAGTACTGGTTTGGACAGGCTTTATTTGGGAAACATGGAAGGTAGGATGGATCAGGAGTGACGAAGGAAGACGGAGATGAACAGAGGACGGATTAATGATGGAGTCGATGGTATAGGGGCCGATGAAATGAGGCGAGAGTTTGCGTGATACGGACTTTAGGGGGATATCCCGGGACGAGAGCCAAACCTGCTGACCAGGAGAGTAGGTGGGGGGCGGTGTGCATCTCCGGTCAGCAAACCTTTTGTTCTGGGCTGATGTTCGTTGTAGGGCTGAAATGGTCTCCTTCCAGATATTGCGGATTCGGCGGATATGATGGTGGACGGAGGTTACTGAGATATGGTCGGCGGGGAATAGTGGTGGCTGGTACCCTAAAGAGATCTGGAAGGGGGACAAACCAGTGGCAGCAGAGACGTGGGAATTATTAGCATACTCAATCCAGGGGAGGTGCTGGTTCCAGTCGGTCTGATGGGTGGAGGAGAGACATCAGAGAGTTGCCTCGACCTCCTGGGTCAATCGCTCTGTCTGACCGTTAGACTGAGGGTGGTAACCAGCGGTGAGACTGGTCTTGGCCCCCAGCGCAGCACAAAAATGTCTCCAGACTTGTGAAGCAAACTGGGGGCCACGGTCAGACAGAATATTTACGGGTATACCGTGTAGCCAGAAGACATGTTTAACCAGGAGTCGGGCAGTCTGGAAGGCAGAGGGTAACTTACAGAAGGGAATGAGATGACATGCTTTCGAGAATCGGTCTACAATAGTTAGGATGGTGGTCATACCTTGAGCAGATGGAAGGCCAGTGATAAAGTCAGCAGCGATGTGGGACCAGGGACGTTTGGGGTTCTCGAGGGGCTGCAAAAAGCCAGAGGGGGGATTATTACCAGTTTTATTACGAGAGCAGATGGGGCAGGCGTAAATGTAATCAATGACGTCTTTGTGAAGGTTTGACCACCAGAACCTACGGGAGATAAGAGCAATGGTCCGACTGGAACCAGGGTGACAGAACAGTCGAGAAGTGTGGAACCAGTGAATTACTTGAGAATGGACAGAAGATGGAACGTACATGGTTTTTTGGGGAGCGGTCCGAGGGTCAGGTTCACGGAGGATAGCGTCTTGAATGATTCCTTCGATCTCCCAGGATACCGAGCCAACCACGCAGTCAGGAGAGATTATGGGAGCAGGAGCAGGATGAAGTTCGTCAGGAGAGAACTGGCGGGAGAGGGCATCGGGTTTGACATTTTTGGATCCTGGCCTGAAAGATATGGAGAGGTTAAAATGGGAGAAAAACAGAGACCAGCGAGACTGTCGGGGATTCAAACGTTTTGCGGACTTGATATACTCTAAATTGCGATGGTCGGTCCAAACCAGGTGTCGAACTCTAAAGTGAACTGACGAGAGGGATCGGGTTGAATCAGGACTGGGGCTTGTGAAAAAAGGGTTTTGATGTCGTGAAAGGCTTGATCGGCTTCGGGGGTCCAGATGAAGGACTAGACGGACGATGGATCTGTGTTCTGAAGGGTCCTTAGAGAAAATGAGAATGTCGTCCAGGTAAACAAAAACGAGGATGTTAAGGAAGTCGCGGAGTACGTCGTTGATCAGGGCCTGAAAAACCCAAAAGGCATTACTAAATATTCATAGTGACCTAGAGGTGCTCTGAAGGCTGTTTTCCACTCATCCCCCTGGCGAATACGGACGAGATGGTAGTCGTTACGGAGATCCAATTTGGTGAAGATGGTGGTTTGATGTAGGGACTCGAATGCGGCGGTGATGAGTGGCAATGGATACTTGTTCTTTATGGTGATGTTATTCAAACCTCTGAAGTCGATTCCCGTTCCTTGTGGGAGATATTGTAGAGGTGGCTGGATGACAATGGGGCTCCGGGAAGAAGATCGATGGCGCAGTCATAAGGTCTGTGAGGGGGTAGGGAGCAGGTATACTCTTATTGAAGACCTGCTTCAGGTCCTGATATTCCCTGGGAACATTACTGAGGTCCTGGGAATCGATGGAGACGTCCTCCTGGGGCGGGCTAGGAGGAACGGCGGCCTGAAGACAAAAGGAGAGACAGTTTGATAACCAGGAGGAAATGGAGCAGTCTGACCAGTTGATGGTAGGGTTATGGTGCTGAAGCCAGTCAAACCCTAACACAATATGAGGTTGGGATGAAGAAAAAACAAAACATGACAAGACTCTTTATGATTACTGGAGATAACTTTTTGTAACGGACTGGTGATGTGGGTTATTTGAGGAAAGGATCTTCCGTCAAGAGCGGCAACCTGGCGCGGGGTGTCTAATGTCGAGGTGGGTAATTGTAACTGGTCTACGAGTACTTGGGCAACTAGAGATCTTTCACAACCGGAATCTATGAGCACTGAGAGATTGAATGTCTTATGGTTGTGTATTAAAGTGGCAGGGAGGAGAAGGCGAGACTGACTAGGATGAGTGATTGGGTCCGTCTGAAGCCTAGTGTTTACTCACCTCTCGGGGAGCTTCTCTTTACAGAGAGTCGGACAGATTGTGATAAAATTACCCGGGGTTCCACAGTATAGACATTCCCTAGACTGCATCGTCCGTTGCCGTTCTTCCGGGGTTAACCTGGTTCGTCCGACCTGCATGCGTTCTGGTCCCGGGGGCGGTGATTTACGGGGTTCAGGGACAGTCTTGGGGGAGGCTTCGAGAGGCTGGAACGATGGCTGAACGATTGCGGGGGCATGGCTGACAGAAATTCTGCGATTTACCCTTAGACGGTCTCTTTCTCTCAGACGACCATCAACACGTGCTGCCAGAGAAATAAATTCCTCTAGCGTATGGGGTTCATCAAATAGAGCAAGTTCATTCTGTAGAAGACATGAAAACACAAACAAAACTCGGGGTATCTATGGAAACGCGATTCAGCCCATTTGAGCGCTGTTCCGTACAGCTGACCGATAAACGCTTTCTTGGCATCATCATTGAGAAATGAATGAGGCGAATGGGCAAAAACCAACGAACACTGCATCATAAACCAATCACAGCCGCCAACACTTCCAGAGTACCTCTCCGGAACCGGAAGTGAGACCCCTCGGGGAACCGGAACCGGAAACTCTTGAAGCATAAGTGGTGGTGACGGAGTGATGGAAGCAGTGGCGCACTCATACGGAGGGGTGGTGAACTCAGAGGCTTTAGGGACAAGATTCTGGAGGAGAGCTGTAAATTGATCCAGGGTCTGATTAGTTGTAGCTTGTTGTTCTGATAGGGATCTGAGGACGGACTAGTGGGAATGGAGCATGGCGGATTGATCAGAAATAACTCTCCTGAGAGTCTCCTGTGGGTCCGCTTGGCCTGAGTGTTCTGTCATGTTATTATTTAAGTTTTGAACCCACATGAACAGAGGACTCTCTGGAGATATTTACAATGATTTATTTTAGGAAAAGGTGGGGAAGGGAATCCGGTAATGATCAGCAACGGGCAAACAGCAACGAGTGGCGAGGAACGGGAAACAGCAGGGCGGCAGTAACGCCCTGTGGCCAACTGGAGAAGGGGCTGAAAGAAACTCACACTGACACTATCTCTGCTATGCAGATTAACCCCAGCTCTGTCTTTCCTTTCCTCCACACGATCTCTCAGTACCAATGTGAATCTTGGAATGCCTTTCAGACATATCTGCATGGAAGAAAGACCACCACGGCTGAATAGCTTCAATAAACATTTCCATTTCTGCAAGAAGTGCTCCAATAGTCCACCACAGTGATGTCATGGGTTCACTCAAGGTTACCATACACACTTGATGAGCGGCTGGATAGCTCAAGTGGTATGTTGCCTGACTTCCAGTTGGAAGGTCAGGGGTTCAAATCCAGCCCATGGCAAAATACACCACAGCATCCAGTGTGGGTCCTTAGGCAACACCCTTTGCGCTACTGCCTACCTGGCCCCTGCAAAATGGCTGCCTCGGTGTGGTGTACTCCAAAAACAATTGCCTACGGGATGAATAAAGTATACATTATTATTATTATTATTATTATTATCTCCAATTGAACCTCTCCAAACCCAAACTGCTTATCATCCCAGCCAAGCAAGCAAACTATCAAACTATTAGAACCACAGATGACCAATCAGGACTGAAAAATTGTAGAAGATGAAAGGACAAAGAACCAATCAGAATTCTGGTAGTACCCAGACTGTGATTTCTCTACCAATCATTGTTTGCAGTGAACATAGGAGCTTTCTGTGCACTCGGGAGGGGAGTAAAGACTGTATGATTGTTGGGAGTGGGGTAGTTGGGCTCCCCTTGGCCATGGTGATTTAACTTCACACAACTTTTATATAAACACCTTAATTTTGAATTTAGAGCTTTTCAATGTGTCCCATCTTTCAAAGGAAAGAAAAAGGAACACAAACACTGCATGAGAGCTCACAGGGGAGCCATGGAAACTATATTGCTTCAGGCAGAGTTACTTAACAGACACAGTCAATCATCAGACTATAGCTGAAAATCTATGGAAAAATTTGAAGATCAGAGTGTGAAAAGGAGCTAAAATATTTAAATATTTAAAAAAGACTGGTTGTGAGGAATAGTTTAAATCCCTACAATCCCCACAAGACTTTAAGTTTAACACACCCAATTTATGGTCTGATTTGTGTTGATTTACTTACCTGAAGGAATTACTTTTATGAGTCTAACAGGTGAATATGACCAACTTAAATTGTATCAAGCTGTAAATAAGAGAAAAATAATAGTGCTAGTTGTTGATGTCAGCTCATTGCTTTAACCGATGCAGGCTCTGTGGTTCAATTTATGTGTGATATGGCAGAAATTTGCCATTTAGCGATCAAAAACAGGGTCGATTCCGTGAAAGCAGAGATAACGAATAAATCCAGGTGTCAGGCGTGATCAGCAGTCCAATAACAGAAACACAGTTAATGTCCAGATGATCAGATGTCGAACGAAATCCCAGGGCACGGTAAGACAGGAAAAAAACAGAAAACTTGATCATACCAGAAAACTCTGGATTATCTACTCACAAAAATGTTTTCAATTATCTGGCAGCTACACTGGAGAAGAGGGCTTGGTTATATGGGGAGAGAAGCATAAGTACTGATAGGTGGGCGTGGTCAAATTAGAATGGGTGCAGACATGAATGAAAACAACCCAGTCTAGCTGCCAGGATCATGGCACAGAACACAAAACTTCTCTTCGATTGCAATTTTTGTGACAGTCTAACAATTTTAGCATCTCCGCCACTGAGGGTATTCATTGGCAATAAGGACAGTTATAGTCAATCTTAACAGTATGCAGAAAATGGTGGCCCAACATTTGAAATATAGTTCCGAAGGTATATTTGTCATGGTGGTTGAATATTTAGCGGAAGCACCAGAGTCGCAAAGGCTCACACAGTAACCAAATGCCATTGCCCAGTGGGAAGCACACATTAGGAACTAGAGAAAAAAGAAAACCCGATAAACATTTAACATTTCTTATTTAACAATATTTTATATTCAAGAATAGTTTTGCAATCAAAAGGTTTTAAAATATCCTGCATCCCCATTATCAAACATTGCAACTAAGAAATCCTTTGCTACGCTGGTTTTGTAAGAACAATTTCAATTTGGGTAGGACAAACCTTTAAAACATCAACTCTTACTTATAAACTCCCTTATGATCTGCTGCAAGCCATGCAGGGAACAAAGCAAACATTTGGCAGAAGTTGCTCTGCTTACTTAAACTCAAAACTGAAGATTCAGTCCCACATGTGAAACACAGTTTGTAGATTCCCTATGAACATACCCCACTGGACCCCTGCCTGTTTTGGCAAAATCACCCATTTTGATTTTCCTCTGGACTGTTACATCAAATTATTTTAAAAAAAATCCATGGATATTTTCAACTTCATATCCATATTACTTGAAAGAAAATGCAGTGTCTAAACAAGAAGCCAACCATTGATCCCACTCAGCTTGTGTGTGTGTTTGTGTGTGTCTGTCTGTGATTAAAGAGGTTTGCAGTGTCATCTTAGCTCAGAGGAGATTAGCAAGAACTTCAGAGAAAATGAGAGGGGAAATGATACCCTAACCAGGGTTCATTGGGTATGCATGAGTTCCCACCCCTGGGCCTCCTAATGTCAACATACTGTATTTGCACCATTTTACCATTATTAGAACACAGCCAGCTTTCTCGAGTGTTGGATCATGGCGCCTCGAGGGACTTTACAAGAAACCAGGATTGCATCGTAAACAAATCAGTTTAAAAAACTTTCCAATCTAAGGAAACCTAGCAGATATTGAGTCATTGTAAGATGAGCTAAAACATGACTGGTAAAGATGAAAACTGTCATAAGAGAATGACATTTAAAAACATCCTGCGGCAATTCTGCAAGCAACTCCGTCAACGAAAAGATTTTAGGTGAAGTTTTGAGTTTAGACCGCCCACCAGCACTTGATTGTGGCAGGGTCTATTTTTTCAGCTTCTTGGTAGTTGTTGGATTTTTAAGAAATCTTAAATGGTCCAGGAGTTACGGTTTTAAGGAGCACGCAGTTTGGTCATTGGATGGAAAAACATGATAATGTTTCGCTACATGCTTAATAACCAGTCAAACCAAAAAAGGAACCATTAAACTTAAAAGTAACAATTGAAACCTAGAAGAAGTACGAGAAAACATGGTGAACTGATATGCAAGAGTTTCCTTAAAAAATACGCTTCCCCTCAATTTTGAAATCAAAATTTCGTCCATGGTCGTACTCTAGACAGATGCAAGGATTTGAATCCTCTAATATGGTGTGCCCGCTGCAATATCCAGTAGCTTTTAGTCAGAAGCACACTTAGGAAACCAAATCATAAACAATATTATCCAGCTGATTTCTGGATTTCATTTGCAAATATTTTATTTTCACTCTAGTTTTAAAGTGAAGACTGGTACTCTTTTAGTCTTAATCCCAACTGTCCGCATTTCTGCGCTGTGTTCAAACTGTGTGCCAACTGTGAGCCTAGAATAACTCATGTCTTGTTCCTCCCTACCTTTTGCTGTACCCTGCTGGTCAGCTGGCTGAAAGAATGCAAGCCTACTTTCCCCTCTCTTACAACAATGAAAAAACAAAAACAATTTGAAAGTGCTTTAGACATGAAGTAAACTGTCTTAATGTAGGAACTAAATGCCAGCCTTTTTATAATTATATTTAAAAGAATCAATGGTTTAAATGTAGGAAAAGAATATTAAACTTGCAGGTGTTAAATACTTTCAGAACAAGAATACAAGTTAATTTACGAAGTAGCTGTTGTATTTGGAAATTTCAGTTTCAAACTGATAAAATCATGTTACAAATGTATACTCAAAAATGTACTATACTGTGAAATTATTTGTTGGTCAAGTTCATCACAGTTTGAGAATCCCGTAGCAGCCCACATGCTTAGTTTAAGGAGAAGGAAAAAGTGCTTTCCCGATCCCAGAGCTGCCACATCTTCCATGTCGCCCATGCATAGAAAAGTAAATTACAAATAAACACATCACCACAGTGTGACTGAAACTAAAGACAATCGCTTAATTTGGCATAAACAAAGAACCTTGACCACAATTTGAAAGCTTGATCTCAAAAAGGACTCCTCAGAGAATGAATCCGCTCATAATGACAAGTTGCCTTGTATTGCCAAACACGTGCACCTCGAGCAGATTGGCTTAACTCGTTTTCCATTCAGCAAACAACAGATGGCATGGGAAGGCAGCTAAGTTTAAAGTCTGATGGACTAAGAATGGGTCCACATGCAGTACTGTGTGCAAGATACAACTAGAAAGTAATTAAGAAATTAAAAAAAGAAAATCTATTTCTTAGCCAAAACACCAAATGTAGTCATATAAGACTTTTTCAATAGAAACACAATGTGGAGAATTAGGAACTTGTTCACATTATCTGTATGGACTACTCACTATCTGAGGTTTATGTTTGCAATGAAATGAAAGCTAAAGGTACTCGCTAAATTCACTATGAGTATTCCAATATCTCTAGTTTTTCCTCATACTTAGAGTATATGTGTTTATATATAAATCATACATCACATAGCAACAAATATGGTTACAAGGATCCTTGCATGCTTTATAACTTTGGTGAACCCAAAAAGCCAGGAGACAATGAATACCTAAAAAGCTTGTCTAATCATCAGTTTGCTGCTGCCTGCTTCATCTGGACAATGCGTTTATCCCAGCATGCAATGTGTTTTATAGTTACATTTAGCATTTATAGTGCTTCAATTAGAAATGTATTACAATCATGGGGTTCGTATTTAGCAGGGCTTCATTTACATACGCCATGTTAAGCCGCAAAACACAGACAAGGGGTACAGCTTGAGCACACGGGTTAACAGAGTCATAATGGAGCAGTGCAAGAGCTCAGATCAGACAGAGCAGAAGTTTATTCAAGTTCAGTGCGTGCCAGAACACATATTGACAAATTTTGCATAAAATTCAAACGTGTGCATATTTGAAAACATGTGCATCCACATCGGCCTCCCTATATGTTCAGGTTGGTGGCAAAAATCAGATAAAATTTCAAGCAGTAATATACAGCGTGAAGTGACACGAGGCTCTGTTTAGAAGCAAAAATAGGAAAAGTGCAGTTTCTCTCCCCATATTACCAATACATTCACATGTGATGCTCAGAGATTGAACTTTAAAGATCCTGACAAAAAGAAGGTGTACTGGGACTGAACAATATTTTAAAAAATCATGTGGTACATGCCTGTTATCTTCCTTCCACTCTCTCCTCCTTGCTCCCAACAATCAAATATTATCGTGTCCATTGTGACGACTAGTGGTTCAACAAGTTCACCGTGAGGTCAGGCTGTGCAATTACCAATGAAAAGCTCAATCTTAGACTCCACATCTAAAATCTTACCATTCATTACATTTTAAGACCTGTTTGGAAAAAGGTAAATAATTCTATATAAAATAAAATAAAAAGTTGTATTTTGGAAGGCTGTGATTAGAATAACTGGGACCCATGCTTTAATTAAAAAGTTCTGTGTATGTCAAAGTATTAAATAAGTCTAAAATTGGATCCGCAGTAGAAGCTCTAGAAGTCATTAAAATCCTGCAGAAAAACCTTACCACTGTACATGTCTGTACACGTTTATGTTCAAAATATATTAGACTTGTCCTCTGCATGTCCTCTTTCCTCAACAACCCAGTCCTGTTGAGGGTAGAGACTCTTTATAAGACTTCCTCACAGTCACCAAAAGTCTATCCTCATCTCACTGCCGTTAGCGTTTAATATGCCTGCTTCAGCACTTGCATTTCCACTACAGGATCATTAAAGTGCCATGCCATTCATCATTTCCCTTTCGCTCTTAAGGAGGAGGGGAGGAAAACGGATACAACCTCAATTCTCCTTTCTCCTTGCTTAATACGCCCATTTCTATGTCAGCCTCTGCTGAAAGCGCGAGAAGAGATAAATGAGTCTGATGTAAATAAGAAACAACTCTGGATATTCCTCCTTAACCTGAGCTTAGGCTGCCAAACTGTGGCATCTGGGTCATCAATCTTTCAGCAAACAATGTAAACATGCAGATCCCTACCATTTGTCTAGAGCACTGCAGGGATTTACATTCTCACTTTAGTATTATTTAGAGCTGAAAGAGATCACTACGGTCCATGATGCGTTACATAGTCAAAAGAGTGAAAGGAGGTTGTATTCGTCTTTACATTTTATTTAAAACTTGAAAAGCTCTAAATTCTGCCGGTCAAAAGAACAGGAACACTATTGTCCAACTTGTGTTTAGGACCAACCATTGGATGTGAACCGTAAACTCAAACTCATCTAGGTAGCAGTGGAGTAGTGGTACAAAAAAATTATGATTCTGGAGTGTCCTAATCAAACTCCGAACTGAAACCATGTAGCATTCCATTTAACATGCTGTTCATGTTCAATAAACATTTCCATTTCTGCAAGAAGTGCTCCAATAGTCCACCACAGTGATGTCATGGGTTCACTCAAAGTTACCATACACACTTGATGAGCGGCTGGATAGCTCAAGTGGTATGTTGCCTGACTTCCAATTGGAAGGTCATGGCTTCAAATCCAGCCCATGGCAAAATACACCACACCATCCAGTGTGGGTCCTTAGGCAAGACCCTTTGCGCTACTGCCTACCTGGTGCTGCAAATGGTGTAATTACACCAAAACAAACTTTGATGACAATTGTTTCATTTTTGCCTGGAAAGAGTGACAACACGACACAACACATGACAATAAATGCACATTTTCCAATGAAACCAATAATTAGAGGTCATGTAAACTGTCTCTGGAAGAGCTTCAGAGATCCAAAGCTTGGGTTGGATAGTCTAATTTTCAGGAGAGCTCAGTGAAATCAAACCTTTGATAGAGAGCCATAGACATCTTATTTTCTATACCCCCTTCAGCTGATCTGTCTGAGCTTGACTTATTTCCCAAAGAAGAATTGGGAAACATTGAATCTTTTTTATGCATACAATTGGAAGGAAAATAACCCAAAAGAATCACCACTGTAAATGGTTAAACAGAGTCAAGGAAACTTCTTTTTCCTTCTACTTACACTCAACAATTATGGACAAAACTAAGTATGTTTACAGTAAGTAACAAAAAGACTTCCATCAAGCAACTTGCTGTTGCTTGATGGATGATTAGCTTGTCTTCATTTGAAGGGAGCTAAATGATTTCCCGGTACAACGGCACTTTCCAATATAGCACGGCTTGCAGCAGAAAATTTTCACAGCTCCAATCTGCTGATGGATGCGGCGCGAACTGTCATGAAAAAGAGAAAAGCACCACAGGCAGTCGGAGTCATGAAGATCTCAGCCCCAAACACTCACTGCCGAAACAAAATCCCTCCTCTTGTCCTCTCGTTGTGTCTTGTTATTCGATATTTTCTGTGTTTACAAGTGCGGCGAGCCATTTTCCTCGACTGTGCCGTCTGTGTTTAGCTCTCATGCAACTTATGGCTTCTGTCCTCCCTTTTAAAGCAGTTTATTCCTTGAGTCTTCTTCTTATGTAGAATTTCTTTGCGCTCTACGTTATTTTAGTGCATGTATATGACAAGACAGAAGACTATCGCAGTAAAAAAAAAATAAAAAGTACTAATTGTTAATCGATGAAAGACGCATCGTATGGCATCTGTCCAGGTATGACTTTTTGTGCAATAAATCTAAAGAGTCTCTCTCCAGCAATGACAAGGGAGCTAATCTATGCTGATGGGAGAGCTTGTCCCCGCTCTACATCAAGCCCGTTAAAGTCTCATCTGCAGTGGTTTGCCCTAATTCAATCCGACACTCCCAGTGAAGTATCTTAAACCATCATTGATCTCGGGAAAACGCCATCCTCATCATTCGACGCACAGACGACCCAAGGACATGAAGAGAAGTGGAAAAATTTGATGTAGGAGAGGAACAAAGGGAACCTGTCCGAGAACGGTGGAGCAGTTGTAAGTTCTCCAAGTTATGAGCGACTGATTGCAAAGAAAAGACGGCAGAGAAAGGTGAGATTAAAAGAGGAAATGAAAGGAAAGGATGAGAGCAACAGTGCAGGAGATTAAATGGGAGATGGATCAAAGCCTTGTACACCAGAGGAAGGATGGAGGCATGGAGAGAGTGAGCTCAATGGAGCAACCAGGTTGAAGATGTTCCACACCCTCAACGTCAATCATTAACCTGTTTCAATCTTGTTTACAAGCAGCTATAATCTAGATAAGAAACCTGCTCAAAACCAATGCTTGTACTGCTCTCCCTTCATTATGTTATTTTTAAACTGAAAGTATCAAATAAAATAATGTATTACTCGAGAGGTGAAAATTGATATTCCTATATATTGATATTTGAATTCTTCAAAGAGCTGTTGTAGATGTTGACGGCTGAGAGTAGGAATAATCTCCTTTTGCAGTCTGTATTGCAGCCACCTGATGAGCACCTGACTGAAAGCAATGTTTTGTCTAACAACCTCATGAGGATTGCCAGGTTTTTTTTTTTTTACAATTTTAAAAACAACCTTTGCTTGCAAATTAATCTCCAGATGTTCTAGAATGGTTTTCAAAACAGAAAAGGCCTCCTTTATCACCTTTTTCTTCTGTCATTTTAAGCAGATGTACATGTGCATGCAATTGTAAAACCAGGGGATGGAGCTGGAGTCATTCCAAATGATGAACATGTGCCCTGTGACGTCTGAAGTTTTTTTTCTTGGGTCTGAACTTACAATATTTCCGTGATTTTTCCAAGTCTTTTGCAACTGATGATAGTAAAGGTTTGTGGGGTTTTTTTTCTTCAGGAGTGAAGTCTAGTGCAGGGACCGTACATAGACTCCATTGCTATTATGCCAGTGATTTTTAGCTCTTTTTGAGGCTCGGGTCTCTTTGCTTTTACCAATTGTGCCACTGTGGAAATGTTTTTGTAACTACAAACTTTACATAACATTGATTTGCCCTAACCAAAATCGCCTGTTAGCACATTTTTTTTTTCCCCCAATGTGTTTAATACCTTTCCCTGTGTTGTTTTATAATTTTTTTAAGCCATCAGAAAACTCTCAGCATCTTTTTTTCTCCCAGTTTTTTACAACGCATGTCACATTAAACCAGCAAATCTGTCCGTTTGAATGTTTTACTAACACTGGAGTGCACCTTACAGAAAATCACGCGCACCCATCCCAGTCACTGCTCAATCTCGGCAGGCAAATCTATAATGTAATCCTGTTCACCTGTGCTCTCAAATTGAACTCTCTTCAAAGAAAGACTATAGGAAATTTACAATACGCAGAACAAAGTTTTTCATGAATGAGTTTAAACAGTAAATTACACCTTTACTAAAATCTACTGATTTTTATACATATTAGTATGCATGGTTTACAACTTGTTTTACTCTTGTCAAGTTTCTGCTAAGAATGAAATAGACTAAAGAGGAAAAATATTTCACAATGCAATAGGGGTGAAATATCATTATATTAAAGAGATCATTCTCATAACATACTACTCTAGTCTCCAATCTAACTGTATTTCTGAGGTTTTAGTATTCCTTAAGTTTAACATAACATATATGTTTCTTTACTGTTTAATCTTTGGTAAGGGTAAATGCTTCCACTGAGGATGGTGTCTTGTAAGGGTTTTCTTGAAATAAATGACATGCTTCTCTTCATCTTGTCTGGATGTTCCTTTTTTGATTGTGGAAATGAGGACTGCTCAACTTGGAATACTTATGGAGCTATGCCACGTGTTATAGAAACCAAATAGAGTTGGTAGGTACTTAAGAGCAATCAGAAATACACTCAAAACCTTCTGGTTATTTAGAATATCTATAATCTGATTGTGTAAACTGGAGAATAACTGGTGTATTTTGCAGGTTGTTACAAGTTAAACGTTTGATCATGCTCCCGTCACAATGGCATACGATACTCGATTGGTACGTTGCGCGTCCAACATCGTGAGGAAAACATCCTTTTACGTCAGGACGTACGTAAGGTGAACACCAGCTGCCGCAGGGTCGTCCGGGGAAATGTTGAACAATGTTGGAGTGATGGGCCGATCGCAAGCCTCCCCTTTCCAACATTTCTCAACATTCTTCCTCCCTTCAACATTTCAAACTTTAGATATTGAAATATTGAAACAGAGTTCTATCAGAGGCGTTCAAGTACCTCGGGAGACAGGGGCGCAACTACATATTTTTAAGGTGGATGCGAACATGTCACACCGGCGCCTCCCCCCGACGTAAACTTGTACAAGTGAGCCACAGAGCCACTTATGTAAGCCTGTGTCTAATACCGCCTATTGGCTGTAGGTCTCAGCCATTTTGTTGGTATGTTTTCCTTCATTCTTATAGCTTGATAGGAAGCCTTATCCAAACTGGCAACCCACATTAATAATCATGAGAAACGTTTTTAATGTTCCCTTCACAATATTTATTTATTTATTTACTATTACCCCCCTCCCCGCCGCCGTCACCCGTCT
Organism: Orestias chungarensis; assembly: GCA_032876305.1. Taxonomy (NCBI): domain Eukaryota; kingdom Metazoa; phylum Chordata; class Actinopteri; order Cyprinodontiformes; family Cyprinodontidae; genus Orestias; species Orestias chungarensis. The sequence goes on along the minus strand of JAVLVB010000430.1, from coordinate 523,496 downwards.
CATACAGCTTTCCTCCCTTAGTCATGTACTTAGAAAATACAGTAGTCATATCATGGATTTTTTTTTAATGTTACATATTAATAGTTGTGAGAACTACTGGTTTCATGGTGCTTCAGTGTTTTTGAAAGACATCGGCAGTTATTATACCCCGCCACAAGGCATGTGTTAGGAGCTTAAGCTTCACCAAAAAGCTTACATACAAAACCAAAGACTGTAGTATTTTTGGAATACAGTAACCAATCTCGTTCAACTTTCTCTCCATTAGACAGTAAACGAAAACAGTATAATTTGGAAAAACACCTCTTACTCTACTCTGATCTTGGATATGGGCCACCAGAAACTTTCTTTGGGCCATTTTCAACCATGTACTGCCTAAATGTGCCTAAAATCCATGAATGCATGCTGCTATCACCACCACCTTGTTTTGCAGAGTTGTGTCTTCAGGGTGCAAGGCTAGCTTTTGCCACACAATTTTCAGACCAAAAACAATTTATGTTTTGGTCTCATCCAACCAGAGAACCATCTTCCAAATTTAGATATTTTCACTATGAAGCCTGTGCAAAACTGCAAACTAGATTGTCAACAATCAGCATTTTCTTCAGATGACTCGTTCTCCCACCAGAATTGTAGATTTCTGCAACTGTGTTGGAATTGACTCATCAAATCTTGACTTGTTTATTTTACACCATAGGTTTCCATCTCTTATCCGGGAGACGGAATAGAGATATGCTTTATTGTATCACAGCACGAATATTCTTTTGTAACAGCAGCAGTCACAGGAAATCAAACTAGGAATTCCCCAAAATTAAGGGTATAGAAAAAAAAGAATAGACAGAGATCTACTTCCTGCAAGTTCCTCTTGAGGACTGGAGTTTGAGACCCTAATTTATGCTTAGTATAGATTGTTTTTATTATTAAACAAAACCAGTAAAGTTGGCACATTTGTTGTTTTTTTTAAGCAAAGCAAAGAAAAAAAATCAAGACTGGATACTGAAACCTGTCTCTGATAGGGAACCCTTAATACCAGCACTGGTGGACTGCTTTGTGGTTCAGTTTATTTAAGGATAATTTAATAAAACGCACTTTTAACAAAAATGGTTTAATTTCAAACATTTTTCTTCATCCCCTTATGGTCAAACACACCTTTAAAAAAAATTCAGTTCAACCTACTTTAAAAACACTGAACAGTTTTCCTTTCACTACCTTCTGCAGATCTATCCGATTAAACTCCAGCTATTTACAAGATCAGTGCTTGTGATAAACTGTGGAAAAGTGGTTTAAAAACGTTTAAATTACTGTAAATAGATACTTTATGTCTTCATATGTGCTAAATACTAAGTTTTACATCCAGAATCACAGTTGTACTAGGAGAGATGCTAGAAATGCCCAACCAACAGAAAGCGAGTATCCATTCAAGAATCGCCTTGTTTTTCATGATTTTGAACCATTACAGCATTGTTTTTATTTTACATCCTATGTCCCCTACTCATAAACCACGTGGTTCATATGTCAGAACCCAGCAAGAGTGAAATTAACTCCTCTCACAGTATTTACCCTTTCAGAACAGGTGCAGCTTGTCTGCAATAATTATAGTTCAATGGCTTTGCTTGTTTGTTTGTTTTTTTTTTGTTTTATAATCAAAAAAGAAACTCACAACTAGAAACTCCACTTGCTGCTACATATGGTAAATTGTCTTACCTGCTTTCTAGGCGTCACTGAAGCTTTTCCTTCCTCCTGCCAAATCAGAGAGGCTTTATGGGAGCAGCAGCAGCACTGGAGCAAAAAAACGACTTTGTATCTCCAAAAGGAAAAAGGAAGTCAGGAGAGGAGGCGCTGTCCCCGCTGCAGGGATGCGCGCAGTCGGTCACAGCGCTCTGCGGGGCGCTGCAGAAGCCTGGACGGACACCAGAGGGCGCTGATGGGCGCCAGCTTTAGTGTGTTCACACTGGCAAGGGAGGGAAGAGCAGCATTTTAAAGCATGAAATGGGATAAAAAAATGGTAAATAAAGAGCTGGCACACTACACTTCATGCTCCTTTTGGTTTTGTTTTTTTTAATCTAAATAATAATCGATTACGGCTAACAAAATGTCCAAACTCAGTTTCTATATGAATTTGAATATTATTAAGAAACAAAGGAGGTTCAAAAAGATGTATAATGTTGCGGCCTAAAATATTTGTGTATTCAAAACCTATCAAGCCAATCCATTCAAAGGACTGCTGCTATTCCAACAACGCTGCAGAGTAAAAACTAAAGTCTGGGTTCTTTCTGGCTTGGCTGCACATTGCATCTTAAGTCCAATAGTGTAGGTTAAGTGCAGACTGGCGGTTGGCGCAAACAATAAAATGTTTTTTTCTTTGTTTTGTTTTGGGGGGGTTTTATGCGGGAAAAGGTGAGACACATCAGCTTTCAGATACAGGTATGATCTTGTTTCCAAAAATAATGTTTTCCACCAAAAACCACACTATAGCTTAAAAACACTATCAACCCTCTTAAGTTAAAACAAGTATATATCAAATAGTCTAGTTATTCTACTACTCTTCGATTTATTCTGCATCAACACGTTTTCTTATGGGTCTGTAATTCCTAAATAAAACTCTGAAATGCACTGGTCAAAATAGAAGGGATGTATTAGTCTTCATCACAAACCTCAAGAAAAAAGGACATCTGTGTCTTAGCAGTATAGATATTGTGTACCTGTTAGAGTCCATCTGAATTAATGGCTGGTGTTCCTTTCACAGATAACTATTTAACCAAACTAGACCAATTGTTTTTCATTTTTTAATTGTTTTCAAATTGCAGTGTGTATCCCTCCACCTCAAAATAATGTTCAATGTAACACAAGAAAGATGTAGAAGATTTAGTAGTTATGTTTTTTTTTCTTATTTGTTTTATAAATAAAAAACACCTTGGGATACTATTAAGTTACATTTATTCCATTTTGAGTCTCCAAAACACCCTAATAGAACTGAAGGCAGCCATTATTGCTAGTTCACTTTTGTGCCGTAAACAGGATGGCTCCCCAGAAAGCAGCAAACACATGGCAATACCAAAATAGATTATCAACAGACTGTGGTTCTGTTACACAGAAGCATTTGAAACAGTTTATTTGTAGGTAAAAAGTTTTAAGTCATTTTAACTCAAAGATATTTACTCTCCTTTTCCCTTAAACAATATATTGCTGTTAAGCCATATAACTCTTTTTTTAGAGTTTTCTATTGAAAACATAACTAAGATTCTAGAGCTGTTTTAAAATACAAGGTTCATTATGTGATATATATGGTTCTTTGACCTCACATACATAAATAACCATTTTGAGAGTATTACACGACTTCATTGGAACAGATTATTTACATACAATTTAAACATTTTGTATTCATTTTGAATGAATGAGGGTTTTAAGGAAAAACAGAGTGCCTCTAGTTTTAGCTATTCAACGCCCCTTTTGCATTATTATATCTAGTATCCCTCTTCATCTTTTTCCTTTTTCTCTCCCAAACAAATTTTATTAATTTCTGTTTATATGTTTTGAAAAAGCTCTTAATTGGAGAGGGAAGTGACTACATCCATGGGCAACTACTATAAACTTTGCAGCATCAAAACAGAACATTTACAGATATCAATGCTTTGTTGGGGCCAGTACCCACATTCTTGAATATGTAATCATGACCAGTTTGCACAATGACAAACAAGGAAAACAAGAGCTATTTTGATGGGTACGCTTTTCCTGACATTTTGGACATGCGCCAATCTGACAATGATAACACTGAACCTCTGGCTGTATTTGTGCTCAAAGCTGTTACAACTGCCATCTTGGAGTCATGAGCAAAGATGTTCCCATGAGTTGTCAAAAGAGACGAGGATATATTTGGGTCCTTGTGACAACAAGACGGCATTGTCATGAAATATTTCCTTTGCTCCATTTGGATATTGTTTTCAAGCATGTTGGCACATAACACCTTGTTTAATCTTTTATAACGCTATTTTGAACAAAAAAACAGAAAACTTTGGGTGGCATTGGCATTTTATTTGGAGGTTACAAAGATGCTTGACTTATGTAATTTGGTTTTGTTTAACTTCATGACAGATATGAGAATTGGATCTCTGGAAACTCCAATGTGATGGACCAAACAGGACTTAGAAAAACCAAAGTGAAGGCTTTATGAATTTTCAACCAAGGCCCAGATCCATGTATAATAGAGTATGAGAAAAAAATCTCTACCGGGTCTACCACAATGCTCAGTAACTAGTGGCAGCAGAGCATATCCAATTAGCAAGGAGCACATTTCTGGAACTGTGCCATGCCTTTTAATAAATGCAGAGGACAGAAGGAGGACGTTTCTTCATTCATGTCAGATCACTAAATAACAAGGTTTGCTGTGGACACTCTGGAGATATGCAAAGAAGGATTATTCATAAAACCAAAAAACATTACTGAAAACCTCTCTCTTAGACTGTTTTACAGTAACAGTATCTTCAGATGTACAGGAATACAGACTGCTACAGGAGATCATCCCTGCCAACAAGCACCCACAGCACACGCAACAAATCTTTATAGAAACTTTGACAATGACTTACAGGAACATTTCATTTCACTTTGGAAATGAACATTCAGAATTTAAGATTCTTCTTTCGACATATAAAGCCCCAACTAATCAAGCTCCATCATACATTAGAGATCTGATTACTCCTTATGTCCTTAAGAGAACACCGCTCTCAGACAGGCTTACCGATGGTTCCTAGAATCTCGAAAAGCACAATGGGAGGCAGATCTTTTAGCTATCAGGCTCCTCTCCTATGGAACCTGTTTCCAGCTTTAGTCCGTGAGGCAGACACCCTGTCGAGTTTAAAGCTAGGATGAAAACATTCCTGTTTGATGAAGTTTATAGTCAGGAAGAGGTTAAAGAAGTAATTCTAGAGTCTAGACAGATGGTTCTCCTTTTTTTTTGTGTTGTAAGTTTCGCCCCAGAGAGTAAAGCCATGTGGAACCGCCACTGGACTCAAAACTATGCTGCTACAAGGCAACAGTGCTATTAAATAATCCGAAACTGCTGAAAATGAAAGAACGTTTGAGTATGTAATCTTTTTTAAGAGAAGCGTGATAAAAGTCAAAACAGTTGAGTTCATGTAAGAAAAGTTCATGACATTCATTTCTTCTATAAGGCTGAGCGAGGAAAATCTTAAAATATACAGTTTTCACATGTTTTGATTGATAAAAATCATAAAAGTATACAGTTTGAAGCAATTGCTTTTAAAATCAGTGACAAACGTCACTTGCATTCAGATATAAAATCCTGAACAATACTTTTAATTATTTAAAATTACTGATTCAAACTCGAAAATAGCTACAGTTTTAATAAAGTTACATTTGGCCCAGCTTTGCCTTCCGTCTTGTTTTGGACTGAACTACTTGAACTACTGTTTGACTGTGACATCTTGTGGATTTTTTGAAACATTACACCTTTTAAACAATTTCCAGCCCTAGACGTTTTGTGCCCTGCAATGCTGAGCGATCCAACACACATGATTAAAATGGCTTGAAGTGGATTTGGACTCTTTCATTTTATTGGACTAATTATTTAATTTTGGTGCGTTGACGCATTTTAGAGTTGAAGAGTTAAAAAGACCGCTTGCAATACAGGTATCTTGATATTTGTTCAATAGATCTGCACAACACTAATAAACAGTCGAAAAAGAGGTTTTAAATTTCCTAGAGATTAGGAATCATGTTCTTAAGGTAAACTTGTAAATAAATATTAGAAGGGGATTAAGCCACATTTCTTTCCAAATGTTTAGAGCAGGAGTCTAAAGTGGGATGGTGTTTATGTGTGTCCCTGCTTAAACACAGCTTAAATAAATAATTCAGCCAAAGCACTTTGAATTGTCTTGTACACGAAAATGTGCTATACAAATAAACTTGCCTTGCCTTGCCTTGTGTAAAAGCTGACTGCACTTAAAGGAGAGGAGACACTTAAAATGTTTTTAGCCAGCCACCACTGCTGCAGGAGCTTGGTGAGACATGCTGCTAGAGAAAATCAAGATGGTGGCAATCTACTAGCTGAATTGTCACATGAGTTACAAGAAAAAGTTGAATGACATCACTTTACCATGAAGTAGATGTCATAACCCGAGTTCACTCCCCAGCATCCATTTGGACCACAGCTGACATACATCAGAAGCCACTGCAAGGTGTTCCAGTTTAAGCTGCAGTCATTAACAGATGAAGAACCTCTGGCATTGAGGCAGTGGATCCTGTTGGTCTTGGCAACTCCCACTATCTGACCTTCTCCTCCACCTAGTTTAACTCCTGATTTGATGACATAAAATGAGAATCAACATTTGAAACAATCAACAACAAAAATGGAAAAAGGCCCAACCCTTTTAATCTGGCTCTGCATAATAATACTCACCAGAAAAATAAAATAAATCACCAGTTGCAAATTCATAGACTCTTGTCATTTTGGCTGATACCCCAGATCCCTCCAGGTCGCACTGAGACATGCTTGAGAGGAACAGAGCCCAGTTTGGACCAACCTGATCCACTCAAGAAGAAGACATTGGAGTTTTGGTCAGTCATCCCTTTGCCGGCAACAAGCACAGCTTGCACGGGGAGCAGCACTGCAGGTCCAGCCTGCAAAGAAGCACCCAAAAAAATGTTTAAATGAAACTTGACCACACAAAAAACAACATTATTTTTTCTTGGAATAGCAATAAGAAACATACCATGACAACCCATGAAGTAATTAAGCAAAATCAACCACTTTGCAACAGCTTTCATCTTCTCTTCTATACGTTACTGTGCATCTCAAGATATTTTAATTATGTCAACGGTATTGAGGGAGAAGGAAGTTTGTTTCAACTCTGATGAATTAGCCTACTGTTGTGTATTGTTGTCACAAGACCTGGGAGCTATATTGAAGAAATATGTCAAATATTTACAGTAAAAAATGAAACAAAAAGGTTAAAATGAAATAAAAACAAGTGTCCCTCATCTGTGCCATCTATTAGAACAATTTAAGACTAATTTGAAGCGAGTGGGCCACAAGACCTTGAAGCTACAGAAGAAATTTGCCAAACATGAACAGTAAAAATAAATAGAAAATATGTTAAACTTGTGCCTCATCTGTGCCATATATTAGAGCATTTTAAGACTGATTTTAAGTTACTGGGTTACAGGTCACAACACCTGGGAGCTATTGATTACTCCTTATGTAACAGAGCACTTTGCTCTCAGACTGCAGGTTTATTGGTGGTTCCTAGAATCTCTAAAAGCAAAATGGGAGGTAGATCTTTCAGTTATCAGGCTCCTCTCCTGTGGAACCAGCTTCCAGCTTTAGTCCGTGAGGCAGACACCCTGTCTAGTTTCAAATCTAGGCTTAAAACCTTCCTGTTTGATAAGGTTTATAGTTAGGAAGAGGTAGAGAAGATAGCCTAATCCGGTTGGGGGAGGAACTCAGTCTTGACAGACGGTTCTCCTTTGCTCTACCTTCTTCATGTCTCACTCTATAGGGTTAAGTTATTTAAGTTTTTCTATAGTTATGCTGCTATAGGCTTACACTGCTGGAGGACAATCTGACCTCTTCTCTCTCTGCTACTTTCTTCCTTTATCCAATCTACTTAGTTACCGTTATTTCAACCTTGTTAACCTTTTGTTTTCTCTTAGTGTTCTTCTCTCCACAGTAACCAAACCTGGACTGGCGTTCTGTTAGCTGAGACAGCTTCTTGGATGAGAGCATGGGCTGAGATGCTTCCAGTGATGTTCTACAACTCCTGCTATAAACTCTATTATTTCAGTATCCTGTGCTTCTAATTTAGCTTTCTGTCTTTTCAAACCCCCAGTCGGTCGTGGCAGATGGCTGCTTGTACTGAGCCTGGTTCTGCTGGAGGTTTCTTCCTGTTAAAGGGGAGTTTTTCCCCTCCACTGTCGCTACATGCATGCTCAGTATGAGGGATTGCTGTAAAGTCAACGACAACAAAAGCCATTGTTTTGGTCTGCTGATTCCAGAGGAGTGAATGCTGCAAGTCAATGACTCGATGCAATCTGCTGGGGTTCCTTAGATTGGAAACTTTTTCAAATGGATTTGTTAGAATGTATCTGTGATTCTAATTTATTTTTTGTGAAGTGCCTTGAGACGACACCTGTTGTAAATTGGCGCTATATAAATAAACTGATTCTTGATTCTTGATTCTTGACCTGCTAACATGCTAATGGCGAAGCTAACTATGCTAATGGAGGGAGCTCCCATTTACACTGCATAAGTCGTTTGTAAGTCAAGAAGACATTAGAGCTTAAGATTTTTTACGTTTATGGTGTATAAAAAGCCTTTTCTTGAGTATATGACAGTTTCTCTGAAAAAATTATTGGACATTGATTAATTCATGGAGGGAAAACGATCGTTTGTTGCCGCATCAGACACAATGCAGGGGGGTAACCACAAGAGGGAGCCAGAGTAAACACAAATGCACGTGAGGAGAAACTCCAAAGGCTTATTGGACAAAGAAGGGCAATAATGGCTCAGATAACAGCTAAAATGATGAAAATAGACAGCATGAAAAATAATGAAGAGCATGTAGATAAAGTAGAATTAGAAACATTTCAAAGTTTTTACAAGCTGCATGAAGAATTCATATTGGTAAACAACAATGTTGCACAGATGTTACCTGAAGATGAAGCTAACACAGATCAGTGTGACTGGTATGAGTCAAAGGCAGCTACTATTAAAAAGTTTTTGCAGGAGACTGAAGGTTGGATTCAATAACGTAAAAGACACATTTCAAATGAAGAGGAAGTTACTCCACATGACAGTGTTTCTGTGACAGCTTTTCTTTGTCGTCAAAAAAGTAAGACCAGATCGTGTTCCAGCACTGAAAGTTCTTCAGTCGTTTCAAACATTAGTTCAGTTGCTCGCATGAAAGAGGAGGCTAAAAGAGCAACTCTTATAGCACAAGCTGAATTGCTAAAAAAGAAAAAGGCGATACAACTGCTGGAAGCAAAGTTAAAGAGTTGGAAGAGCTAGAGATTGAAACTGCAATAGCAGCCTCTACCACTAAGCTCAAGGTTTTCCAGAACCACAAAGATCCCCGAGATACAATGAATTAATATGTGAAATACAGGCTGGAAAAACCTCTGTCAAGTCTTCCAAGATCACAACCTGTACAAGTCCATTCTCCAATGACAGGTAATGATGAAGAGATGGAAGATCATCCGATTTCTGATGTGTCTGCTTGTATCACTTGGAAGGAGCCCAACCTACAGGTCCTCAGTAGCCCACATCTAAAGGTGACAGGATTTATGAAGTGATGCATCATCAAAACCTGATCACTGCTGCCCAAGAGAGACATTCCTGTATTTTCAGGTGATCCATTCACATGTAGATCTTTTCTCTGAGCATTCGACAATGCTATTGACAACAAAACACAAAATGAGAAGGATAAACTGTTTTTTCTGGAGCAATTTACACATGGAGAGCTGCACAATCTGGTGAGAAGCTGTTAACACATGACCCCAGAGAAAGGCTACAGAGAAGCCGGACAACTGCTTCATAAGCAAAATTGCGATAATTTAAAAATAGCCATGGCTTACATCGAAAAGGCTTTAAAATGGCCACAAATAAGGACAGATGTTATGGGCTTAAACGCATCTCTCTTCCTGATTGGTTGCCGAAACAGGATGCAAGATGTTAACTATATGGAAGAGATGGACAACCCAACAAACAGAGTCATTCTGTCCAAATTGCCATATAAGATGAGGGAGCGATGGCGTAATCTGGCATTTGAAATGCAGGAAGCCAGAGGAAGAAGAGCGAGGTTCACAGATCTGGTAGATTACATTGACAGACAAACAAAGATCCTCTCAGATCCATTGTTTGGTGATCTCCAGGAAGTCTGTCAGTCTATAAAACAAAAATAAAAAAGTTGTTTTGTAAGGAAAGCAAAAGAAAACACTCCAAGAAGAAGCAGTTTTGCTACTAGTGTTGACACAGAAAAACAGAAATTTTCACAGTCAAACCAAACATCTCAGAATAACTGTTTGTACTGTGACAAGAATCACAGTCTTGACAATTGTGAAAAATTCCAGAAGCAAGCACACAAGGAAAAGATTGAATATTTAAAATCCAAAGGTTTGTGTTTTGGATGCCTTGTTCCAGGTCATTTGAGTAAAGATTGTTCAAGAAGACTGACATGCTAGTTATGTCAGTCGGACATATTCAAGCATCCTACATGTTCAAAGAGAAGAAAAGAAAGAAACACCACATCTGAAACTCAGCCCATTAGGGCTGTAAGCCAGGGGATGTGTGGATACACAGGGGCCGGAAGCCAAGAAGAAGTGTTGGCCATTGTTCCGGTAAAACTGAAGTCCAAGAAAGGCACACAGATAATTGAGACATACGCCTTTATAGATCCTGGCAGTTCAGCGACGTTTTGCACAGAGATAATGAGAGCACTGAACTTAAGAGGCAGAAAGACGAACATTTTGTCCCGAACTATGGGACAGGAGAAGCTTGTCCATAGTCACATCCTGTCAGAACTGGAAGTCAGTGGGCTTGAAGAGGAAAAATACATTGACTTACCTTCAGTGTTCACACAACATGAAATTCCCGTCAAAAGAGCAAACATTCCAGATCAGAAAGACCTCCGGAAGTGGACATATTTGGATGAGGTGCACCTTCCAAGTATCAAGGCAGAGATTGGCTTGTTGATATGTGCTAATGCTCACAAAGCAATAGAGCCGTGGAAAGTCATCAATAGCCAGGGAGATGGTCCATACACAATGAAAACATCAATTGGCTGGATTATCAATAGTCCTGTAAAAGGGGAAGAGGACGTTCAACACTGTGAGAATGAGTTGCAGAGGTTAACTGCAAACAGGACATCAGTGGCAAGCATTGAGGAATTGCTCACACAGCAATATGATTTGGATTTCACAGAGTGTAGCTGTGAAGACAAAACAGAGATGTCAAAAGATGATCGGCAGTTCATGAAAGATGTGGAACAGTCTTGTCATCGATGGACATTACCGTATAAGTCTCCCATTTAAGAACAAGCTCTGTAGATGCCCAATAATCGCAGTCTAGCTGTGCAGAGAGCCATCAATCTCAAGAAGAAACTCATAAAGAGCCCAGAGTTTTATGCTGACTATAAAGCCTTCATGTATGACATCATAGCAAAGGGTTATGCTGAAAAGGTCCCTGTAGACAGTCAGTGCAACATCGGAGAAGTGTGGTACATCCCACATCATAGGGTTTATCATCCAACAAAGAAGAAATCAGAGTTGTTTTTGACTGCACTGCAACATATCAGGAAGTTTCACTAAACAACCAGTTACTCCAAGGCCCGAACATCACAAATACCTTGATCGGGGTGTTGACAAGGTTTAGAGAGGAAAAGATCGCACATTGCCTCTATATTGGCCACTGATGGCCAATATAGAGGCAATGTTCTCCAAGTCAGGGTACCATCAAAGGACTCTGATTTCCTATGTTTTCTATGGTGGCCTGATGGAGATTTGAACGGAAAACTGGAGGAGTACAGTATGACTCTACATATTTTTGGAGCCACGTCATTTCCAAGTTGCGCTTGTTTTACTTAAGAAAGACAGTCAAAGACAAAGAAGGTTAGACAACAGTTGAAGCAGCTAAAACAATCAAGAGAATGTTTTACATGGATGACTGTTTGGCAGCTGTGGCTTCAGAGGACCAAGCAATAGAATTTACACAATCTCTGACGGCTCTATGTCTGCAGGGTGGATTCAACCTGACAAGATGGGTCAGTAACCGCAGAAAGGTTCTGTCATCTATTCCTGAAAATGAAAGAGCTGCAGAGATGATGGATTTAGACTTGAGCAAAAACACTCTGCCTACCGAAAGATCTCTAAGAATACACTGGTGTATGGAGTCAGACACATTGAGGTTTAAGGTGAAAGTACCAAAACAACCTACCACAAGGAGAGGAATTATTTCAGTTGTAAACTCAGTTTATGATCCTCTAGGCCTAATTTCACCATGTATTCTTCCTGCCAAGCTGATTTTGAGAGAAATCTGTCTAAGAAAATCGAGATGGGACCAATATGTTGGATAAGGAGATTTGCAAAGATGGATGCAGTGGCTTTCAGAACTCGAGGAACTTTCCAGATTCCACATAAAGAGAGGTATGAAGCCAGATTATTTCTGCCCCACAGCTAATGCAGAGATACACCATTTCTCAGACGCAAGCGATGTTGGTTATGGCACTGCTTCATACCTATTGCTAATCAATGAAGATGGACGAAGGAGCTGCGCATTGCTCATGGCTAAATCCAGAGTTGCCCCTCTGAAGAAAATAACAGTTCTTAGGATGGAACTGACTGCTGCAGTCATAGCAGTGAAGGTCGACATACTGTTAAAACAGGAGCTGGAGACACCCTTTTGAGAGTCTGTTTTTTGGACAGACAGCCTGACTGTACCTAGGTACATAGAGAATGATGCTTCACGTTTCAAGATCTTTGTGGCCAACTGGGTTGCATTCATTAGGGAAGCTACTTTACCATCTCAATGGAGATACGTGAATAGTTCACTTAATCCAGCAGATACGGCTTCACGTGGCACAAAATTTACCACTCTCATCCTGAACCACAACTGGATTTGTGGTCCACATTTCCTTTATGAAGAGGAGTCTGAGTGGCCTACAAGACCTGACATACCAAGCACCATGGACAAGGACAGTGAGATCAAAAAGACACCGCTGGTAAGTCTCATGAACATGACTGAAGTTTCTCCGATGAAAAAACTGGTGGAATACTACTCTGACTGGCACAAACTGAAAAAAGCTGTTGCATGGATGCTACACACGAAACACTTGCTTCACTACCTCGTTGAGAAAAGTAAAGAATGTAAAGAGGTTGGTGACCTGAAAGAGACAGAATTATTGAAGCAGTCCCAGAAAGTGCATGAAGAAATGATGAGACTGAGAAAGTCAGTGAAAGGAAAACCTTTGTCTGTGCAGGACTTGGAAGATGCAAAAGTGGTGCTAATACATCTCAGTCAAAAAGAGATTTATCCAGAAGAGATGTCTTCACTCTTAGGTAAGGATTCCCATGTAAAGAGGTCAAATCAACTTTACAAATTACATCCTTTTCTGCATGATGGCATCATCAAAGTTGGAGGTCGATTGAAAAAATCCGCCATGCCAGAGGAAGCAAGATGCCCAACTGTGTTGCACAAAGAACATCACATAGCCAGGCTGATTCTGCAACAGGTTCATCGACAGAATCAATTTTTCTCCAATCTGTGCCGTGTGGAACAGCGTCAGAGATGCCAGTTCTGTAAAGAGAAAATGTGATTATTAGAGGCTGTTTTGCAACTCTATGTAAATATCCTAAGAACTGTCCACATTTGGAAAGGAATTTATTGGTGCATTTACCTTTCATAGACTTCTCCAGATTGATTTACAAAGAAGACATTTCCATCACTTCCAACTTCAACTTTTACTGCGAGTCCATCTGTTTTCAGCTGTCCACTGATGCTGCAGGAGCTTGGTGAGACATGCTGCTACAGAAAATCAAGATGGTGGCAATCTACTAGTTCAATTGTCACATGAGTTACAACAAAAAGTTGAATGACATCACTTTAGCGCGAAGTAGATTTCATGTTCTGTGTCCACTCCCCAGCATCCATTTGAACCACAGCTGACATACATCAGAAGCCCCTGCAAGGTGTTCCGGTTTAAGGTGCCCTTCTTCTGAATAGATGAGGAACTGTTGGCATTCAGGCAGTGGATTTTTTTGTTCCCAGCAACTCCAGCTATCTGACCTTCTCCTCAAGCACCCACCTGGTTTAACTCTTGACCTGATGACACAAAAAATAAGCTTAACAAAACAATATAAAATGGGAAAAGGCCCAACCTGTAAAATCTGACTCTGCATAAAAATACTAACCAAAAATGGGAAAGAAATCAACGGCTGCAAATTTGTGGATACTCTCATTTGGGCCGACTCCCCAGACCCCTGCAGTTCCCAGTGAGACATGCTTGAGAGGAACAGAGACCAGTTTGGACCAACCTGATCCACTCAAGAAGAAGACATTGGAGTTTTGGTCAGACATCACAACCATCCTTTGGCCGGCATCGAGCTGTGCTGCAACAAACTGCTGAGGAGCAGCACTGCAGGTCCAGCAAAGAAGCACCAAAAATAATTTAACTTTGAGTACACAACAAAATTGTTATTTTTTCTTAAAATATTAACAACAAACCACACCATAACAACTTGTAAAGTAATTAAGCAAAATCAAAAATGTTGCAACAGCTTTCATCTTCCTTTCCATACGTTATTGTGCAGCTCCAGATGTAATTCTACTTCTGCGTCCTGAAACCTGTGTTGGTGGGACTTTAATACACACGGTGTGATGTGACTAAACAGATTTATTTATTTGTTTTTATTATGTAAGGTTACGAAAGTGGAAGTTTGTTTTAGTTATGATAAATTAGCCTATTGTTGTTCCTTTAGTGATAGTTTAACAATAACAAAAGTCCCCTGAGTTTTGTGAGAACGTAAGAATGTCATATCTATCGAATTTTTGAGAAAAATATAAAAGGTACCAATCTATCTTTTCAAATCCAATGGTGTTTATGATGCTGAACGCACAAGCAGCATTTCTGCTTCCTGATTTTGTGCTATGAAGCATCTCCAAATGTAAATCCGGGGCTTTGATAATTGCTATCAGCCTTCCAATATATACTAAAGTTTTTCATTAACTATTGTTAATACATGATGTAATATGAGTCACAGTTTAAGTCTCTGTTACATGATGGTAAATAAAAATTAGTATCAGGTACATTTCAATTCCTTTTGATTTGAGTAAGGCATGCCACCTAGTGTGTACAACGTAAATGAGTTTTTACTAGTTCTCTTTACTTTTTCATTGTCCCTTTTTTTCAAAAAAATTTTGTGTTCCTTGCGCAACGAGTATCAATCTTAAATCAAAACTACCCAATGCATTTAATTGATGAATGAAACAGCTATAAAATACACTGAATGCTTTAACAAGGCTTCCATTGTTAAATTGTTCCATTCCATTACAATTATATTGGGAAGGATTCAAGGATACATGCAATTTTAACACCATGAACATAAAAACAGAATCTTAAAATTCCTTTTTCTTTGTTATACTTATTACAAGATTAATGCAGACAACCGTTATAAACGCAACTAATTAACTAGTTTTTTAAGACACCTTGAAATAGACACAGAGCAGCTTCATTTTTTTTAGAAAGCTGTATTTTGAGCAGTGATATGAACCAAAACTAAGAGTCGGCATGACCCAAACCATCATTGTTTTTTCTGAATTCGGCTCCCCTGGGCGGCCCTGAATGCCAGCTATCTTCAACTTCTCCTGCTAGTTGCTCTGCCAACTCTGTGCAACTGTTCAGAAATGAATGCACTGGTTGATAACATCCTTTTTGTTAAGCAGAGTTTTTTTTGCAGTCTCAAACTGTTTCCTGCTAAGGTTTTAAACATTTCAAAAACCCATGTTTTCCAAGTTTTCTTTCATCCACGGTGACAGTCTAAGGGCTCAACTTTCATAACGTTTGGCGGAACAGTTTGTACTTTGAGGGATTGTTATATGCAGAGCTCAGAGGGGTCAGCCCCCAAACTATAAGTGTGCATGTAGGGCGGGAGATCTGTGTGCCAAAACCTCTGCAACTTTCCCCGCTCTGGCTCAGGTAGAGGTAAACCCCCACCTGGCTTCACTGGGCCTCCATCTGTCTTTCTGTTTCAGGCCTAATTACATCCCAGTGGAGAAACAAAAGCCTCCTTGATTAGTTAAAGGTATTATCAGTTCTGCAGGCTGGGATTTTCTAATGGAGATAAATAACAAAAATCGTTGATTAGTCTGATTCCTTACTCTTTTCAAAGCCCTGAACACCAAAAAGTCATAACATTAAAAAAGAAAAGTAATAGCCAAAACGTTTTCTGTTTTATTATAAGTGTTTTTGTTGCATTTTAAACTTCTAGGCTAATATTTCAATTTGAATAATTTGAAAGCACTTTTTCCTTGTTCCCTGTATTTATGTTTCATCACATATCACAAAACACAGATCATAATGTTGCAGTTTTATATTAAATACATATAATACATATTTTACTTTCATTATTTATAAAGTATTTTTGTCGTTATGCACAGGTTGGTATTACACATTTTAAAACAACTATTTATTACTTAATGTTGTGCAACCATATATGTTGATGCAGTTTAGTGAGTGAATTTATATTAAGACTTTTTTTTGTATAACACGGAGAAGTATAGCTTTTAAATATATATATATATATTGAGCTTTTATCTGGGTGTGTTTGATAACGCAAAGGTCTCATTACAGGAACCACACAAATCAGCAGAGTGAGACTTCGGCTCCTCTAAAACACACTGAAAATTAGCGCGCCGGTCGCCCCGCCACCGAATCTAGGGGCGTGGCGGTTCCGCCTTCCATCCCCAGGGCAGCGTACGGCACGTAGCCGCTGATTGGCCGGAGTTCCCTGACGACGCCGACCAACGCGTCTTCCGATTGGCTGGAGCGACCCAGCCGCCGCAGAGCGCCAGAAAACAAGCTTTAGCGGGTGATGCCGACGTCTCCCCGGGTCAGTAGCGCAGCGTCTTCTGCTGTAGTGGTTCACCGGACGGACGGAGGCGGTCAGGAGTTGCCCGCTACTTTTAAAGAGGGAAAGAAGCGGCTATGTTCGGCTGGAGCTGCTGACGCTGCGACTGTGAACCACCTCGGACCATTTCCTTCATTTCAACGGTCACTCGAAGGTGAATATTTAATGTCTTCCAGTTGTTCCCTACTTTCTATGTTAAGGTATGCTGGACCCTAAGCAGCTAACTTACGTTTATTTCCGTTGGTCACGACATAAAGCGTTTGTACTGAAGTGGCATCTTGTTTGATGCAGCTAATAACGACTCATTTAGGCGGACTGGTTGTTTTCTGCTTTAGCTTCAGTATAATTAGCTTCATCCTGGCTGAAGCTTTGGTTTATTGCTGTGTAATAACACAGGCACGTCTGCATCGTCCAACACGGCTAACAAGTCCGCAGGTTCAGTTTAAAACGCCTTATTGAAGCAGCGACTTAGCTTGCGGAGTTAGCCTGCTAGTTTCCAGATGTTTGCGCCAAATTCCTCTGAACGTCTGAAGGAAACTCCTCTGCAGTGTTCAACTTCCCACCAACCGATTAAAACTCATAAAACGGAGAGGTAATGAATTATGGGCCTCGATTGCAGGATTCCCCCCCCAAATAAAAGTTTTTTTTAAAGGAGAGCTGCTTGTGGCATCAGAGATGATCAGCTGGATCTATGCTGGCTTCTTAAAGAAGAGTTCTGTATGACCTCAGGTCAAATATCAGTTGGCCGCAGTAATAAATCAGAGAAAAGCGGGTATAGATTATTGTAATGGGAGTGTGTTGCATAATGAGGCTCATACAACGCCGTCCCAGGTTGGAAATCCAACATGGAAACCTAAAAGTTGCTCAACCTCAACGTCTAATTTGTCCGCTACGCATGTGTAGCGTAGTAAAAGTTGAACGTATCAACCAGGAATGCCTGAGATTACTAGTATTTATTAGTGTTACGATAAAAGGTAGTTTCATCCTGACGAATGAATACTCTCAATGTTTTTAGCTACAAAATAGCAAAATCAAATAGAAACCCTTAACATTGTTGTTGGAAAGGTAATTGGTTATGTTTTTTGTTCACAGATTTCCCAAATGGAAGTTGAATGCCTGGCACTGAAAGACCTCACAAGTCTTGGGAAAGGTTTTTCCGCGGAGCCCAAAGAAGATGGGAGCCAAGGCGAGAAGGTGCGCTCGGATGTTCGTCCCAATGTTACATGTTAGGAACCTCTCCGCTAACCGTGGGCTACAGCTGCTGAAGCTCAGCCTTTGTGTTTCTAAACGTCCTCTCTCCATTGCAGGAAAACGTGTGCACGGAAAGGAGAAAGTCCACCCCGCTGAAACCACCCGAGTCCACCGTTCCCGTTTGCCTTGCGAACAGGAAGAGGTCGCCCTCCGACCTGACTATGGTCACGCCCGTCAAGCACGCGTTCCCCGCCGAGCCGTGGTCGCCAACGGCCAACCTGAAGGTACTGATCAGCGCGGCCAGCCCGGACATCAGAGACAGGGAGATGAAAAAGGTTCTGTTCAGACCTCTGGAGAACGACGGAGACAAGGTGGCAGGCTCAGGACCTCCGGAGGACGCCGAGGTGGAAAATTCTGCTCAGGTATGCAAAGCTTGGTGCTTTGTTGCGACTGTATGTCAAGCAGCTACCAAGCCACTAATGGGTTCTTCTCCTTCTGCTTCCTTTCTCAGTTCGAAGGTGCTTTTGATGAGGAAGATCCAGAGAAGAAGCCAAGCAGGAAGGAGAAGAGCCTGGGTTTGCTCTGCCAGAAGTTCCTGGCTCTTTACCCCGATTACCCACCAGCCCACAGTCCCATATGGATCTCACTGGATGAGGTCGCAATTAATCTGGGTAAGAACGACAGCACAGCAGCAGTTTAACCTTTATTATAGACCCGGGTTAATGTCATGAATCCTGCTTGCGCCGTCAGGAGTGGAACGCCGACGGATCTACGACATCGTCAACGTGCTGGAGTCCCTTACGATCGTGGGCCGGATAGCCAAAAACAGCTACACCTGGTACGGCCGACAGCGGCTGGCGAGCACGTTGGAGGAGCTGCAGCGGAGGGGGAGGGAGCAGGGCTACCACCTTCAGATGGATCTACCCGCCGAAGCCAGAAGAGCCGGACACGGCCAGGAGGAGGATGGAGGGGAGGGAGACTCGAGCAATGGTAGAATAAAACTAATCCTAATATTCTTCTCTAATAGCCAAGAAGCTTGGGCCTGAACTCCCGTCTGCTTGTTTCTCAGCTTGCGGCAACAGAAAGGATAAATCTCTACGCATCATGAGCCAGAAGTTCGTCATGCTTTTCCTGGTGTCCAAAACTCGAACCGTTACTCTGGACGCAGCGGCGAAGGTCCTCATTGAGGAGGGCCGGGACTCGTCGAGCCACAGCAAATACAAAAGTAAGAGAGCCCACACAACTGCATCTGTTGGCCCACTTTAGAAACTCCGCCTTCAAAATAAAATCCTTGTGACCTCCTCAGAGAACGCATATAATTATTACATTTATTTATTAAAATATAACGACCTCTTTGCATTTACCTGTGCAGCTAAGGTGCGCCGTCTGTACGACATCGCCAATGTGCTGACCAGCCTGGAGCTCATTGAGAAGGTTCACGTGAGGGAAGAGCGATCCAGGAAGCCGGCTTTCAAGTGGCTGGGCCCAGTGAAGTTCAGCAGCTCTGGGAGTATGGGTGAGAATTACAGAACATTACGCTCAACTACAGCCCCCCCCCCAAAAACAAGACTGAATTTTACAATTGGACAAACATCTGCTGATGGAATTCTCTCATTTTAGGGTCGACTTGTACTAAAAAATAAAAGCCTGTGACCTAAATGGCCACCAGGCCGCACGATTCGATAGGTAATGAAGATGGCTCACGGTTATCATGACTATTCTGACTTGTCCAAACATGTCCGCTGTTCATTTAGGTAGGAGGCAAGAGCAGAAATAACAGCAGATAACCGGAAGGCTAAAAATACAGTACAGCATGACAGATTCAGAAATGTGGGGTTTAAATCACGATCTCCATCCCCCAGGCAATTCCCAGAGGTACTGAGCGTATTTGCTAACATAAAATGTTAGACGTAGAACAAAAAATGTGAACTGTTTTGTTGTTGTTTGAGAATAATAAAACTGCTTAGCAGCCCCCTGTTTTAAAAACGGATCAGCAACCTGTGGCTTCAGCCTTTTGGACCTTCCACAATGTCTCTTAATAAGTATGGCAGAAAACGAACCATCTAATGTTTGTAAATACAGATAAATAACTGCAAGTTTTAGCTTTCAGTTAAAAGTCTATTTAATTTTCACAACAGAACGACAGTAAAGGTAAAACTATTAAGATAAACATCCAGTATTTCTTGTCATTGGGTTAATAATATTGAATTTACCATAAATACCAATATACCAAAGAACAAAATGTTTCTTTAATGTAAAAAGTTTTGTTTTCTGTCTTTTAAAGCCAACAAGTCTAAACAACAAACAAAAATATGCTTCTTTAAAAGATTGACGTCTGTTTTAAAACGTCAGGTAACGTGTTTGGCTCTGAACGAGCTTAATTTAGCTTGACAGGGAACAAAGGACTTTTCAGATTGGAAAGGTTTAAGAAACCTGGTCTGGCATCACAAAATATGTATGGGGCCCGTTTTAGGCTTTAAATCCCCAATTCTGTCTGTCTCTCGGTTTTCCACAGGAAACACCTTGGACGTCGTGCAGGGCGAGGCTGTGGTGAGCAAGGACCTCAGGAAAGCAATGGTGGGGCGTCATTCCTCCTTCAGCATCCCGCCCGCTACATTCGGCGTACAGCGGCGGGCCAGCTCTGCGCCCAGCAGCCCGCGACGTCTCCTGACCGGTAGTTATCACACGTGGATGTTGGGCTTTGTGCGTTTCCAACAGTTCCGAACGTGAAGTTTACGTTCCTGTTACGCCCGCTGCAGGCATCCAGAATCCATCTCTGGATTACGCGGGGAAGACCACCAGCGGCGTTGCAGTGTTTCAGCAGCAGAGTGGGGGCAGCACTGAGTAAGTTCACGCTGAACAACACATATCCTACAAACCCTGACTTGACTTCCACCAGGCCGTTTTACCAGCTCGTTTTGTCTCTGTTCAGCTGTTGCCTCAGCGTACCGATGTACGCCCAGCTCGCACAGAGAAGCAGCTCCACCCACCCGGAGAACCTCCTCATCCCCTCCCCACACTGCTTGGCCTACCTGCCCAGCCTCTCCCAGCCCTCCGTCGTCATGCTCTACAACGTTCCAGAGCGTCAAGAATGGTCGCCTGCGGTTCACAGGTCATCCAGGACGGAGTCGGACGAGGAGGCGAAGCGGAGAAGAGAGGACAGTGAACGGGAATTTCGGGCAGTGTCGAAGAAGAAGAGCAAATCTAGTTTAGGGGAGTCT
The DNA here is from genome assembly GCA_032876305.1 of Orestias chungarensis. NCBI lineage: Eukaryota > Metazoa > Chordata > Actinopteri > Cyprinodontiformes > Cyprinodontidae > Orestias > Orestias chungarensis. The sequence goes on along the minus strand of JAVLVB010000430.1, from coordinate 502,458 downwards.
GAGAAGGTGAGACGAATCTTTGTGACATTGTGGTTAAACGTTAGCTAAATCTGCTGTGACGTATCCCTGTGAACGTGGTGGAAGTGTCATCTGCTCTTTGTTTCCACGCAGACAGGAGCTCACGCTCAAACTGAAGCTACACGGTTCCCAGAGATGGGTAACGCTGCTGTCGCATTGTGCCCCTCCGACCAGCAAGGGGCCACAGAGAGTCACGCTGGCAACAGCATCGGGGAGCATGCACCGCCATCACACTACCTCTATGTCCCCAACAGTGCAGGTGTGTGCTTTATGAGAGCCAGTAACTTTGCATCTGTAAAGAAAACTGAGTATATTAAAAAACAACTTTCAAGAACAAATTTGAGAAATAAATGCTCTTCTTCTCTCTGATTCAGGGTTGAACAACTTTAACTTCCTTATCCCAGCTGGACAGCCACCAGCAAGCCTTTCACTTCCTATGAACAGCATCCATGCGATGGCTCTACCTTACGTCTTGGTGCCTTCCACCGCTCTCCCGCACTACCCCCTGGCGCCCCGCAGCGTACAGCAGCAGCAAGCCTCCGGGACTTTCAGTCTGCCCCCCATGATGTCACCCGGCACCTTCATGGTGGGGGGGGCGCCCTGTGGTGTAGTGGATGCGTCAGAAATCGGTGTGCGGCATGCTCCGTCACCAGTCACTCCCAGCATGCCGGCAGGGGAAGGGACGCCACGCTCTCCCTCAGGGTGCAGGCAGAACGTCATTAACCCACCGGAGCCCTTGGTAAGGACCGGCTGCAGCTCTGTCATTCATCTTTAAATGAACCCATCCCATATTATGGTTCTTCCATTACCATGTTTCACCATCAGGGTGGTGTATTAGGAGTGATGTCCAATTTTGCCACAGAACTTTCAGTTTAGTTGAATTGGCTAAAATGGTCTGGTCATGTCAGAGCATTTTCTTCCACTTAAAAACGAAAAAAAAGGCTAATAACCGCTCCTAAATGCTAGTGATGTAGCGAAAATTGGGAAAAATTTGTTTAATTTTTGTCAAATTTCATATTTTCACCACGGTATTCATTACTCTATGAATGTTCCAAACTAAACATTTAGCTAAAGGTTTAACTTGTTTACTATATATGTCGCCTGCAGCTACAAAAAATGGCCTGCAAACCAAATATTTCGTTTTGAAATTACTATTTAGCTATGTTAACTAAATATTTTGTGTTAGGCTAAATATTTAGCTTGTTAACAGCTTTTTGGTTTGAAGCTAAATTCTGACCCCCCAAATCAAATATTTAGCTTTCTAAATAGATCATTTTGCAAACTAAATGTTTAGCTTGCTAATTAAAAGAAAAGTTAGCAAACTTCTTTAGTAGTTTAGGAGTTAAATGTTTGGCTTGCTTTCTAAATGAGAAGTTTGTGAACTAAATATTTGCTTTGAGGCTAAATTCAAATGATTGCTGTTGATTTTGACTGTGTAATTTTAATAACTGCATCCCACACCTGTACTCACATCTTTTTCTTTCCCTCCGCAGACTCCTCGTACTCCAAAGGAAACCACAGCTTCCTCTTCCAAAGCCTTCTTCCAGACCCCAGGAACTCTGGGAAATGTAGTAAGAGCTGGGCCAGCTGCTCGAAAAAGAGGCTCAGTGCAGAGGAGACTGGACATTGGCCACTCTGCAGCTCCATGAAGGGATCAGTTTGCGTTTACCGATTGGGGAGTCGTTAATGAAAACACTTGGTGCTCATGTTTCTTGGGGGGACAAAAAAGGGAGAACTGATGTTTTAACTAAAAGACGTGTTTATTTTTTAATGTGTATCACTATGAAGATGTTAGCAGATCAAACATGTATTGTGTTTAGATTCCAATACATTTCTAAGTAAATTAGTCAAGCAGTTAGCCAACCTAACAGTGCCATCTTGTGGTGACGTTTGGTAACTGCTTTGGTTGTTTTTTTTATTTTAATTTAAGCCTTAATTTTCCCACCCCCAATGTGATCAAGCTACCTAATTCCTCAGATTTTATGTATGATAGCCGAATTAGTATTTATAATTTAGCTAATATATGTTGATTGCTGAAGCTGGGGTCAAACATTTAGCTTTCTTTTAGCACTAAACATTTCTAAATACTATGCATCTAATTTGGAGGAGATCTTTGGCTTTTGCTGGCCCTCTTCATGTTTTGTTACATTATGAAGATGTAATAGCAAATCTGCTCTGTCAGTGGTAGGAAAGCCCCTCTTGGTCTGGTTTTACACATTTCTGCGAGGGGGGTGGGGGAAAAAAATCACTAAAGCCTTAAATGTTTACAGACTTTTAAGTATTTGAACTGTTGATGTTCCTCTTCACGAGGATAACGTTACTTGATTTAATTCTAGTGCTTGGAGGTAAAATCCAAAAGCCCGGCACTGACATTGAAGACTAAATGTGACAATGCTCTCAGGTACATGAATACTAGTACTGACTAAAAAAAAGAAATCTATTTATATCGGAGTACTGTAAAAGATATACAGGGAAATTAATCTGTTGTGGTTTCATCTTGTTAGCATTGTTGTCATACATCCAGTTACCGTAGAGATACCTGTGTTAGATGTGATTCGAGTGTCGTCTTTAACCACTGTTTCTCAAGCTGATCTGAAAAACAAGCCAGGTTTCGGACAACCCAACATAAATCTTGGTGCTTATTCAGGAGATGTTAAAGGCTCACCACTGATTTTGTATAGTTCTCCATTTACAACTTTGTCAGTTATTAAAACTCTTTAAATTATCATTTAAACTGTTCATTTTGCAGAGTTTCTGTGTGCGTTGTTCTTCCGATGTAGTTCTGGGCCCATATTGGTTTCATTCAGTTGGTTTCACAAATGTCATTTAAATGAAATGCATGTTTTTTTTAAGGTGTTGTGTTATGTGTTTCCGTCAGCCAGCAGTTCGTGAAGCTCTAAAGTTTCCAGTTCATCAGTATCATTAGTTCCAGTGTCCCTTGTGTGTGTGTGTGTGTGTGTAACCATATACCACTTTATCCTTCCATCTAACTTTCTATTAATTTGTCAGGATACAGCATCCTCATTAGCAAAATAGTGAGATTAGCAGTGTTTGCCATAAATTTATGCTGTCATCCAAGGCATGTTAATCTGGAATATCGTTACACAGCAATGGTCTTGAATCAGAGTGCCAAATAGATTTGTTGCAAGATTGACTGCTACTGCGGATCGCTCCTGCTCAAGGCAACAACAACCACAATAATTATACAGATATTTGGATCACATGAGCTAAAGCTAATCGACCCATGAGGGGCGAACTACGTATTTCTAAAGTAAATTATCCACTAAATCACATTTAAAAAAAATAATTCGGTGTTAGAAATGTTTGCTTAATATAAAGCATTGTTCTGGGGAAATTCAAATAGTCTTTTTAAATTATAATTTAAAAAAAACAGGTTATTTTAATTAAATCTCGGCTCCTCTTCCGGTGTTGCAGCCGTTTAATACCAGGTGCGCCGGAGCGCTTCCGGTCCTCTGGCTCCTCCCACCGGCCCTCTAGCTCCTCCTACCGGCCCTCTGGCTCCTCCCACCGGTGACAGAGCAGAGACGTGAAATATGTGGCGTTCCAGCCTCCAACGGTCGGGAGTCACGGTAACAGCCGAGCTGAGCTCTCACCTCCTCAGTCACTACCGTGTTTTTGTTCGGTGAGTAAACTTCAGGTTTAATTAGTTTTCTCGCATAATTTATTTTTTTAAAGCTTTTAGCTATGAAGTCACCTTGCTTGTGTGTGTTTGTGCTGAACGGGGGATTTTGTTAGCTAGGTGTGGAGCGGCTCTTACAAAGGTTGGGGGGAAAGTAGCTTTAAAGTGTATTAAAGTAACTTCAACACGTTTTAACACCCGAGTTAAAGTCAAAAATAATCGTCCAAAAACATAATTATGCGCGACAGCATTTTTTTTTAATGAGGAAGAAAAACCTACAATAGTTATTTACCTTGGATTCTGTTGCTGATGGAAAATACAGATTAGAGGGTTTAACTTTAACTTTAACACTTTAACACTTTAACTTTAACACTTTAACTTTAACACTTTAACTTTAACACTTTAACACTTTAACTTTAACACTTTAACTTTAACACTTTAACTTTAACACTTTAACTTTAACACTTTAACTTTAACTTTAACACTTTAACACTTCTACTTTAACACTTTAACTTTAACACTTTAACTTTAACTTTAACACTTTAACTTTAACTTTAACACTTTAACACTTTAACTTTAACTTTAACACTTTAACTTTAACACTTTAACTTTAACACTTTAACTTTAACTTTAACACTTTAACACTTTAACTTTAACACTTTAACTTTAACACTTTAACTTTAACTTTAACGCTTTAACTTTAACACTTTAACTTTAACACTTTAACTTTAACTTTAACGCTTTAACTTTAACACTTTAACTTTAACTTTAACACTTTAACTTTAACACTTTAACTTTAACTTTAACACTTTAACTTTAACTTTAACACTTTAACTTTAACTTTAACACTTTTAACACTTTTACTTTAACACTTTAACTTTAACACTTTAACTTTAACTTTAACACTTTAACTTTAACACTTTAACACTTTAACTTTAACTTTAACACTTTAACACTTTAACTTTAACTTTAACACTTTAACTTTAACACTTTAACTTTAACACTTTAACTTTAACTTTAACACTTTAACTTTAACACTTTAACACTTTAACACTTTAACTTTAACACTTTAACTTTAACACTTTAACTTTAACACTTAACTTTAACTTTAACACTTTAACTTTAACACTTAACTTTAACTTTAACACTTTAACTTTAACCCTTTAACTTTAACACTTTAACTTTAACCCTTTAACTTTAACACTTTAACTTTTAACACTTTAACTTTTAACACTTTAACCCTTTAACTTTAACACTTTAACTTTAACCCTTTAACTTTAACACTTTAACCCTTTAACTTTAACACTTTAACCCTTTAACTTTAACCCTTTAACTTTAACCCTTTAACTTTAACCCTTTAACACTTTAACTTTAACACTTTAACTTTAACACTTTAACTTTAACACTTTAACTTTAACTTTTAACACTTTAACTTTAACCCTTTAACTTTAACCCTTTAACTTTAACCCTTTAACTTTAACACTTTAACTTTAACACTTTAACTTTAACACTTTAACCCTTTAATTTTAACACTTTAACTTTAACCCTTTAACTTTAACACTTTAACTTTAACACTTTAACTTTAACTTTTAACACTTTAACTTTTAACACTTTAACTTTAACACTTTAACTTTAACCCTTTAACTTTAACACTTTAACTTTAACCCTTTAACTTTAACCCTTTAACTTTAACACTTTAACTTTAACACTTTAACTTTAACACTTTAACCCTTTAATTTTAACACTTTAACTTTAACCCTTTAACTTTAACACTTTAACTTTAACACTTTTGTTTGTGTGTGTTTGCTGCGTTTTTGTGGTTAAAACTGAAATCTAGAGGTTTAAGAGAAGCGACGATATTACTCAAAGTTTACAGTGAAAGAACCCCAAAAAAACTCCCTTAAATGTTTTATTTTTCACAAAAGCAAATTTTATTAAGCCACCTCTGCAAATTAAAAGGACTTAATTCTTAGAGACCATAACTAGGTTTCTTCCAGGCTTTTATATCTGTATTTTAATCTCAGCCTAAAATGATTTTTTAAAGCTTATTTGCAGTGTTTCCCGTCTTAAACAAAGATCCGGACCTTTACCATCCAATTTGCTTTTCTCCATCTTGACGTGTTCTCCGTTTTTCAGGTTTCGCCCACTTTAAACACTCCTAATTACAGACTAAACAAATCTTCCTCCCAGTCTGTTCGCTTCAGTCAAAGTACAGGCCGATTCGTCTGTTGTATTTCCTGAGTCTTTCATCCATTTATCTTGTTGGGGGGGTGGAGGAAGTGTTTCAATCTTGTATTCTGTAAAAGTGACGTTGATCGATCTTGAAAGACTATAAAGTGATTTCTATCCATCTTTATTCATTGTCTTTGTTTTTAAATGGTTTAGCTGTCCATGCATCCATCTCTGCTCGGCCGGCAACCCTGTAATCGTTTAACTGCTTTCTAGATATCAGCAGTTACTTTTGAACAGGTTAAGGTTCACATAACTTTCACATCAACACAACACAAGTACGATTTTCCCCTGTTTATTTTGTCTCGTGCTGATCCCTGTGTTTGCAGCCTGAGGCACGACGGCGCCTCGCAAACATTCCTCCCGGTATTAGTCCGGCGTCTCGTTCGGGTTGACCTTGTTTGCACAGCTTTTGTTGTTTTTTCCTGAACCGTGGCAGATGTGGCCATGATTTGTAGGTTTTTACGCTTCAAAATTATGCAGTAACCACATACTTAGTAGTTGTCCCCCCCCCCCCCTTTTTTCATAGAAAGTCACACGATGCCCAACTGGGGAGGAGGAAACAAGTGCTCGGCGTGCCGCGGGACAGTTTACCACGCCGAGGAGGTGCAGTGCGACGGCAAGAGCTTCCATAAATGTTGTTTTCTCTGCAGTGAGTACAGCCACAAAATTCACATCGGAGCGAGGGAGATGTGTCAAATCTGCTCAATGTTTTCTTTGTATATTAACATTGTGATAGAAAACACTCCCATCTAAATTAAGCGTCACTATTAATTCACTAAACTATCAAGATTTGCTTCATGTTTTCCCTTTTTCGGAGGGGTGAACTCACACAACTTCCTCCTGCCTCCTCTCATATGTACCAAGCCCCAAACGTGTCGGGTTTCATCATCAACAACGGTCAAGAGAAACTGGACTAACTTACACTTTAAGCCTCAATGTATGAAAACAAAACCCAAGATTGCATTCTTTCATTATGTAATCGACAACAAAAGGTTATTTTACAGTTGTTTTTGTTTAGTGGTAAAGAAATTTCTGTTCTCACAAGATGACGAGATCAAATCTACCGTGGGGCCTTGTGGTTAATCAGGGATTCGTGGCATTCTGCATTCGGCAGAAGAACAAACAGTTCTCGCCGGGTGATGGGTTTGTATCGTTTTCCTGTCGATGGATCAATTCGTCTTGAGTGGTAAAGGTTTTTTGTTGAATATCAAATGTGTTAGTTTCTATACTTTTATACTTTCCGTCCCCGGTATGAAAGCATTTGAAGGGGAGCGAATACATTTGCGCTCAAGAGTCGTGACTTGAGCGTCGGGACGGCTTCGGTAAGTCGCATCCGAGGCTGCCAAGAGGATTGTCGTCATTATGGAAATCCCAGATATCGCATTGACTGCATACATTTGTTTATCTGGAATGTGGAAGCAGCCGTTAATGGTCATGGAGGCCAGTCTCGCCTTCACCTCGCCGTTGAAGACGGTTTTGCTCGGGCTGTTGGGAGGATTAGATTTAGACCCAAAAAAAAAAAAAGGTTTAAGACGTGCTTGGTTGGTTTTAGTCTGAGGTTACACTGTGAATGGCATCTTTATTTGTGCGGAAACAGCTCGCTGTTGAAGCGGGGGGGGCCTCATATGACTCCCGGCGCTCATTCTTTGTTTGTCCATAGCCGAAGCCTCGGACCGTAAAACCGTTGATGTAACCGCGCTGCAGAGGGAACAGTAAACAATGGGAACAAACCTCGGAGATGCTCCAACTAGACAAAGATAAACAAGTTGTAGGGAATAGCAGGCCGGCTGAAATGGTGTTTAGTTGCCATTCAGTGGAAAACCTGTATTAAATGTTGCCACGGATATGAACTTTCTGTCATATATGAACTGGAATAATAATATTTTTCCATAAAACTGTGTTATGAAGGTCTTGAAAAAGCCAAAAGTTCTCTCTTGGATTTATAAATCTAGTTTAAACATCTTTATTGCTCTGGTTTCTTTCAGCCTTATGGTAGTTTTAAAAAAACCTAAATGTTATTATCCAACTGTAAATGTCTGGGTTCACCTCTGTGTGTTGGCAGTGGTGTGCAGGAAGGGCTTGGACAGCACCACGGTGGCCATTCACGACCAGGAGATCTACTGCAAGTCGTGCTACGGGAAGAAGTACGGGCCTAAAGGCTACGGCTACGGACAGGGAGCGGGAACGCTCAACATGGACAGAGGCGAGCGGCTGGGAATCAAACCGGAAGAGTAAGTTGGCTCGTCTAAGGTTAAGAATAACGATGGGTGTAGTTTTTTTTTTTTTACATGTATAGACTGTGTGTGAACCTCAGCTTCTCCACTACAGCGCATCTGTTGTTCATCTTTAAACGCATCGACTGTCACGCGTTTGCTTCTGCAGCACTGGGAGTTCAACCTTCACCCTACATCAACCCGACCCGCTTCAGTTTCTCAACCGGTTATTTCGAAACGCAACAATGGGCGACAAAATGGTTTATTATCGGCGACTCTTTAAAGGTTGTACTAGAAAACAGGATGCCAGATGTAAACATATATTACTTCCTTTGCGTTAAAAACAAACACGTCGCCTTCACTCCCAGTCAGCCCACATATCAGGTGATTAGAGTTACAAAAAGCTTATTATGTAAGCCGAAGAAGTCCAATCTGCTCTGAGCCTCAAAACAAAGACCCTCATTCAGCCTCACAATCAACACAGCCTGTAGTGGGTACCCCAGCACTGTTCTGCACACTTTCCCGGGATTTATGGAGAGTGGAAACAAGAATTTATAAAAAAAAAAAAGAAAAGAAAATGTGTAGATTTAATGTTTTTTGTTTCTGCTGTCAACATTTCAAATGATTAGATTTAGAAATTAAATAAAATCAAATTGTTTTTTTTTTAATAATGGGTTGCAATTTCCTTCCATATCAAGGACCCAGACTCACAGACCCACAACCAACCCCAACCCGTCCAAATTTGCTCAGAAGTTTGGCGGCTCGGACAAGTGCGCGCGGTGCGGAGACTCCGTCTACGCGGCTGAGAAGATCATGGGGGCGGGCAAGGTGAGGCGACAAGGCTAATGTCAGCCTTAGACCTAGAAAAAACTGTCTACATGTAACCTAAGTTGACCTATGACCTCAATCTTAACAGATGCTTGTGAGGCTCTGCTGGTTTACTAAGGGTAAAGTCATAAGGAGCTGAATGACAGAACAAAACAAGCCTCGTATTGAAAAACCTCACATGACTGCGGACAGAAAGTTTTTTGTTTTTTTTCTTGTTCTTTTAAACGAAACCAGAAGTATTTCCTGTGGCCTCGCAGAAGAGCGGGTCTATGGGTAAATGATGTAACGAGCAGCGGAGCCATTAATGGTTTTCCAGAGGAGTGAAAAGCCTTCAGTCGGTGGTGAAAACATAACCTATAATTTCCCCGGGTAATGATGACGTGGAGGCGAGTGAAGGCCGCTGGGAACGCTTTCATTCATTTTGATGTTTTAACCAACATCTGGAATTTGTTAAAAGTGACTTTTCCTTTCTTAAACCTACAATGAATCGTGAAGAACTTCTTAGCGTCCGGTTACTTATGTCAAATATCTGAAAAGTGTGGCCTGCGGGTGTATTTGGGTCGTGTTTAAGTCGTAAAGGGAACTAACGGTTTTGGCATCTCTTCTCAGCCGTGGCACAAGAACTGTTTCCGCTGCGCCAAGTGCGGCAAGAGCCTAGAGTCCACCACGCAGACGGAGAAAGACGGGGAAATCTACTGCAAAGGTGAGACGGAGCTGAATGCGAGTCGCTCAGACTCTCTGATGGAGAATTCGGAGGTTTAACACCTGATTTTGAATGTAGTTATACTGAAACCCGCTATAGTGACTTTGTTCCCCTGTTCTGGTCCAGCTACAAAACAGTTCTGATTAAAGGCTACATTAAAGGAAACAAGGCATTTATTAGTCGGGTAGGATAAAAGATGCAGAGCTCTGAGACTATGGTCCACTCGATCGGGAAGGACGCGCCATCGTCCACCAAAGAGAGACAGCAGCTGCTGCTTTCTCTCTCGTATCAGACCACAAAGATATCTGAGTCTTTAAGAGTAGAACATTCTCATGTCGTTTTGGTAATCGGGAATAATGCTGAGATTGAAAGGGGTTTTAATTAGAACACGAGGGTTGATCCAGTTAAGTTTATACACCTGCTGTTCGCTAACATGTCCCACTCTCTTCCTCAGCTTGTTACGCCAAGAACTTCGGCCCCAAAGGCTTCGGCTACGGCCAGGGAGCCGGCGCTCTGGTCCACGCCCAGTGACGTCTTACCTCCGACTTGAATCTTTCCCGTTGGTGTCCTGATTAAACGCTCAGTTACAAATAAACACATGAACCAAACGTCTCACGTTGGACCGCCTTTTATTATTAAAACCATTAAAACTGAACCATGCCCATGTGTTTACATCTGAAGCGGAGTTACAGTGGTATCTGAAGGTGGGCTGAGAGGCACTGGAGAAAATTACGTGCTTTGTTTTTTTTGTTTTCTATTATTCCATATGAGGTGGGGCAGAGTAGACGTTTAGCGTTTCTGGAAGATTTTGTACGACGGATTTTGAAATCGACGACAAGCCTGAATGAATGAACTCTGCCCCGCAAAAGGGAGGGGCCAGCGATTGCCACTTTTAATGATATGAATCACGAGTCGCATGTGTGGCGGTGATCAGTACGACACAACTGTCTTCCTCTGGTGATGCAAACTTGTAGAATATAACCTCTTTTCTATCCTTAAAACTATTGCATGAACACGTTTCTGCTTAGTTTTTCTTAAAAAAAACAAAATTGCTTTACAATTTTTACATCCAGTGGTATAACAAAACCCAGCAATGTATGATGCGAAAACAAAACAAAACCATTCACATATATTACACACCTGTTTGGGATCTGGCAACCTCACTAAAAAACAAACAAAAACACTGGATCTGAAGGAAAACAAACAGAAATAATGAACATACTTGCAAATACTTAACATTCACTATATACAGACACGTGGCGTTGCTGGGCTGTCACCATGGTGACCACGGTGTGGGAGGGGTTGATTGCGAGAGCCCGGCTGTCCTAGGCATCACATGCAGTGGAGAGATTCCAGGTACTTATACTGGGGCGGGGGGGCTCAAATGCCTATAGACAGCAGCGTTGGACATCACTAAAAGCTACAGTCATACAACATGGATTATAGTAATTTACTCTCCTTTATATTTAGCTCAAAAACAAAAGAAATCCCCCAGGAGCACCTTCAACTAACACTGACATAAAAGGAGAAAACAGTGCTTATGTACAAATGCACAGTCTTCACATCTCAGTTCCTTCCTTTCTGCTGCAGCGGTTTCTGGGTAAAAGGTTCCCTAACGAGCCTTTTGCCCCCCTTTGTTTTTATTTATCTCTCTGCTAACAATGGAAGCGTCGGCGCAAAGCTGATGGACCTTCTGTTCGGGGAAACGGCCAACCCTAAAAACAGATATATTCACTCAAGGAGTATAACGCAGAGGAAAAGACGACAAATAAGACTTTACAGCTTTAAAAGAGAAACATCTGGAATGAGGCTTTCCTGTAAACGTTCCTCCCCCTTCTTGTGTTTCTGTTAATAAATACAGTCACTGTACCGTCTGGAGTTTTTCTACAGTCATCGACTTTCACTGGACCTCTTTAAAACGCGCTCTCTCTCTCTCTTATTAAAACAAACTACTAAGCTGAGATGAAATGTAAGAACGCGGCGCTAGAACATGCATTATCTATAAATACTTTGAAAATAAATAGAGCTGCATCACATTGTCTGGAGGATATTCATCATGTTCGCCACGCGCCGCGAGTCCTGGTTCTGGGGGGTCAAAGTGGGGGTTCCTCCAACAGTTCCTGATCTGGTTAGTTCAGCAAATCCTTGTCCGGTTTCATAATTCAGCACAAAAACAGAAAAAAACTATTAAAAAATCAAGACCTTTAAAAAGACATTCCCTTGTTCCTTCTTCTCCATCACAGAAACTGAAGAGTTCCCGATTCAATCCACTTCCAACGGCGACACTAAACACAGGATATGACGTAATAACAGTGCGGCCTCGTCACAGAGGCGGCTTCCCGTCTCCAGAGCAGGCAGACGAGCTTTTATTTTGGAGGTGTCCTCTCTGTTGGCCTCTCTCCCCTCCAATTGTGTTTGGCAGCAACACACCGTCCAAAGGGCCAAGGAGAGGAGGTGGGGGATGTTGTTGTAGCAGTAGTAGAAGTGGGGAAAAAAGGGCGCGGGTGATGATGAGTGTGTCCCATAACCGCATGCTTGTTCCATCTAATTCCCCACAAACCCTGTTTTATTCAGCAAAGGAGAGATGGTCCACAAAAATGAGAAAAAACCTAAATCAAGAAATCCGCTCCAGAGAACAGTATCTGCAAGATGCGCACGCCAAAAGGGGGGGAGAGGGTTAATACTTCCAAAAGCTTTGTTTTGCCCACTCTTCTCTCCCCCCTCCCTCTTGTTTTCATCTTCGTCACCCACGTCCTCCTCTACACCAGCTGGTAGCCTGAGCCGGACGTCTGGTCGTAGTCTATTGTGTACTGCGTGGTCCAGTCCGAGGTCACGGGCCGAATCAGGCCGCAGCAGCGGATCTCGAAGAAGTCAATGAGGTTTCTGATGCAGCCGTGGCTGGAGAGGTGACACAAGGAGAAAGCTTTAGGTATCATCAGCATAAAACTCCACTCCAGCACAGATTAAAGTTAAAAGAAAGTGGGACAACAACTAAACCCTTTGGTACACATTCATTCACGAGATGGCATCATTTATGGTAAGTGATAAGATTTATTGTTCCTTTAGTGCACTGATGAAAATTTACAACATATAAATAACAATCACATTAGAACGACATATCGAATCAAATTTAAAAATCCATAAGAAATATTCTCTAATCCATATAAAAGGAAAGCAAGAACATAACTTACTTGAAGGGGCTTTCGATGGACGTGGCCGTAACTTTAAAGTGCTTGTATCTGCGAGCGTTCATGCGCTCGTTTGTGGTGATTCCGAGAGCTGCAATCTACAATCAACCACCAGAGACAAAGTCAGCCAAGAATCCCGACAAACACCCCCTACCGCCCTGCCCCCTCGTGTTTTCTAAGAGATGAAGCCGCACCTGATAGAGCTGGCACATGATGAGCACCGCCACCCACATGAAGTGGAAGACGCTGTTGAGGAACATCCAGAAGATCCAGGGCGAGCACGAGGCGATCTGCGTCAGGTAGAGCCAGAAACCGTCCTTGGCGTAAGTGGTGGCACAGTGGACCCCCCAGTCTGTGGGAGAGGAAGGATCAGGAGGGACGTACACGTACAAGAAATATAAAAATAAAAAGCGTGCTCTGCTTACAGGAGATGCAGCCGTATATCATCCAGCTGATCATACAGAGCAGAAAGAAGAGGTAGCCCATGAAGTAGCGGTGATTTCCACTTCCTGTAAAGGAGAAAATACTTGATTTTATTTAAGAGTTCAGGGAAATAAATGTTTTACTCTGTTATGTGGATTGTGGGGAAGATAAAAATAAATAAATAGATACACTAGAGTGGTAAAGGCTCAGAGAGTTTTCGTATCTAGTAGAGAAAATTCCTGTTTTCACAGAACCTGGTGCAAGCTCAACATGACACAGATTAAAGAGCCTGCTGTCTGTTCAGACAGTTTCCTCGCTTTAAAAGCATCATCCTGACCAGACGGCTTGCAAAGAGGAAGTGTTCAAAGTCCAACAATGACTCGGGTTTGCTTGTTTTCCTCCCTCTATTGTCCATACTGTTGGGTTCCTGGGGCCAGTTATATCCTTAGCTTAAGTAACTTTTTCATTTTTCCAGAACGTGTGCTATGACCCATCAGGTTCCCGAGGTGATACCACGAATCTTTGATGTCTTAAGAGAGTTAAGATGCTTAGAAAACCCTGTAAACCTTGAAAGCTGAACTGATTCTTAGTGGAACATGAAGGTAACAGAATTGCATTCACAGACGTACCCACACAGTTTCCCACCCAGGGACAGTGGTGGTCAAACTTTGCGATGCAGCGGTTGCACACGGCACAGTGTTTGGACCGGACGGGCTTCCGTATCTGTAAGAACACAAGCATAGATGAGGTTTGCTTTGTTTTCTCTCTCTTGAACCGTAAGAACTAAAAGCTTCAAAAGGTCAAGCTTACCAAGCAGGTGCTGCAGAATATGCTCAAATCCAAGCTCCCCGTCTCGGCTAACTCCACAATTGTCTGAGGAAGTAGGGTGGAAAAAATAAAATGATGTGATCAGACGAGAATAAAAACGTAATGGGAAATATTTACTGTATACTCTACAATATCCAACAATCCCATTACAGGCTGGAACAAGGCTGACGTTGCACCAATATATTCGGAACAATCCTTTTAGTATATTTTATTAGCAAGTAGCATCTAAAAAACAGCCTTCTCTGTGTTTATACCAGTGAGAGTTTAGAGCCTGGACTTAATTCTGAGATTAAAACACTTGTAAATCGACCATGCTCCATAAAAGTGCCAGGCAGAAAGCTCATCGGAGTGAAATAGTAGAACCTTGTTGTACTTTGTTCAGACTTCTTGTTATCTGTTCAGAATGCTACTCTCTCTTGCACCCTAAAAAAACTGCAGACAAGCCACAGAATAAACAGGTGAAGGTTTACTTTTTAGTGCATATTTCTGCAATCCTGAAGGCATTAAACCCCCATGTGGTGTAGGAGGAGCATCCTCTTACATGCTTCAGAGTCTCATGATTTAGAGAGACTCTTCTCTCCTCTAATTACTTTGTGATAATGAATGACAGAGAGGTCTGAAGGCAGCAAGTTAAGCAACATTAAAATGCAACACAGAGCCTGTAATCCAAACACAAAGACTGTAATCCATGGTCCCAAACTAACAGTGTTGGGATTAGTGTACACAATACAGGACTAGAAGGCAATGATTGTGGAACTGGAGGAGAGCAGTACCTTTTTCTTCTGCTCCTCCGACGCCTTAATGATTCCGGGGTCACACTTCCAGGATTTGCCGAAGTTGTAGAACAGAGCCAGGGTGTTGATTAGGAAGGGTATATGGACCGTGGCGAACGGGAGAAGTGCACAGAGGTCAAGGCCCACATGATCAATAAAGTTTCATCTTCTCTGTACGTTAACGTCAGCTGAATGATGACAACGTCGAGCTCCTGGCGTAACTAAACGTTTGGGTTTAAGAGAAACACATTCTCACACGACTAATGATCCGTGTGCGTTCACTAATCGGCCTTCTCTCTTCACATGACGGCACGTGTGCAAACACGTCTGATCCGGCAGCTTTAAAGGACTGTAATGGAGGTAATGGCAACAAAAGCGCTGAAATGGCAAACACCCACGACAAATAATCACGGCCATTGTTTCAGCCGTCTGCACTTTTCTACCTAGATTAGCTGAGGTCAGAGACACGGTTCCCACATTAGTGAACCCACCAGGTGTAAAACGCTGTGACAGGCGACTCTAGTGTCAGAGGGGAAAAGGATATCATTCCAGAACCAGTAGAACCAGGTGGAGTACATCCAGAACTTGGTGGCCAGGTAGATTCCCAGAGGCAGAGCGCTGTGCATGGAGTGATCGAAGAAAGCCCTGCGATGAGAGGAGGGACATTTGATCGGACATTACTCACCGACAGCTCAGCGGCTGTTTGAGTTTATTGAAAGGACAACCAGTTTTTTTATTTTTTGTTTCACTAAGCGGGGACGTACTTAGAGAGGAACTGCACGGCGATCCAGACGCCAGCGTACATGACGCCCTTGATCAGCCAAGAGTCCACGTCCAGGTCAGCGATGAAACCCACAAGCCAGATGACGACGAACGGCGTTCCAAGCATGACCTTCTGCCTGAACTCCTGATGCGGAAGCAGAAATCGATCACCTTAAATCACTTTCCCTTGTGTTAAAGGATTTTTTTAAAGCAACTTAATGTTTTTGGATTGAGATTTTCTTGCATAAAAGAACATAAATAACAATCCTGGTCATAACTTATAATATTTTGCTCTACAGGGAACCATAACAAAAATAAACAAAAACAAGCAGAAAACAAAAACCAACAGCAGGCCAATGCGATCCATGTCTGACTTTTTCCCAGCAGTGTCAACGGTGCAATTTTGATCTTGTAATCATTGACAAGAGACAGAATAATCTGCACCAGAAGAAGCCAGACTCATTAAATTTAGACATTAACAAAGGAAAAAATAAGCAGTGGTGAGTTTTCCTTCTTCTTTTAACGATCTTGTGACGACAGTCGCCTTCCATCGCCAAACAACTTCAAAATTGATGGGAAGACGACGCCCTCCATTGATACTCCCACTAACATGGCGCTGATCTGTGACGTCTGCGTTCTTCTTCTGCTCATGCGGTTCGCCTTGGAGTTGTAAGCAGTTCACACATAGGTCTGATGTCTAATATTCTAACTTATAAAAAAATTAAAAATATGTATTGAGCATCAGAGCCTGCTTTGTGAATGTAGCGTTAGCTTAAGATTAAACTGGAGCGGGACGGCTTTGATTGGCTTTGCTCGACAATCAGTAAATGTCTAGACAAGCTTTAACTAAAGGTCAGGTATTAATGGTGTTACAGGAACTAGGCCAGTCCACAATCATTGTCGAGCTGACTCGTTACAGGTCGCTAAAGGTACCTATAAACATTTCTCCAGGCAACAGCTGTTTTAAATTGACATTCCATGGCGCTCCGATATGTGAACACTAACTACAAGCCAGGTGTGATGCAGCAATCTAGAAAGCAAACTGAAGCAGATGTACACACATCACTGACGGCAGCCTAGTTTACCTTTACGATCTAACGTTCCAGCAGGTGAGCATGGAGACAACAAAACAATTTCAGCAGAATTAACAGGGATGATTTTGACTTTTGAGTTGGAACATCAAATCCAGGCATGTTTAAATACTGTTGTAGGATTTGCCTCTTAATAAAACAAACGTTAATGAACCACCCACCAGATCCGAACAAAGGATAGCGTATAAGACTAGAACACTCCCAGCTCAGTCTTTTCTGAACAGCCTCCCTTCCTGCCAGACTAACAGGCAGCAGTAATAAGTACATGTCCAACGTGTCGTGACGGTGTAACCGTGAACAAAGACATTAAGTCTGGTGGACTGGTCTAAACATGACGAGCTGAGGTCTAAACAAATGACACGCGGGCGACTGTTGAACTGCTCCTGTACCGCCAGCATGGGAACAGTTACGTTAGCGCTCGCACCTTGTCCATCTTCAGTCTTTTCAGGTATGACGGGCTGTCGTAACCTTTGGCCTGCCGCGCCTCCTGCAGGTGATTGATCATCCAGACATTCTTCCGCTGCTTGGCGAGGTCCAGAGGCGTTTCGCCCTAAAGGTGGGAGAAAAAGATTTTTCTTAATTGTTCTGTCACTTCTCAAATAATCCTAAAAGAGCCAAATTATATCAGTGGATGACGATTCTTTAATTACTGAAATAAATGTACTTGATGCTCCTCCGCGTGTTCTAAACTAACGGCTACTGTCACCTTGATGTTCTGTGCGTCGACGTTGGCGTTGGCGTCCAGCAGCAGGCTGATGACGGTGGTGTTGCCCGCCAGCACGGCCCAGTGCAGCGCCGTGTTCTTGTGGTACTTGTCGCCCAGGTTGACCGACACGTTGAAGGTGAGCAGCAGCCGGGTGGGATCGACGCTGCAACATAGGGAAGAGAAAAATCCAGTCAAACTAGAGGAAAGAATCTGATAAAGCAACTAATCGATTCAAAAAATTTATGCTACGCAGCCTTTGAGGATAAATTATTTTGTGCAATTCCTTTATGGAAAAGCTCAGGGCTCTGATTTTTGTGTAAAGACACGCTTCTGCTCAGACGTGCGCACCTGTGTGTCCTGTACGCCGCCCACATGAGAGGAGTCATGCCGTTCTGATCCATCATATCCACATCCTGCCACAGAAAAAAAGAAGAAGAGAAAACTTAAGACCAACGAAGAAAGCGCATGCAGAGCGACAGGCTCTAAACCGAAGCATTGGGCGCCCCCTGATGGAGAGTACAGGTAAGAGTAATACAAATTTAATCAGAACTTCTGATTAATTCAAAAATAAACAGCAGTTGTGTTAACAATATTTAACAGGAAACCATTATAAGACAATTATAAAACAAATAATTCATGTATTACAACTATACAGCAGCCTTTCTGTTTTGGGCTACTTTTATTCACAAGCTCATGTTAGCACCAGCAGGACAGGCACAGTTAGCACAGTTAGTCGCCTGCAGCAGTCTCTGTGTCTATTTACCGTAACAGAGCGACTTTGCTCTAGGCTTCCAGTTATCTGCTGCTGCGTTAGCAGCTTATTTTTGACCAAAACTTCCCCAACTTGGACTTTTCTTAACTCACTGAAGGCTGTTCCCACCAGCCATGTGTGCAGTGTTTCTGTCCGGAGTGCCAGTTGGAAAACAATTGGACTTTAACGGTTTGTGATTGTCAGGCACCAGCTGAATCAGATCGGTACCTTGATGGATGCCGTTCGTTCTTCCTACCTGTCCTTTGGCGATGAGGTACGCCACGATAGAAGTGTGGCCAAACTGGCCCGCCAGATGGACACAACTGCAGCCTTCGCCATCGATCAAAGACGGGTCGGCGCCGTACTTCATGAGCTGCACCACCATGGATAGATGGCCTTGTCTGCGGGAAGAGAACAAGAGTTTCATATCAGTCTCAGTCTTAATCGTAGTTTCCTGGCGTCATGCAACACAGTCCACTGATTGGGGAACAGAAAGTTCGGGTTAGTGGTAGTAAAAGGCCACCCGACAGCTGGTGATGATAGGAGGGGGGTGTAACAGAAGCCCTGAGTGTCTGCCAAGCGGCGACAGTGCAGATGTCTGCTGCTGAATCGATACATCAATAATTCAGGAGGAGAGAGAGTGACGCCCCCCTGAGCGCTTGTGGGTGAATTTCAGGTGACCTTCCAAATAGTCACAACTGTGGACGTTATAGAAAGAGGAATGAAGAGGGATATTTGAGTGCTACAATAATCTAAACAGCGATGGAACGACGTCCAAAATAGATAATAATAATAATGATAAAAAAACATTTTATGTGTGTGTGTGTATATATATATATATCTATATCTATATCTATATATATATATATATATCTATATATAGATAAGTAAGCTTTGGATGATCCTGTGAATATTTTAATAGTCCATCGATCCTACTTCTTCAGACTTCCCTCCCCAAAGTAATATCTGCAGGCTCCTCTGGGGGGAAACTCAAGGCGGTCCCAGGATGAGACACACAGTCGCCCTGGGCCTCCTAGCGGTTAGCACTTCCTTCAATTTGAGTTTACACATGTAACTAAAAAAAGGTTAAAAATGCATATTTTATAAATATAAGGTCATAACCCTTAGAGCAGGGGTGCGCAACACTTCGATCGTGTGCCGGTCGATCGCACGGCATTAAGGGAAGTAGATGACGTCATCCATCCTTCCGTTTATTTTTTTATTTGCATACCGGCAAGGAAACTGATGAGCGTTTAAGCACGCAAACACGCTAATTATGTTAGCTTTGCGTAAGCCGTCTTAGCAAACTACGTTGTCGCATAACCAGTCTCCCAGTCTCTCTTAGCAGAGGCGGAGCTAGAGTAGCAAGAGGCCGGGGCAACACCAAACCCCCACTGAACTCTACATATATTTATGTATATGTATGTATTTATAGACTTATCTGTCTGCTTGTGTGTGGAGAGAAACCCACACATTCCACAGTGGGTTAATGTTGTCATGCAAGACAAACTAATATGTGTTATAGATTATATTTAAACTATACTTCATCCTAAAAGGACAAAATATACAATAAAAATAGTCAATAATCTAAAATAAATAGGAATTGTGCTTTTTTTTAGTAGGGTAGCAGATCTCTTAGGACTGTTCATGTTTTAAGTAGCTCGCAAGCTCGAAAAGTGTGAGCACCCCTGCATAGATGGTAGCACTGCTGAGAATCAAGGTAGTACAAAACACAAAATAAAGGCAACTGCGTACAGTACTCTATATCGTCAATAAATAGCAATACAACTCATTGGATCTGAAATTTGGTTCTGAAGTGTTAAATCAAGGGCATGCGTGTGTTACCTTGTGGCCCAGTGCAAAGGTGTGGAGTTGAGGTCTCCTCCCAACTGGTCGACTATGGAACCCTTTGATATATAGTACCTGAACACAAACAACGCGTTTTATTGGCCCGTCTTATCAGACTGCTGTGATTCTCACAGGAAATTACAATGTGATAAACTTTCATAACAACCATATAAAACCATAGTGAAAAGTTCCCACAATCCGTCTAGAAATTTGTTGGAAAAGAAAAACTACACAACTGTATTTATTTTCAACTCGTTGCCGTTTATGTATCCAGAATTGTGATATTAAGTTCACATCGCCCTAAACTCCACTATGGGTGCACTCCGAGTAATTTCCAATGAGACGAACAAAGAGGAGAAAAAAAAGAGCAGGTCGACACATAGACCAGGTCTACGTATGACATAAGGAGATGATGTATTTAAGAAACATTTCTATGGAATCCTAAACAAATGAAACAAAACTAAACACATAAAAAACAAATAAGTAAACGTATAGATCGTGTGAGGAGTTCCTACAACAGCCATGTTCTTCCCTCAATGCTACGAGGCGTTCAGCGCCGACTCACTTGACCAGGTCTATCCTGTTGTTGATGGCAGCCCAGTGCAGGAGCGTTACGTTTTCTTTGTCCGGCTGCCGAACGTCAAAGCCCGCCTCCACCAGCTCTCTACAGCGCTCAAAGATGCCGTACCTGTGAAACAAGCCTCAGTCTCTCAAAAGTGGTTCCTCAGACTCAGAACGAGAAAGTCTTGGTTTTTTATTATTTATAACAAAAATCTCCTCAGCAATTAAACATGTGGAGACAAATACTTTCATTAAAATACAAACTAGAGAAAAAAAACACGGTTTAAATGCGTGAATTTTGACCAACAAAAGAAACTGTGTGCTCACTGTGTTGCTTTGACGATGTCCCAGGTGCTGTAGTCGTCCACATGGTTTTTCCGGCTGACGTTTTCGCTGTAGCCATGGTTGTAATGGCTCTGGGGTTTGATTTCCTGAGAGATCACAGGAAAAGACAGCGAGATGAAGACGCTATAACTTCTCCTGTTACAACCAGGTTTTTGTTTTTTTTTAAATGAATGATTTAAAGGAAAACCTCGCGTCCGACTTTCCCAACGTTCAACTGAACCAACGATGCAGACAGGCTGATGGTTACTAACAATGAAACCTTGGCGTCCGTCCATCGAACCTGAGCAGATCCACAGGCTGATGGCACCCATGCTAGGTCGCACCCATGTGGTAATTCATGTAAAACGAAGTACTGAGTGCATACGAACAAACACATCTCTAAGTAAATTAAAACTAAATACGTTTTCTTAACCCTCTGGAGTCCAGTGACGCGACGGCGCTTCAAAAATGCGTCGCCGACTAAACATGGTGTAGATGCGAAACAAAGCGTCGATGAGTCGCTGGGACCTCAAAACTATACATCAGTTTTTAAAACGTGTTGATCGGCCATGTAAAACCAGAGTTCTGAAAAAGTATTTACACTGTATGTTTTTGTCAAGTTTTGAGATTTCAGTGATCCGGGATATTTTATTGTCGTTTTTAGTGTTTAGTTAGTATGTGGTAGTCTAGTTTAGTTTAGGTTAGAGTTTAGTTGGTTTTGTGAGATAAAACAATGAGGCGATTGATGAGAGAACACCAGGAGTCCAGCTAGAGACTTTCCCCTCACAGTCCAAAAAAAGTTATTTGGTTTGTTTTTTTGCCACACGACACAATCAAGCCTATCTGCAGCAACACCAACAAAAAAGCAGCCAAAAAACGAAGAATCAGGGAAAAAAATCAATCTACATGCCGTTGGTGTCGCTGCCCAGTCTCCAGGACTACAGGGGACAAAAATTGCATCTGGTCTGTGACCCCTCCAGCCGAAGTGATGACCAGAGACAGGTTCTGGTCCATATTCTTTATAAATGATACAAAAAAAACGTCTGAGGCATTGCCTGCATTTTATGTAGAAAGTGTTAAATTACTTTGTTGGGTGATAAGAGTGTACATATGTTTGGAAATTTACAATTTCTATTTGCATTCTAAGTTATAAAATTGGTTTGTTAAACATATTTGTGGTTTTCACAGTAAAAAATATGACTTTTTTCTACTCAGATTTTGTGTTTTTTGTGCAATTTTAGGTCCACTGTGTTAATATGGTATGTCAAAATTGAAAGATAACTGTAAATCCACAAAGGGAAGGTTGCCCTGAAACAAATGATACCAAGCAGTGCAGGGTAAACATTTTTTTCAAGTGAAATATAATGATAAGAGCAAAGGTAGTCACAAAAGGCCAATTATACCCTGGAGTTCAGAGGGTTAATTCATCTTATTATTTATATTATTTTACTTTCTGAGAAAATTTTGATTCTGAATCTAACCCTATGAATCTGAATGCTATCAGAGCTGAAGTGACTGGATAGCCTGAAAAATTGCAAGCATTAGCCACAAAACTGCCTTGGAAGACAGACGCAGTCATATGCGTTCCCCAAATAAGATGTACCCTCATCCTTTAAAGACCTACACACCTCTGATCAGGTCCTCTAACACAGCACAAATACTTTTTTTCCATCTAAGTAATCCACCACAGGGTTTTTCTTCACAGCTTTTGAGCTTTCCGTTGTTTTTTTCCCCCACAGAGGCCTGCTGAGCACACATATGCTGGTGTGAGCCATCGTGCGTTAAAGACACGCAAATCCAAGCTTCTGGAGATTCAGTTGAGGGTAAGAAATCAGTTCCTGCTTTCTTGAAGGAATTGATATTACGGGGATTACTCAGTCGGCGTCTTGATTCATGTCGAACTTTGAGCTCTTGTCTGAGCCACCTTCTCTCCGTTCCCATCACCTCTGCCACTTCAGAAGCAAAGGATCCCATTTGTCGCCATGGGGATATAATCTCCGGCATTTCTAGTGATTCTTGGATGGCGTTACCTTACGTTACTTTCAGGTTGGTGCGTCGTGTTTTGTGTGATATGCGCCGAGCGAGGCCTCAGCTGAGCAGCTCAGTGAAGTATATGGCTGCTGCTCCCCAGGAGGTCCAGCTCACATGTTCACGGCTAAACACGGGTGCCAGCGTCGCACACAGCATCCGAACGTACCACTGTGCAGCAGGACCAGGATCAGTTGTTGAAGCAAAAACCATCCCGACTGTTTAGATCCTGTAGCCATGGCTCGTAATCCAATACAGTCGGAAATTAGTAATTTCATGAGGGTAATTCAATACTGAGAGGGGAGGTGATCTAATTAGAAGGACAATAAACCAGAAGAATCAAGTTATGAGTTTTTAGCCTGCCTTTACCTGCATTTTAATGAGCTTAAAGCGTATTTCTGCTGTGCTTTTTTGTGGAGTAAGGTCTTTAGATTTGTTTGCAGGACTGAATGCTACTGGAAATCCTTCCTGTCCTCACCAACTCTTTAAAGACAGTTGCAACCTTTGGGATAAATAAACTATTTGTTTCAATTGAACTGGATAAATAATATGTTTGGGTGTTGAGGTTTTATTTGAAAGGCATTTAAGCCATTTTCATAATTATTTGCCCAGTTTTTTTAAACTACACCATGAACTTATATTTAAATAGATAAATGGAATTCAAGGAGTTATATATATAATGTTTTAAAATAAGCAGCAAAGAAAGTTCACTATGAACCTCTTATGTCTTGACTCATCATAAACTACAGGTGGACTAAGATTCTACCGAGCAATCTGCTAGAAAACAAGGAACAAGCTTGAACCCACCCAATGTGAGCAATCGTGAAATTAGTTCAATTTATGGGAAATGTCTTTGTAATTCGGGGTCGATGTGTAGTTAAAACTATTAGGCAAAAAAAGCTAACATGCTTTTCTAACAGTACGAAACAAAAATTGAATTCCAAACTAGGACAATATCCTGTTAATAATTAAATCCCATCTCCACAATGCTCTGATGTTAGCCAATGGTAAGATGGGGAAGGCGGGGTTATGTTTAACTGACTTGAGAGGTTAACCAATTTACTACCTCATCAGATTAGGTTTCCTACTTTTTACAGGCTTTAATTTGGCCTAATTTTTTAATCACCTTTTACTACCTGTTACAAACCCTCTGACATCCTGTAATTAAATAAACTGAGTGGTATTAGCCATTCTAAATGTTTTATTTAAGAAGGAAGAATAGCATTCAAGTTTCACAGAACATTTTTAGCCAAAGCTAAAATTTCTTTGACCATTATTTATTTTTGATATATTTCCGTATTATTTCCACCACCGTTGCTTCACAATAAATTAGCATGTAACTGCAACCTGAATTATAATAATTATTACACACCAAACTCATACAGTGATATTGAAATGATGATATCAACCTCGGGCCCCACCATAGTACGGTTCTTCCCTAAGAAAGAAGATCACCACCTGTAGCGGGGGCGACAGCAAACACTGTGGATGCGTTTTACTTGGTATAAACTGAAAAGTAAACAGTAAAAATAATGAGATATTTGTGGCACGGTTATATTACATAGAGCAAATCGCAATATGTTTGCCGATTATTGGACAGATGGCAGCGGTTATGGTTAACTTACATCTCTTAGTATCCATCATCACGACCTCTGTGATTATACTTATCAGGGGATGCATAATGTAGCAACATCAGTTTTTATGTAATGTTTTCGGCCTGATGAGTAAAACAAGGCTGATATTTACAGTTGATTTTCATTTCCATCTTTTCACCCATAACTATTACATAAATCTTGTATATTGGCATTCCTTACAAATATAATCCATAAATCAGTGAAATATATTCCTAACTATATTAACGCATGGCACATGAAGCATTAGAGTCAACAACAAATTGCATCCAAGTCATCCTGAGATTGCATTATTGCACATTTTGAAAATTGGCTCAATTTTTCAAATCCATTCTTCCATTTATCAAATGCACTAAATTAAATTCACTATTTATTGCTTACTAACGCAGAAATCACGAGTATATACGAACACTTAAAAAATATACATACAAACTCTATCAAATAAGACTAAAAAATCAGATTATTTTCTCTTTTACACGGTATAAAAGAAATTAAAAATGGCTTCAGCCAGAAAAACTAGGACCGGTGCATCTGTTTACCACCCAGAAATGAATACAACACTACTGGATCCCATCATAGGTAAAAATAAATACATACATAAAAAATAGCTAAAAAACTAAACACCTCTAGGTATCCAAACTATAAAGTGGCAAAAATGACCCCATTGTCCACCTAAAGCCATCTTTACAGAGTAAATTTACGCATATGTCAACATATGGCATAAATGAAGAAGTGTCACTATAAATCATGTCTCCTGCTCCCTATTGAAGGCGATACCAGGCTCTAAACTGGAGCAGTCGGCCTGCTGGCTACAAACCAAGCAGTGAAACGGGACTGCTGCTGTAGGAGCATGCCAACTACTGCTGAAGCAAACTACAGAGAGGCATGCTGCGATTCAAATCCCTGCCCAGCAAAAACAGCAAATTACAATCAGTTTGTAGACAGAGTGCTGAAACAGAATCTAGATATAAAAATTAATATCCTTCTGAGGCTGGATGTAAAGAAAATCACTGTGTGAGTGTGTCTTAATATAAAATGGCACTAAACTGCCTAAAAAAATCATTCTAATCCAGATGTAACTAAATTAATAAATCAGAATTGGTCAAAATAAACATCAGCCAGGAAAATCCTGATTGGTGCATCTCTACAGTAGAATTCCTCATACAATGACTGAGAGCATGGTAGGCCACAAATAACGTCTGTCCAAGATTTTTATCCATTTAATATAGAAAGTAGAAACTGTGCAATTCCAGCCACTGGCAAATTATAATTCGGTAAATATGGGAAGTCCAGGTAAATATTCGTGTGGAACGTCAAGCTGCTGTAGTTGAAACTCCCACAGAAGGTAACCCTGGTTCTGAGAGAAGAGTGTCAGTACATGCAGAGCATGCAGTTGGTTTTGATGCACAAGCAATGGCCATGTACCAACACGTAGATAAATATATATGTAAATTATTCATCACACACTATGTTTCTTCTTCCACTCGTCTCTCAATCGTATATCATTAAGTTGCCATTATAAAACCTTATGGTGATTATTTCAATTTGCCAGTTATTTTTCCCAGAGTCCCTAAATGCTGAGACATAAACTGGCCTCTCTTGATAAATAAAGGTCAAGCGTTCATAGCCATCATATTCTTCTCTTCCAGGGGTCCCTGAAAGCTGGAGGTTTTCTTTATTCCAGCACCACCACAAACACGAAATGCTGTAATGCTTGTAAAAGGAAAATTAGCAAACCTATCAGGCAATTACAACAAAATAATCAAAAGGGATTTATGCCACATCGAAAAAAGTAGTCAAAAGTATACATGTTGTCTACTTAGGACATGTGTAGAATAAAGTAAAGCAGGCTACAGCTGACACTCGTTTCCATTTAGCCGCCATTGAAAGCAGCGCTGCCTGTTTAGCCGCTAAGCTAACCTGCTATGACAGGAAGGATTAACCCTTAACGCTTCCCGTCGTTTCCTTTATTGTTAAACCTTTTTGTTATTTTCTTTATAGACAGAAACACAAACACAGCGTGTGTTCGTTAGCAGCGCCAACATTAGCCGACGCTAGCATCCACGGCGACATCTGTCCAGCAGTTAGCGGCTAGTGTTAGCATGGCTAGCTTAGCTAACCTGACACCCCCCGTAATACAGGGGGGTGCTGGTGGGGAGACACATACGAGCTTTTTTTTCAAATGTCACCAATAGCAAGCTGCCCTAGCAAGTCAGAGCCGCAGATTTCGTTTAGGTGGTTGTTCACACCGCCGCGCTCAAGGCCCGGAGCTTGCAGAGCTCACCTCGGGATGGAGAATAGGGACGCAGCCAGCTTCTTTCTCATATTCCTCCATAGCGTCGGCCATCTTGGTTGGTGACAGCAGCGGAGCATTGTGGGAAAGGAGAAGTGGCGTTAGGGGGGTGAGGGGGTGGGACAAACACTGAGAGGGAAAGGGGGGATCTAAAAAACACATTAGCTCAGCCTCAGCGGCCTCCAGGGCCGAGCCAGGTACATGTGGGGCCCAAAACTACACCCCCCTTTACCCACCCCTGGTAAAGTGAGAAGAAACAGCACATGTATGTTGAAGATGGATGACAAAAAAATAATAATTATATATATATATATATATATATAATTATTTTTTTATATATATATATATATATATATAATTATTTTTTTATATATATATATATATATATATATATTGCATCAGTAATGATTCCTGGACCTGTGTTAGACAGATGTTATCTAGAAATCCATTGTCAAACCAATAGCAAGTCACATTTCTGCTGTTTAAGATCTTCATTTATTTTTGATTGTTTAATGTACAATGTTTAAATGTATTTATTTAATTTGTCGCTTTGCATCCTGAAGATCCTGGAAGTAATACAAGCCTGGTGGTCCTTCTGCATTAGGCTTGCATGTTCTCTCCCTGCATGCACGACTGCTTCGACTCCCTCCCACAGTCAGCGCCCATAATAAATAACTCAACTTTTAAAGATCTATTCAATCCATGGTTGTTTGTACATATGTCAGCTTAGGCTTGCTGCTATGTTGGTTGCCTAAAACTTGAAGACTTTCACAATAAAAGCTTGTTATAAGATATAGCTTAAACAAACAAAAAAACACAACTAATTTGTATTCATTTTTTATTATTATTATTTATTTCTTAAACCAAGCCATACCTAACTAGAAGGCACCAACTCACACATGTCTCCCCGTCAACAAATTATCTAGTTTTGTCCATATACTATAGTGTCTATGGAGCCATAAACATACTATAATTATAATTGAGTGCTCTTTGGCAATTTGTATAAATCTACTTCAATAGTTACATTGCTGGTTGTCTGTAGTAAAACAAACATAAATCCATTTCTTTCCTTTGATACTTCCTTTCTTAGAAATTGCTGCATATTCCCCTAATCTTAGTCTCATTGGTTGTGTTTTACGATGGCCTATCATTACTTTTATTTGTGATTGTTTATTTCACAAACATCCTACCATACAACCCAGTTTTCTTCAATACTATTTAAAAATAGCCACTTTTATTCATATAAAAACACCAGACTTAGAAATTAAGTTATTTATCTGCTCTAAGTCCATTCAAACATAAAACTCAAAACCTACTAGATGCTGTTGAATGTGTAGGATTCAGTGAAAAACACGTGCAACTTGTTTTAAACAGTGGTTTTGTCTTATAACCAATCACGACAAATTACCAATTCTCCATCGCTGCATACAGTAAGTGAAGTACTGAAAGTAAAACGGGGGTATTGTTGACGTGAATTGCCAGTTTATTAATAAATTATATTGAACTGAATCGAAATAATCAAATCAGAAAGTATTTTATTTATCAGAAAGGAAAATTAAATGATACATAAAATGGTTTTCATCGTATTTTGTATAATAGATGGGTAAAAAATTCTGTATGTATACTAAATAATAATACAAATCCCTTTGTATGAACTAAATGAATAAAAATGTGAAATTTCACCATTTGGGGTGCAGCTACTTAGTTTTGCCTCTAGATGGCAACCATAAACCGTCTGGCATGGAGAATAAAGCAATACCTGCAACAGGCGCGAGATGTCGTCGTTTACCCAATTATAAGTGTCACCTCGCCTGAAATAGAAGAGCATATTATAAAGCATCAGATTTTACCTTCAAGGTCTAAAGAAATATACAGTTTACAGTATTATAATATATTATAATATACAATTATAAGTGTCACCTCGCCTGAAATAGAAGAGCATATTATAAAGCATCAGATTTTACCTTCAAGGTCTAAAGAAATATACAGTTTACAGTATTTTATTCCTATAATGTGTTATTTTATTTGTTTGAACTAGAATATGGCTAAAAATATAATGTAATCTTCCATTATCATATTTCTTTATTCAAGAGAAAAAAAAACACCATTATTTATTTACCAAAGTTGTTGGAAATGAACCCCTTCCACCCTAAAGAAGATGAATCAACACATGTGGCCTCCACTGATCCCCTGGTCGACCTGACAGCACACATGAATGATCACGTCCATTCAGGACAGAAACAAGGGCGGGATTTCTTACTGTTAAGTAATAACGTAATAAAACCAATAGATGGACATTCACCATTCAAAATACAAGTCCTTCACCACTAAAAGAATATAACCTTTACATTTCATCATCAAAATGATTCACACACGTGTTACAGCAAGTGTCTCTATTTTATCTTTGGGATAAATCACTTATGTTTGAACTGAATCTGAATTCAAGGGAGAAAGTTAAATGGTCCGTATCTTTGATATTTTCAATTGACAAAAACAAAATGGATACACATTTCTTTCCAGAGTATTTAATTTAGTAAAACATGCATATAAAATAAACCCTAAAGGTTTTATTTCTATCGTAAGCCCCCATTTTCCAACCATTCTCGCACCGTTTTCCAACGTGAGCGTGACCCTCCCAATATGGCGGACGCGCTGACGTTCAGCTGACCGTTGTTGTCGTCGTTGTGAGATTCTAAACCGGAAGCAGGCGTGTCGTTCTACATCCCGTCTCGTGCGCATGCTCCGGCGGTTGACGGAGCAACGCCAGCGCTCTGGCTGCTCATAACACCGCGACACCTTTAGCTGGACGGCGGACAGGCGAAAACCACATATATTTATATATATATTTTAGGGAAATTGAAGTCTTAACTTTTTTTTTTTTTTACTTTAACGTTTTATCGACGGGACGTCAGTCAGCCGTAGTTGACCTCGTGCCGACCAATGAAAGCCGGACAGTAGTAACGGACACTAGTAAACATTAAGCATCGCCCGGCTAACAGTTAGGAAGCAGGAACACGACCTGCTGCTGTTTACCTGCTTAGCAGACAGAAGACTCCCGAAGCAGAGGTAAGTTCAACTTAAATCAAACCTAAAACTACAATTTTATTGTATTTTGTCCCCCTACTGGTTACTAAACACGATTTCCCTAATTGCTAATTCCACGTGCGTCTCTTGATGGCTCACAGACGGACGCTGCAGTCGAGCAATGCGTATTATTATGTAATAAATCAGGATTATCGCGTCTGGAGGATAGCATGCAGCAGCAGGTCCGCCTCTGTTGCTTCACTCTCCTTCCCACGCTTGGGCTCAGAGGTGACGCCTAACCGGCTGGCTCAAATCCCTGCTGCGAGGACGGTGTGGGATTCCTTCACATCCTCGTCCTCTCGCTGCAGCCTCCCCGATTCTGGTGCTCTGTTACCACTTTCTCCTGGACGGGGAAACCTGAGAGTCTGTTACCACTTTCTCCTGGACGGGGAAACCTGAGAGTCTGTCACCACTTTCTCCTGGACGGGGAAACCTGAGCCTTATAAGGGAGATAACTCCCGTTTCTGTGCGTAGAGTGCCTGGCAACATAATCTGAACCCTTTAACCTCTGACTAAAATCACCACAACCCCCTCCCTGACTGAAGACGCTCTGTTGAGATACAGCAGTCTGATAAAGTTGTTGTCAATATTCTTCGTTTTATGAAGAATCTTTCTTAGTGCTTTAATCTCGAGGGTCCGCCGCTTCCATCCTGTTAGTCGACAATCTCAAATTATCCATGGACATCCACGATGCGTGCATGCCGTTTAGGGATTTTTGTGATGTTATAAAGCGGCGGTATTTGTTTGCTAACTACATTAATGCGATGGTTATCTGTCAAAAAGCATCCACAATTGAAGAAAATACATATATTTAATCAAAAATCCTTCCAGCTGCACATCTTTACCATACCAGAGAGAAGAGTTGTCCAAAAAAGAACGAGTTAGAAAGATGGCCATGTTGTCTCTTTTATTTGTCTTTGGGTCTTAAGTTTGTAACACAAACCAGTTAGAAATGTCTCGCATTGTCTGGATTTCTGTTGTTCATGTTCTGTTAACCACATGAAGTCCCGTCAACCTGTATTTTTAACGAGTGATGAAAGTGGAACCAGACTGTGTTGTATCCAAATTCATCTATTTGGAGTCTCAACTCAAACGCGTCAACATCCAGGCACCCGTTAGAGCTCAGATAAAAGGACATGTAAACACAGCAAATGATCAATGACGCTGTTGTACAAAAAAAAAGTCCAAATGAGTCCAAAATAACTGATTCTGCTGATACACAACCGGACGATTTAGGATCTTTCAATAAATCACAATCCACTCTAACCACCTCTAATTTTTCGCTATAGGAAATATGTTTTAATTTGAAGAACTTTAACTTTACTTCTCTTTTTAGGTTTTAAACAGAGAAACCCATAAAAACGTCTGAAAAAGGAAACAAATATAGATCCATTTGCTTCTATTGGACGATGATATTTGTGGGACAATTATAGTACAATAACGAATGATGATGGGCGGAAAAATACATGAAATTCATGTACATTTAAGCTTTTTTTTTCATTCATACACAGAATTGTTAGTTTTCAGTTCTGGACAAAGTCATCTAAACCTCTGGTGCCTCAAGTTGTCGACCCCTGGTTTAGATCAACTTATATTCAATGGGTTAGAACGGCCTAGTCTCGGGCTTTTACAATCTTGTCCAGATTTCCATCAGAAGGGAACCAGCACATTTGCAAGTTAAATGGCGCCTCCGTTCAGCACTCGTCGAACCGCATCCTGCCGACATATCGACGCCCTGCCGCGCACTCAGCTTCACATCTGAGGAAAACATTTCTGTGTGGCTTGTTAAAAGTAGGTTGACCCTGAGAGGAAAAGTGCAATTCTGTCTGTAACCCGCCCCCAGATGGACCTGAGAGGAAAGAAAATAAATAAAAATAAGACCTATGGAGCTTTTGCCTGAAGGTGTGAACTTCTTTAACATAAGCTGTTTAATTATGCCAAGTACTTCGGTTGCTGTTTGGAACGAGGCTGAAAATGATGACGCTCTCACAAATCTCAAAGTAATTATTTTTTGCTAAATCACATGCACTGGCGTCAGCTACCACCCCCCACCCCCCACACACACACACACACACTCCACTAGTAGTATTTATGAGGCCTTTTTGAATTGAATTCAATAATGATTTTATACCAGAAGATTGTGTTTTATTTTTATTAGAAATATAAAACCCCTTTTGCACAAGGGGGCTTCCAGTTTCCAGTGATTTGTATTAATGAGGACGATGATTATAAAAAAAGAAAAATCACACGCACATATATATATATATATATTATATATTTATATATATTTGTTGTGTTTATTCCAAATCCACTCAGTCTTATAATAATCTGGATTTTCCATATGGTTGGTACCTAATGATTGAGCAGATTCTAGAAGCTTACTCTAAATCCAGAGTCCCCGGCTCCATGTTTTTTAACGGTAAACTCTGCATGTCTTATCTTTCCAATCTTGATCACCTCTAACTCAGATACGTTTTTGTTTTTTTTGTTTTTCCCCCGATTTATTCAGAAAGTTTTACCTGTGTATTTGGGTAAAGAACCATTTTAAACACAACAGCTAGCTCATCGCTAGGGAGCAGGCCTCGTAATCAGCCGTTGTCCGTACGAATACAAAGTGAGGCCTGCTAGATAGATACAGTAAATAAACATGATTAAATTAACTTATAGTATAGTGTCCTAAGTGAGCCTATTTTGCTAATTTTGTTTTGTTTTGGTGTTTCGAGCAGCTTTTGTCCTTGTTCGCCATCACAATAGTACCACACTTGAAAATCCCTTTCAACAACTCCTGATGCTGTGAGATCATTTCTATACTTGTTTCAAACCATCAGTTCTTCTTTTTTTTCCTTTCTTTCCAGTCTTCCTTACATTTGTCTGGACCGTAACTGAATCTTGGAGCTTATGAGGCTATTGAAATCCGAAGGCCGATGCAGCGCTTCGGGATAATCTTCCCGCCGGCTGCTTTTAGGCTGATTGGATCCATTTGTTCTGGTACCGGCCAGATGTGCTCAAGAAGTTGTTGCCTTGCGCTTCACGTCGATGTTGATTTACCCATGAGAAGCACGGACACTGGAACAGGTTCTGGCCTGTGTTTCGCCGGGGGCCGCGTCCACCACCTTTTTTATTAGGCCCACTAAGGTTAGCTAAGCCTGACTGATTCAACCAGCTGTTTAAATTCCAATAAAGCCACGCTGCCTCGGGTAGTCCTCATGTCTCTGCTTCCGTTTAGCGCTCATACGTCCCACACTGAGCAAAGATAACGTTAATTAGCTCGCTTTCGACGTCTACAGTCGTCAAGGTTTCGTTAAAAGCGCTGTCTCCTCATTTTTCCCCACAGGATACATTAAAGCTGTCACCTGTACTCTCTATCCTCATTAAACTCTGAGAAGGTTTCCGTGGCCAAATTGAACCCTAAGAAGGTTCACCTGATTTCTTTGTGGAGGAATTATAGTGAAGAAACATTCAATAAAATCTATATTGTCAATTAATCATTAATTAATTTAATTCAATTTAAACTGAATTTAAAAGGAATAAAAGAAAAACACAAACCATGAAATATATAAAGTAGCTTCATGCCCTTACATTTTTAAAGACATATTTATTTATTTTGTTTTTATTTCATGAGAACATCTATTTGTGTCACGGGATAATTATTTATAAATATCAGTGTTGTCAGTACATTTAATCAGTGAAGGGAAGAAAACAAATATCAGGTCTTCATTGATGATTCTGCCTCTGATCCGTTTCCTTGTTGATTTAGCCAAATGTTTTAGATCGCTGTCTGGCTTAAAGACGCAGTTTCACATTTGTCGAGAAAACGACGCATTATTTCCCCTCCGCGAGCTTTTTTTCAGTAAAACCCAAAAGGGCTAACGATGAGGTTTGAATGAGAAACGGACCCACAGCGTCTATACGTGGTTTTGCATATATTCAGGGCGCAAGACTCCTTCCAAGTACTTCTCGTTCAGGAAGGCTTATAACTGCTTAGTTAAATAGTTAAAATACCAAATAGTGTGCAGAACCCCTCTTGAGGGTTCAGCCAATTAGAACCAAGGAACAAACAATGCGCTTCTGGATTGGCTACTTTACACATGCCTGTCAATAGTTCGTCAAGTAGCGTTGTGCGTTGCTTCTCAGTTTTTTTCTCAGATGTTCTAGAAAAGCAATTGTGCGAATTGACGCTTTCTCCACGAATAATTTGTTCAACAGAAAGCAAATAGTGGAATCTGAATATACACAAGGATCTGCTGTATCCATCCTTTGTTCCGTGCCAAGTCGTAACCTCGTGTTGGATATAAAACCTCAGTTTAAAGTCTGAGTAGAAACGACCATACTCCAAACGTTTGGGTCTGTGACGTTTGGAGAGACGCTCCCGCCTCCAGGCAGCTTTCGATTGACGGATGCCGAGTCTGCTTTGTTTTTTTTAATAGCCAGCTTTCATACATTCCCGACCCTTCCCCACCTTCCACGTGTCCGCTCTGCGGTTCAGTCTCTCGTCACAAAACAGCAGAACGGCCGTCGATATGTGGCAGTTGACTTCCTAGAAACCCAAAGCACCTATTTTACAATAACTGTGTCACCCGATTCCTGATGTGCATAGCAAAAAAATAAATAAATCCTATTTAAAAGAATCTGGACGCAAAGGGAATCCATGGTGACATTATTAATGATGCGACGTGTCGCAGCCAGACAGCCTCCGACAGCCGGTCAGAAAGTGACTGAAGGTCAATAAACTGAGGCATTAGCAGACCAACAGAGACTTATAAAGTGGGTCCATGGGCATCCACTGGTTCCCACTGGAGATGCAGAGAAATGTGCCGGCCGTGATCGCAGGTTAGCCTCAACCGGCCAGCCTCCAACTCAAACATCGGGTTTTATTCCCGAGCAGTGAACAACCGGAAGCTCGAAGTTAGCTGTTTTCAGCACGGGTGCGGGAATTTAACCGAAAGTCGAAGAAGGCAGAGAAGAAGTCAGGACACGTCTGAGAGCGAGGCTCGCCGCAGATAACGGGAAGGCAGACTGGATTGCTGCAACGTTGCTCTGTCTTATCATGTTGAGATTTCAACCTTCCTGTCGTGCAACATGTCCGATGTGGAAATATTTGCTCAGCTTCAGGCCAGAGTCGACCTTCTCAGAGCAGGTCTTGATTTACCCATCCATAGGTTGTGCCTAAATTCAATTATACGGTTGTGCTGGCAGATTGAGACAGATTTGTAAATAAAGTGTGTTAGAATATGAACTTCAAAACCTTTATTTTTTTTTTTTTTTGTGTGTTTCTCCTGAAACAATGAAAACCGAGCGTCAGAGTGACGGCTCTGACACGGTGATGCGACACGGCCTCCTACATGAATAATTAAGAAACCGCCATAATCTGTCTGGTACCACAGTGCTGGTGGTGGCAGCTCTGTTACGTTGGATCCGGTTTGTTCACTTATCGTTTTCTGGACCGAGCCAACCAAAAAGGATGTATAGTTTTTCAGCAGATGTTCACACCAGTGTTTAATGACCTTGCTCAAAATGCTGAAGGTCACAGATGAATGGTGATGCGGATGAGAAAGATAGGAAAGAAGCGGCTAGTCTCATAAAATATGAATAGTTAAAATATCATGATATCGTCCTTTTTTAAAATCAGGGTTAGGGTAAACTGAGGTCCGCCTCTCAGAAGGATCTGGAACCGCTTTAGGAAAACCACAAGGCTGCAGAACTAACCTTCTAAACAATTATTTCTGCAAGTGAAATTATGACAGAGGTGAGTCAGTGAGCTCAACCTCACCTCTCACACTGAAATCCTGTTTGGCAGCATGATTGCAACGCCGCCGGCCCGAGTGTAAGGAAACGGCACTTTACCCTCAAAAAAAGCATTTAAGGTTTTCATTGATCGCTGGATTTAATGCAGTCATCCAGTCGCTCCGACGATTAAAGAGACAGTACACTGAGAAATGTGAGTTCTGACAGAGTTTTGGGGCGTTTAGCAACACTTTGTTGTGCAAGTTGCTAGCACACAGTATGAATGTGACGAAAGCCTCTGTTTGTTCAGATTCTGCTCTGTGCTACAGAGAGATTTATCCACAGGTTAGAAACTTGGAAATTAACCTTCATCGCTCTGCAAAATAGATTATTTTATTTACATAAACAATAGGAGAACTTGCAGTATGATTAGACTTTTTGTGCCTTGGTAAAAACTTTGATTTGACTGCTATTGCATACAGGATGTTTTTAACTGATTTCTATAGTATAACATGGGTTTAAGTGGCTTTTTTAAAATCATCCCGCTCAGTCTTTCATAATTACAAAGCCCTGCTGAGGTTAGGTTGTAAGAAACCTGCCGCTCCGAAAAGATAGAGCCATTTATTTTTAACAAGAATCTCCCGATCTCATCGCTCAGCTTCCATTTTTTTACCTGAAGTTTTCTTCAGATGGGATTCGAATGAATAGAAAAAAGAAAATAAACTGTCGGTCTTTGGCTGGTAATACAAGAAGATCCCCCACATTTAAAATAGCTGTTTAAATACTCACGGCTCATGTAATAAAACGACCAACCATTTCTCTCAGTTAACGACAGTCAAACATTTTCAGTAGTACAACAGCTTTACTAAGAACAAGTAGGACAATTACCAGGTTGATTTATCTAGTTGAGTTTATTATATAGCTCTATTATAATAATTGTGGTTTATCTATGGTCCATTTTCTTCTAACTTTAACGAACAACAAATTGAACAGATTTTCCAGTCAGATTGCTCACAGTCTTCGTTCTTGACTTTATTAGCGGTTGACAAACACGTCAGCGTCACTTTAATGTAAATATTATAACAGTAATGCATATTGTCATGGCTATTCGTATGGGAAGAAGAAACGAATATAAAAGTAATCTAACGTACAAATATAGATACTACATAGAAATATTAAAACGTACACTATTCAATTCTTTTCATAACAATCGCAATATTGGATGGAATTATGAGCCACGTTCGGGAGTTGGATCGAATGATGACGTTCCCAACGATGCCCAGCTGTGTGAGTCAGGAAAGTATTTCAACCCAACACCGTTCAGAGCTTTATGGAGCAATATCGAAAAGGTCAAAATCTATCTGACAGATCAGTGCGGTGATCTGGTGCTTTTTGCACAGCAGCTGCGAAAGACACAATTATGATCGTCACCACTTAAGCAGCACGGAGGGGTTTACATGTGGGACGCTCTGGCAGGGAGCCCAGCCGATAGCCTACATATCAGAGGAGGAGGCTGAGAAGCAAGGCGATGTCATTTTGAGGTTTCTCTCGGTTTCCCTACATCTGTTGTTGGACATGTTGCTGCCGTCTGCGGTGTGAGCAGCGCAAGGCAGGTCTCCCCATCCCCTCGCCTGTCGTTCTCCTCCACACGTGCCAGCTGCTCTGGTCTCCCATGATAATTCCCTGCGTGTGACTCGCGTCGGATCTCGGCTTGGTGATCCGACTGCGCGTCCGCGACGAGAGGGTTGTGTGCAGCGCCGCGCCGCGTTGACATGTCCTGTTGCGGGACAGAAGCTCTGCTAGTCTGAGAGGTGAATATTGGAATTGATGCAGCTGCCGTGTGATCACTGTTTAGTCATGTTAAGGTCATTCTCGGGCTACAGAAACATCATTTGTGACCTCTTGCATCTGAAATCTTGCAACCTTTGATCCATCAGAGGTCATCGTAGGTATGAGTGCATCCTCTCTTCGCGTCTTATTCCGGCGAGCTGCGTGCGTCATCCACATTTTTCATTTTGCAGTGCTGTAGTTGTGCCGTCGCCTTGTTTCCTCTGTAGTGTTCCTTTTATTTTCCCTCTCTCTCGCCGAGCGCGTTATCAGCCAGCAGTCAGTCCAGATCTGAAGGACAGCCATCCTGTTTTCTCTCACCGGCAGAATGAACACTATGAGGCGTCCTTGACATCTCTTAACGGCTCCCCACCTGACCAGCGTTTGCATCCGTCAGCCCGTCTGAATTAGAGGAATATATCCTAGTGGGAGTTCGGACAAAAACGTCACGTTTAAAGCATCTTCAGCTTGCAGGCTCATATAAACTTCACACCACAGGTGAGGAACATCCACAGTAAATTAGTTATTTTATTGTACAAATGCAAAAACGAGAATATTAACCGGAAAACTCCTGAAAGGAAGAGCATTAGCTTTTTTTTTTTTTTCAGATTGTGAAGCTTGTGAGTGAAGATGAATGAAATGAGCATCCTACCTCCCGTTGTCTAAATGTTGCGTCTTACCTTGTGTTCTGTCTTTTTGTGCCTCTTCTTTTCTTTATTGAATGCTTCCTGTCTTAATCTCATGTCCTAACAGATTTAAACAGGTCTAAAATCGTGTTTTGGTTTTCCTTTATTTCTATGTATGCCAGTGTCCCGCTGTTCCTTTGAAACCCCACCTGGGAATAAAAAGCAAACGTTTTTTTTCTTTTGGACTCTCTGGATCCTCCTTGCGCTTGAAAGGCCCTCGTCTGTCCCTCAGGCTCGCTTGATTAATATTCCACTCTCTCTGACCTACATGGTTTAATTTTTCTTTAGAGATGTGTCCCCTGCTTACTGGGACACTCGTAAGATTACTTTGGAGCCATTCTCATTCCTCTTATCTTTGTCTTTTATTGTGGGGCCTCCCTGAATGCATTTGCTGCAAGACTGCATTTGTCGTATTTGCATACACAAAGGGCCGACGTGATTTCACTTAAACCATAATGTTTATTAAACTTGAGGCCTCTATTTGTTTTGAAGCAGGGAAGCTGATCCTGAACATTATTGGTATTCATAACCTTCATATTCAGACTAGTTCCTGTTGGTCGGATGCATAACCAAATCCAGCCCCTTTAAGATAAGTTAAACCTATTTGAAATGATAATGAAGATTACAGAAAAATCTACGAGTCTTCAACCCTTTAACAAACCTGCACCTTAGTTCTATCGATTAGATGAAACTATAGTGTTTATTACTGGGTAATACGTGGTTATGGTGAGGCAAACTGGATCAACAGTTTGTCTCAATAATACCTATTATCCTATTACCAAAATAGCAAACATTAAGCTGCAATGTTTAAATCTCATTTTTTGTTGCTCTTTAAAATAAGTTGATAGTTATGACCTTTTCATCACTCATCGTCTATTCTTGATTTTATTAGACCATCCTAACCTTGAGGACAGGAATAGGCATACAGGATTACCGACATAGACATACAGCACCTTAAATGTTTACTATTCAGCTTTTTTGGGAGAAGATTTATATATTTGGCAATATTGCTAACTCAAAAAACCCCTGTGAGAAGCATTTTAGAACATTTGTACTGTTATAATCCCCTAGGTCAGAAAGTGACTATTCCCCTTACTTTTTTTATCTTAAAAATTACAAAAATACCTTATCTCAGCTTCTCAAATAGCCACATAGCAGTTTGTTTATTTAAAACTTAAGTCAGAAGTCAATGTTGATGAAATCCTAATTAGACGAAGATGATTTCCTCATTTGGATCATAATTATGGTAGTAATTAGGCCTTTCTTTTCGCTGTGTAATTACTGTTGTTCAAAAATGGATGCCATTAAAAAAACAAGAGACTCTTTTTAAACATTTTGGACGCAAAACTGTCACATCTGCCTCAAAGGAGGGACTGATCAACCAACGTTTCTGCCGGAGCAATCGCAGAAACGACTAGCAATCCCTGCTAGTCTTTAGGATTCCCTCTGCATTTAGTTTAGTTTCTCAAATTGTGACTCAGAGCTCTTGGCTCACTGAACGCCGTGGTTTGAACACGACGAGCCGTGCCGAGCTGCAGGCGGATAGGAAGTAAGTGGAGTTCGGGAAGGGGATTGGCAGTCGGTGCTTTCCAAAATGAAACAAACGGAAAACTGGTGTTGAGCCCTACAGAAGGTTTGATCTGCAATAATAGTAATCCAAAACTCATAATAGAAACAGAGTTATTATGAACTACTTCGAACACAGTGGTGCAAACCTTAATGGTTAATTCGAAATGACCGCCAGGGAAGTTATACGGTGATCATAACTTACAATTGTTGCACATATGACAAAAATGTCATCACATACTTTTGTTGGCGGGCCAAAAACTAAAGATTGTCATCATCATTCTTTTGAAAACATCCGTATTTTTTGAATTTGTGAATTTATTTAAAGTTTTGGATCACTGGGTTTTGTTATTTCAGACGTTTCCTTCACTTTTAAACCTTGAGTTAATGGCATGTTGAGCTTTTTTTGGCCTTTCTACAATGAATAAAATCACGAAGTGTTTCCTTGGTAACAACAGAAATTAGACAATTAGAAATTAAACAATAATTTTTAATAAGGTTTTATTTTTTTCATTGGGATTACTTGTTTAAATGCTTAAATAAAGTTACTCCAAGTCTTAGCATCAATTTTACTTTACAAAAGTTAATATAAAATAAATATAAAATAAATCCTCTAAATGATATTTAGCGCTATCCCTTTTGTCAAATAAATTTTTCACCCAATAGTTTTAACATAGACTATTACATAAATAAGGACTATGTAAGCAATATTCAAAACCTACAATGTAATAAATGAATTATTAACCTATGTAAACCATCTAATTCTGTTTGGGTTCTCATTTATTACATTAATGTAACGGCTTGGAGAATAACTCCTCGTCAGTTCAGTGATTTATAATGGCAAAGATGAACGAACATGGATAGGCTTTGTAAAGGTATTGTAAATGTAGCCTAATACATATACATCATTTTAAAGTTATTGTGATACATGTCTTGGTTTTCTTGATTAACTTTCAAAACAAAACGTTGTGATTATTGATGTTTGAAATACCATAAGGTTGTTTAATTTATTATTACTTATATGATTATTATAGTGCCACAAGATACCGTAATACAATTTTTAATTGGTATCGCCCACCAGAAATGCACACCATTTGTAAAATTCTGGGGAAACCGTATTGAACATTGCATTTTAAAATGTCATTGTTGTTTGTTTATTAAACTGCAAAAATATTTTCCACATCTGGTTGGATTTTGGCAGTGAAAACGAGAGGAAATCAAATTAATTCCTTCACAAATAAAGGTTAAAACCAGTCAAGCCCCCGGCAATTCCACTGGGAAGAAAAGTGAAGTCACACATAGTTAGATTTTATTGAGAGAATAGATTTTCCAGGACACCCCGTAGAAGTTCCCTGGCAGAAATGCTTGATAGTCCTTCAGCGTACAGCAGAAACAGGTCAAGGAAAAGACTGGTAGAAGCAGTGAGAATTGAAAAATGTACCCACAGTCTCGCTTCTACGTTTCTAAATCTCTCACCATTAGAGTTATGTCATGTTGTAAGACGGTGCGTTTCTCCACAGAAATGCGGTCATCAGCGCAGCACAGGCAGGCTTGACTCTGGTTTCCGACAACCATGGAGACCTCTTCTGATTCCCAGCTGGAGCCCGAGACAACTTTGGTGAGTCTCTACACACTTTAACGCACACACACTGCTGGGTTGAAAAAGGGTATGTTGAAATGTCGACGACATCATGGTGGAAAACAGAAGTAAATGCTTTACTTCTAAACTAAGGGAAAAAATAAATTAACAGTGAAAGAAATGTTGTTTAAGTGGGTGAATCGTGTGAGTTATGTTAAGGTTTTAAAACCCAGAATGCTCCACATGAAAGTTTAAACCTCAAAAGGATAAAGCATCAGTACTCCGAAGTTTTGCTCTCGCTCGCTCTTTCGCAGCCTGAATCAACCGCAGCATATTTAAAATAACTTCTTCAAGCTATTGTCAATCCGTAGCAACTCTCAAAGTCAAGAGTGACACGTTGACAGTCCCAATGCATTTAGCTCGCAGTCTGTTTCAAACTAGGCTTGATTGACCAATACATACTTGTGTGGGATAATATCCTCGGCTGTGATCTCATTTGCCAAGATTATTGGTGGATTACTATTATGGTCTGTTGTCAACACAAAGTCTCTATGTGGAATGTTTTGGTTTCAGATGTTAATGCCACATCAGATTTCTTACATTTCTTTTTCATATATTTACTTTCAGGGTGTGACTGCTCAATCTTTTGGTGAACAGTAAACACCGGTTGGCTATGAATTACGACACACCCGCATTATTTAGTTGAACGTTCCGTGGCCTCTCAATTAGAAAACCATTAACAATAATGAATGTATAGACCGTTTATACTAAATTGCAGTTGCAGCAATCAATCCAACCACCTCCTACCTTGTTTTGTTGCCTCGTACCCATTGATGATGGCTCATACTGCTTCCCTTAAACCCCTCATGGTGCACAGCTAAATTAGAAAAGCTTCCTGTTTCCTCTTGGTCTCTGTGACACACTCTCTGATGCAAGAGTGCACCCTCTGAAATTAAATAACCAATCTAAAGTGCTGCCATAGGCCTGTCTGTCTGGCTCTGACAGGCAGTGAACTTTGCTTAACATCGGTGGTGTACGACGGCCGAGGAGGCTGCAGATGTTTAAAGGTTGTTGAACTTCCAAGGAACATGTCTGGTGATTAAACTGGTGAGCAAATGTTGTTGTGGAAAAGTCACCCATCTGTCCTCAACAACTACAAACCTGTTGCTCTGACATCTCGCATCATGAAAGTCACGGAGAGACTTGGAGTTGAAGATGCCATTATATACCTGCTTCAACATAATCTACTGGACAAAGCAGGCAGCACTTTGAGGATGGGTGTCAGGTTCAGTTCTTTCAGTGTGCTTTGTAGGTTGTCCACAGGGGTCACCCGAGCCACGCCCAGGTGCACCTGATCACCAGGTGCACCTCATCACCAGAGACGAGTCCTTGAGGGTTAAAA
The DNA here is from genome assembly GCA_032876305.1 of Orestias chungarensis. Classification (NCBI taxonomy): domain Eukaryota; kingdom Metazoa; phylum Chordata; class Actinopteri; order Cyprinodontiformes; family Cyprinodontidae; genus Orestias; species Orestias chungarensis. Next base: position 459,749 of record JAVLVB010000430.1, on the reverse strand, counting down.
GGAGCGGTGGACTCACTTCTCGTCGCCTGAGTATTAGTTACACTGAGTCATTGCTGAGACAGTATACTCACTCTACAGAAAACTCTCCGGTCAGCTCAGTCATCTGGTTTCACCGCTCCTTCCTCCAGCTCGGTCTGCTCGCTCTCCTTCATCCTCTCACCGCCGCACACAACCCCTTGGACAATCAACCAAAGCATTACTGGAAGGACTACCACTCGATCCTCCTGGCGAACATCAATGTCCCCGGTTTCCCACGTCGTCCTCTGTTCCTCCGAGTACCCTTCGTCTCTGGTTCCCGCCTCTAAATTATATAAATTATTATTATTATTATTATACTCCTGAGAGCAGACTAAACAGCATGACAATCGGGGGTTTTTGGTTTATCCAGCGACGTCAACACAAATCAGTCTGTTTCACTTTGGGTGGAACTCCAGAAGTCACAAGCAAAGTCCTAATTAATTGCCTCGATCAAAGACCACCTGACAGTTGTGTGACTAACCAGGTGATCAGCGGCACCGGAGCCCCACAGGGGACTATGCTACCACTTCTTTTCACTCTTTACATTTCGGACTGACAGCAAAAGTTAGACTTCAGCTGTCTGCAGGAACAATCAATTGACTCTGCAGCCATTCTGCAAACATCTCATTTTATACACATTTTGAACAAAACAAACAAGATGATTGTAGATTTTAAAAGGACAGCACTCAGGTCAACCTCCATCTACTTAATCGGAGATAGAGTGGAGGACTATATATATATATATATATATATATATATACATATATATATATATATATATATATATATATATGTATATATATGTATATATGTTAGGGATATTTAGCTGTCGGGTTGAATTTCAGGATGATCCATTCAAACCCTGAGCAGGTGAACTTAATGTGACCTTCTCTAAGCTTTTGAATGCACCTGTCCAACTGTTAAATGTTTCAGTACTTTTTGCACATGTTGCTGTTCTCTAACGAGGAGCTTAACGGCAAAAGTCACAACAGGTGTTTGATCCTCGAATCGACCAATCAATTACAGCTGGTGTTTAAACAGTCGTCCTCATCAGGCTGTTCATATTGTGACATCATGAGACCAAGACGACACCTAACAATGGATCCACAGTACCTGGCCATTGCAATGCTTCAAACAGGACGTTCTCAGATGGACGTGGCCACTGAGCTCAGAGTGTCACGGTTGCAGGTGTGTCCAATCTCTATAGAACTGCCCTAAACTTTGTGAATGGTACAGTGACAAGCCCATACTACCAGAATAACATCATTAATCAAGTGATTGTGCCCCTACATGAAAAGCACAGGCCTAATTTCGTCTTCATGGACGCCAATGCTCCAGCTCATCGGTGTCACATCATCAGGGAACGGCTGTTGGAGACTGGTGTACCTCAAATGGTGTGGCCTGCACTTTCTCCAGACCTGAATCCCATTGAAAACCTGTGGGATCAACTGAGTCGCCGTGTAGAGGCTTGAAACTCTGCACCCCAAAACCTCAATGACCTGAGGGCTGCCCCTCAAGACGAGTGGGATGCCCTGCCTCAGCAGACAATAAGACGACTTGTGAACAGCAAGAGACGTCGTTGTCAAGCTGTAATTGATGCTCAAGGCCACATGATGAGTTATTGAGACGTTGACATTTTTTGTTGTGGTGTTCATACCATTGTGGTTAACTTTTGTTTCAACAAATTGTTTGAGATGAGGAAATCACCAGTGCATCCTTCTACTTAAATGTCCTACTTTCGTGATATGATATCACTGTAGCGGGAACTTTTTACATTTTCCACAAATTTCACCCGAAAGCCAAATATACCTAACTTTTTGTGAGTAGATGGATAGATGGATCGATAGATAGATGGATAGATAGATATATAGATAGATAGATAGACATCTTTTTTGCTGTAAAAATTGATTTTTGGATTGAATTTAAATGCAGCCAACATTTAGCTTATCTCAAAGTCAAATTTGTGTCTTTTATAACTTCCCATGTATCTGAATCATCGTCCTAAGCAACAGTGTTTCTGGGAACAAGCGGGGCTTGTGGTGATGGATAAATTAGGTGATAATGGCGCTGACTACTTCTCCAACAGCTCTTTCTGTACAATCAGCCACAACGAGACTGAGTGGGAGCAGCACTGAGCTTTTTTCCCTTTTTGACACCGCCTGAAAGTGGATGTGGGTTTTAGTAACCTTTTTTTTTTTTTACTGTGTCAATATTGCAAGCTAATTTTCCCCCTCCGCCTACGTCCCTTCCTAATTTAGTCACTGGATAATTAATCTGCCCATGATGGTTAAATTAAATTGGTTCGAGAGCCGCGTGGGTTGATTTACTTTAGAAAACATTTTTCCAATCGACCTCCTGGGTGCCATGGTTGGGATTTCATCACTCGGATCCATCTAGATAAAAGCTTGTGCGAATGGGGAAGCCTACCAGAGACCCATAGAAATATATATGTGTGTGAAACAAAGGCTCTACGTCTATCAGCACCTAGCGGGGGGTGGGTGGTGGGTAATTTTCTGTAGCACGAAGCTGCGAATATGATCCTGTGTATATTCTTTTGTTAGCACGTTTTTGGCCTGACGTCTGCAGCGTCGCCCTTTATACCGTCTTTGTCAGTCTCACAATACTCAAAGAATTTTTACATTTCAGGAGAAATCTGACAGTGTGCAATTAGAGTTGGCAAAAGAGGAGGAAGTTTAAAGTCTTGTTTTTTTTTTGGTGGCTCTGCTTAATGTGGGAATGATGAAACATATTTTGGAGAAAACCCCCCAAAAGCATTTAAAATCGAATTTAAAAATGATATCGTGGCTATTTGTATGATATCCCTATTTGGCTGTTAGTAGAAACCCTTTTAAAGTCCAAAAAGTATTCAGGTTAAATACTAACATGATGTCCAGAATGTGTTATAAATGTGGCCACACCAGTGTTATAATTTATATAAATGTGAAAAAAAAATGTTTCTTTGGACACCAATTCCAGGTAGAAGTGCGACTTCTATCACTAAAAGGCACAGTAAATGCATTCACGTCACATTTTCTACTAGTTATCAATGATCTGATGAAAATGATGTGGAAGAAAAAATAGTAACAAAAATAGCAATTCAGATGAAAAATCATAATTTTCATGACAAATTTTTTTTATTGTAATAAGTTATACTACGATGTCCAACTCTACTGCACAATATATTATAAATTAATCATTATTGATTTATTTGTACATAGTATCAGGAAAATCGGCTTTGACTGGTATGGGTGAGTTAATTGTTCAAGGACTATTTATTACTAAAGTGTTTTAATGCAGAAACTTCTGGAGTTGGCTATTAAATCCTGCTGTTTAGAAGTCTCAAAGTGTTTTGTATAGGCCAGAGTGGTGCCCTCCTTATTTACACTTCAGCATTCGTGGATTCACCTAATTGCGGATTCGTTAATAGAGCACATCTGAAATCATTTGGGCAAAAAAAGAGAAAGGAAATAAAAAGCAGCTTGGGAATTGGCGAAAAATCCTGGTGCAATCCTACTTGAGGTGATTGGCTGTACTCCAAAGAGGGAAAGTAAGGAAGAGTGTAGTTATTCACGTCTGTGGTAAGAGGCTAAGATGTAATCCATTGTGAGTAGCAATGCATGTTATGGTATATCTGTTGTTTTAACTGATAAAATAATCGGTCACAATTGCCTCAAGTAACTGTCGATTACTTAAATCCTGGAATTGTGCCTCTAAAGGTGGCTGCAAGTTGGACCAACCCTGTTACTTTTTTTGTTCCTCCTTGTTCAGCACAAATATTACTTTCTTTGGACAAACGGTTTAACAAGATGGTTTAAAACTGGGCGGAGCTGAACGACATCCTTAAAACACTTACGCAACCCCAACTGAATGACGAATGTATAAGTTGCAGCCATAAGACCCAGATGAGTTGAAGAGGAGGCACAAATGGATGCACTCCCTTGTTGGCTGAGATACTAAAGGTCAGTCAGAGTGGACATTGTGTACTAATGAAGAAACAGAAGCAGCACCTGCTTTACCACACACAAGGTCTCCAAGCAGACAATCATCTTCCACTTCAACCCGCCAATCATCGATCAGAGCTAATGACCGGGAAATCGATTAATTCCAATCTCCTGGGCTTTTCTTTTCTATTGTACCTTTCAGAGTGACTTCAACAATCGGAGTACCCGAGAGTAGCAGAATAAAATTTAGGTCTGCTGCTACTTATACCAGTAATAACACAACTGTTAAGATGGGCCATAAAAACTACTGACTGGAAAATTACAGATTCATTCTTTCATGGTAACACTGCCCCAAACCCTAGCTTGTTTCAAAGGCCCGAGTCTTTACTGGGAAAACACAAAACCACCTTAAAGTGCTCAGAGAAAAGGTCTTTAGATTGCTTTTTATTTTTTATTTGTTTCTTTTTGCTTTGTTGCCTTTTGTCAAAAACCTGGAAGGCCCTGATCTTTCACCCCTGACAGTGATAAATACATGTAAACGCTTTGTGCAGGAGGTGAACTCTAATTTGCATAGAAGAGATGAGAAGATAAAAATTGAAGTAGGAAACCAGTGTGGGGGGTTTGTGTGATTCAGGTATTGTATTGGTATTCTTTAACAGGGGAAGGTGTGACTCATACATCTATGTTGGGCTACTCTTAAGACTTCATTTTCACCTAAAAGTAGACCTTGGGAAAAAAAGGTCTCCAAAGTCACGGAGCGAAAGTCACTCATCAGGGGGTTTCCTGCCTGGAGCTGATTGCTGTGGTCTAATTATAAGGGCCGATGTTTGACTGCAAAGGAGCTTCGCAAATGTGAGAGAGAATTTAGTTTTCACAAGGTTAAATCTGCTTTTTTTACTGCAAGAAACCGTCTTCTTCCTTCCTAAAATATTATCGAGTCCCATGATGTGAATCGCAGACCGCTCTGTCAGCAGACCGGATGCTATCTGGCATTTTACAATAATTGCTTTGTGAGTGTGGTTAAAGTAAAATTCAATTAATGTTCCCTTCTAGGACAGAAGATTTCTTATTATGTCACAAGTATGGGTAGAAATGTTACTGGACAAGAGAGGAAAAAAATAGGAAATCTACTTTTTTTTTTGCCTCTTAAAATGATTCATACCAGTTTAGTTTTTGTTTGTTTTACATTTTGTGAAATTACAAAATGTAATTACACCAATGTAAGGATATTCGGTCAGATACCCCTGCATAAAATCCCCTGCAGCCAATTGGCTTAAGAAGGAGCATAACATTATCATTTTATTAGAAATAATATATTTCTTATATTTTTCTGTCTGAATACTTAAACAAATAAACCCACCCTGATCCATTTCTGCTAAAAAGTTGTAGTTGGATTTTACAAAATTAATTTAACGAATTAAATTTGAGTAACTTGAACATTTTATGTTATAATTTGATAATAAACACAGTAGACTTTCTTCTTATGAGAGATCTGTATTACAGTGACGGATCAACTTCAACTCCACAGTCTCACTGCTGGAAATCTATGTGACGCAAATCATTTAGCTAAAGACTCTAGGTATGGCGTCTTTATACTCAATAAAAACGGGATTTAAGAAATCAGTTAGATTCGTCTGTGCTTATTTTTAAGCTCTAAAAGGATGCAGCTTTTGTTGCCAGGAGAGACAAGTAAAGAAACAATGGAAACCCTCACGAAACATTACATTTACGCCACAGTTGGTGTGGGTCAGCATGCTGTTTTATAGTCGGCCCATATTCAGGTTAGATGACATGTTCTCACGATAAGGGGGTGGTTTAAGTTTTTGCGTCCGTCCATGTTTTTGAAAAATAAATGTGAATTCAAGAATTGAGCAGGAAGGGGTGGAAATCACAAGGGCTTTAAAGAACGGAGGAAAGCAGTGTAAGAGTATTCAATGGCAGTGATGTAACGGCCGCACAGAAAGTAAACAAGTAAATTACTGAGGAGTTGGTGTGGGGGTGAAATGAGGAGGAAGAAAGCAAAGAGATGAGAGATCAGAGCAGGAGAGAGAGAGAGAGAGAGAGAGAGAGGCTGAAGTTTGCTTGTGTGTTCTCGTCTCCTCCTCTCCTTTCGGTTTGTGTGTTGGAGCCCAGCGACGTGTCACACCACTTTTAGTCCGCGCAGGAAAACGGTAGCAGCGATAAACTGTCGCGCTCGACTGACTGCAGTTCCTCTGTGCTGTAAGTGAACCTTAAAACTGTTGGCTTCATAGCAGGAAGCAGGAGTCGGTAGTTTAGACTAAACAGAGGCAGGCTGATGTGCTGTGCAGTTACACTATGAGTGGCTCTGGTATTTACGAGGAAGCATTTTCTTCAATTACAAATTTCAAGCTTTATGCTCGCTTATCTGTAAATTATCTATGTGTTTTTTCTGGTTTGTGCTTTGAAAAAAATCTGATTGTTTCAAAGCGTATTACTCATTGATCCTCCATCTATATACCTAATCAACGTTGGCGCTTAATGCTGCTGAAATGCTTCATAAACCTGATTTTAAGCTCAGCTTGAGTAGATCAGAGCAAAACTGTTTCTACGGTTCTTTCATACAGCATCAGTATTCAAGGAAGGGTTGTGGTGTTTGTTTCTATTTGTTTTCTTCACAATAGAGGCTCTGCAGGAGCGCCGGCTGTGTCCAATAGGTGCTGGCAGACAGGTTCCCGCTGAGAGTAATCAGCCTGACAGTACTAGCCGAGCTCTGAACAGCTGCTTCACTGTAGTTTCTAACTTGGCATTGCTTTTCACCCTGAAAGACAGAGATAAAGATTTTAACCTTTTATAGATGGAGCAATCACAGCCGTGTGTTGCTCAGTTGAAGTATTTGGATTTTGCAACTTTTGCTGCATGTAAAAATGGTAAATAATCCGATTTCCATAATACAATTAGATGTTTATTCTTCAAGGTAAGCTCCGTGTTTATTTTAACTTGGGCATAAGAGACATTTGTGACAAGGACATTTCCCGTAGCCGTTCAAGATCGAATCCCAAACCCCTCTTAAGATATCTTTAATCTTTTTTCATACTAGATACTAACATAAACAAAAATCTTGTTGAAATAAGTACACATGTCAATTTATGCTCTTTTTTTCACCCCCCAAACTGCTTGTAGTAACATACCTCATGCAGACTATTTACGCAGATCATGTTAGCATTCTTGAACCAACCCTCAATGTCGCTTATTCGTTTCCAAGTTCAAACTTGACCTAAATAATCTACAGTACCGCTTGTCCCACTGTCTAATATTACATACGTTCTTCTTAAGTGGATTCCTTCCTCAGAATGTTGTGTGCAGAGTCCTAGTGGAGCTTTAAGTACAGCCATACCATTGCATCCTGATATATTTAACACTGTTTTCACCATTACACTTGAGAACTTATACCATGTCACTTCTTCTGAGCCCCCGGTCCCCTGCTGTGATGGAACTAAGACACTGCTCTGTATGTGGCCCACATAACCACCCAGGCGTCCTACAACCTCACCTCTAAAAGTCTGAATAACTAGGCCGATCAATTTCGGTTTGGTGATTGTCTAATTTCATGAGGCTCATCTTGTCAATAAAGCATTTAAAACAACAATCATGTTGGGGACAAAGGATAGGATCTTTGCATGACCTTTTTACTTTAATATCCCTATCACTGACGTTAAGGTTAGAATTATTAGCTTCTCTGATGAAATCACATAAAACTCAAAAGGTTTAAGCGGAAATTACCATAATAAAAACTCTTCATACACAATGTTGTACAAGAAAAAAAAAACAGGTACGTAATCAGCAAAGAACCTTTCACAAGGAACTGTGGTGCATGGACGCTTGTAGTACTTTGACACTTTTGGTAAGAAGCAATTTCATAATGTAATTAATTAGTCTGAACCATGGAAAGAGGACGGAAGGAGACTTTTATTATTGGATTGAAGGCAGTGGCGAAGCTAGATTTTTATTCTTGGGGGGGCAGAGGGGGGGCCAAAGTTATTTCAGGGGATCCATACACTATCACAATAAATTTGTTTCTCGAATAATCAATTGCAATTGGAGTCTCTAAAGATTGAAATATATTTAAATAGATAATAAGCACACAGAAAATTAGATTTGTGAATGCAATTTGGAGTTTATTAACAGTATTCCAAATGTAAAGCACAACTTGGGAACAGTTTTTCAACAAATAACCATTTTACATGAATGAAAATGCACACACATTCACTCACACCCAATAACACACAGTTACTCACTCACTCAAAAAGAAAAGGTATCAACTGATCAACAAGCAATTTGACACCATTTTGCCAAGAGGAATGTAGTGCAAGTTTAAACTGACCAGAGACAGTCTTGCTGTCAAACTACATATATCTACATGCCTGTCACTCAGGGGAAAAAAAAGAAAGATTTTTTATTTATTTTTTACAATCATACAATGATGTTAAATTCCCACTTCCAAATCATATTCTCGTTATATTTAATTTCCAGCTACCAAGCATGAAATGGCTGATTGTCTGCTTGTTTAATTCCTCTCAAATAATTTAAGAAACGTAAAAGTACAACGCTCTGCAAACCAAATTAAATGTAGACACTAATCAGGAGCAGCTGGTCATCTGTATACATTATGAGGTGTGACGTTAACTTTATACCCATTGCAAAACGATCTCCTATCTGAACATAAGTTATTTTAATCAGTCACTGATTAGGATACCATTATGAAACTTACTGTAGAATTAGGATTTACTGTCCATGAAAGGCGTTTTTTATTTCTCCTCTTCTTATTTTGTTGATCTTGTCGTGTTCAGGTTCAAACCGCTCAAAGATCCAACAAAAACGACAGTTTATAAGTGTTGCCAACTCCTCTGTAAGAAAATTGTTCTGTTTAGTGGGGGGGTGCAAAGATGTGAATGATTTGAGATAGGGGAGGGGCTTCAGTCTGTGGCCACATCTGCTGCTTGAGAAAACTAGGCTGGGTGAGACTGCTTTCAGGTATCACCCATCTTCTATTTATGCTGAATGTCAATTTGCCCATTTTTGGCCCCAAAACTCTCCAATGATGCCAAATCAACCTCTTCTTGTTTGAGTAAAGTGGATTACAACTCTTTGTGGTACATAACGCTCACTACTGGACGGGATTCTAAAATGTGGCTGGCTCCTATTGCCAAGACATGCAGTGTTGTAATATGTCAATCATCTGGGGGGGCACCTTGGGGGGTCCAATCAGATTTCTAGCTCCGCCACTGGTTGAAGGTAACATTGCCATTTCCAAAGCATTTAATGGAATCTAGAAAAGCTGTATAAGGCGTCAAGAGACAAATTCTGTTGCATACAAATCTACACATTCACAGAAGGCTTCCAAAAGCTTTGGAAGGAGAAATAACTCGGCATGTCAACAAGGATTTCAGCGTCTCCGCCATGTGATTGCTGCTCTGCTGTCCCCTTCTAAAGTTGTGTCAACACAGACAGTTGTGTGATTGGGGTTGCTTTTGTTTTGTAAAAAAGGGGGGATCTGCCTTTATCCCTAAAAACTCAGTTTCCACTATTGAATATTATGGTGAAAAATAATGTTGTGGAGTCTTGGGGGTTTCGTCCGTGTTCATGGGATTGTGAAAATAAAACTTAATATTGGCGTTTTGAATAGTAGTTTTCAAGAAATCTCCTGCAAGTCCGGGAGGTTTGGTTGGCATTTGCTTGTTCTTCTGATCTTATCCGTTGAGAATATGTGGCGGGTGCTTAATGTCAATGCTGATCCTTGAAGACCACACAACTTAAATGAGCTCATAGACGCTTTTGTCACATATTATTTCAGATTTGTAACAGTAATGTCGTCATATTCCGCACCCGCCAGTTCCGTCAGTCTTGACTTTAGCATTTCTTCAGACCACACCAGCTACGCTCTATAAACCCATACAATCAAAAAATATTATTTATGTTTCCTGTTCTAGTTCGTTGCAGCCATTTGGGCAGCTTCCACGGCCTCTCACGCTGCAGCTCTCTGCCTCTGAACTCTGTGGCTGTGCCTGTGAACCCTCCTCGTAACTCAAAGACTTGTCAGTTTTTTTTTTTTTTTTTCATGGATCTTGCCGTTTTGTCAGGAAACAAAGGCTGGAATAAACAACGGGACTTCACACCGTGACGGTGCTGCAGAGGAATGCGGATGCAGAGGATAATTGGAACTCAGTGTTTGGTGATTGATGCAGGTATAAAAATTGATTTGAAAAATTGACTTTCCACCAATAAAGTTTCTAGTGTCTACCGTTCACATTTTAGTAATTTATGATGCCAGCCCATCCAAAGGTCTCCTATTATTTGCGAAGTAAATGAAAAATGGCAGCTTTTAAAAAAAAATACAGCATTACATTACATTACAGTACATTCAACACGAGCAAAAATAAAAATGTGCCCGTTTAAAGACACAAAGCATATTAAATCTTTTTTTCTTGTTTTATACTGGTGTGGTTTATTAGATCATTTTAACCTTTGAATCTTCACCTGCCTTTAAGATGTAGTGCAAAACAATAACCTGTTGTTTTCATCTGTGTCAGGGGTCGTTTCTGAAGGACTCGAGCAGAGGTGGAGTTGAGTGAATAATAATTTATTGTTGGGGTTGAAATTAAACATAAACAGTAAAGGAAACAATACAAGGAACTACAGGCAACCGGAGACGAAACGCGAGAGATGTAAACAAACAAGAAGCGGAGGCGGGACTACAGAATGTAAACAAACGGAAAACTAA
>JAVLVB010000430.1:427764-439650 GCA_032876305.1 Orestias chungarensis | reverse complement strand
GAACTTCATGCTAATAAAGAGTTACAATAGTCCAGCCTTGAAGTAACAAATGCATGGACTAGCTTTTCAGCATCTATCCTAGAGAGAATATTTCTAATTTTTGCTATATTCCTAAGATGAAAGAAGGAAATCTTACAGACCTGTTTTATATGAGACTTGAAAGACATTTCCTGATCAAAAATAACACCAAGGTTCTTTAACCTATGGTCCATAGTAAAGAATGGTTTCACAACTGAGAGGTCTAAATTTCTGCTATATTATCTAAATTTTTTATCTAGCAAAACAAAATCAGTTGTTATGTGGTGATTACGAACAATGACGTCTGTCAACTACAAATGTCCTTTAAGCTGAAACACATTTGACTTATTCTCTCAATCTACCTGATGTTCCAGTCCAGCTGAATCCACTTTACTAATTCATGTACATGATGGTTCCCTTCGTAATGGAAGCAATTAATTATCGTACCTCTGCCATGTCAAAGAAACGCAGTTAAAAACTTACCATACATAATATTGATATGAGCTACAAAATACAAAGATAAAACAGAAGAGGCAGCAATGTGGCATACTGGACTACTTAGTAATGTTCCTATAGTATAGAAAACCTATAAACTTATAGACAACACTCAGAACATTATTGTCCAAATCCTACAACCCTCATTTTTAAAGAATATTTATCGTACCTAATAAAAATGTAATCACTTTACAGAATTAATCAAATAATATTGTACAGTACGAAAAACAGTCAAAATTCATTTGGTTACAGCTTTAGGTTTGACAGTAGGGTTTCAGCTTTATGCTGTAAAACATCAGAAAATAAACCCAGGTGCAGTATTTTATGCAAACATGAAAATTTTTCATTGTACCATGTCGTAAAATAAAATACATTTCTCTTTAAGGCCAACATAGGGATGCAACATTAATATGGAAACTTCTAGAAAAACTTGTAATGTGTCTCGTTTGAATGAGCAACGTTTTTCATTTTAGAGAGACAAGTTTTATATTTTGTTATAACAGTTAAAGGCTTCCGTAATTATTAGCTCTTTTAGACAGACGTCATTGTTCGTAATCACCACATAACAACTGATTTTGTTTTGCTAGATAAAAAATTTAGATAATATAGCAGAAATTTAGACCTCTCAGTTGTGAAACCATTCTTTACTGTGGACCATAGGTTAAATCAAAGTAGACAAGCTCCTTTTTATATGTATTTAGCTAAATCTGTGTACAAGTAAAGTAATAGGCTTTAGATAATTTAGCAAACTTATTGTTAAACCTAAAACTATGATTTCATAAAAACATGGAAATTGTTAGTCGTTTGAGAGATATTGATTGATTAGAAGTGACCAACCTATTTTTGTTTGTGGCTAATATCCATCTTCCAGTGAAAAAAAATAGCTTTTGCTATTTAACTGTGCCATATCTTAAGTATTGCATGTTACAGTTGCATGTTGGTAATGTGTTGGGACTCCAAAGCTCAGTTTGAGATAGCGATATAGCAATACTTGCAATTATTTGCAAAACTGCTTTGGGTTTGGTTACAGAATAGGTCATCAAGAGGTTCTAATTTCTTTCAAATGCATCTAAAATAAACCAAAAATATTAATTTAGAAATGAATGAAACAGATGTTCAATACAGACAACTTTTGATATAACAGAAGTAGCACCACAAGGTGATGTTGCTGGACAGGGTTCCTTTTTTGCTGCTTTGGACTAATTGGTAAAAATAAAAAATACAAAAAGAGACAGTTATAAATAGATCTGTGAACCAATTTAATTAGGCTTTATTAAGAATAACAAGCAACCGCCAGTTTAAAACAAAAGCACATATAGCCGTAAAGTGGAGGGCGTTTTGTCCAGTTCCTTTAAAGAAGTTACATTGTTTGTATAGCACATGTCATATATAAATCTAACTTCATAGTACATTTAAAATGAACTTATATGAAGATGGGAGATATATTCAATGAATAACTGAAAGAATTACATAAGAAATTCACACAGAATGGTATTTTTAAGCAAATAAACAAATACAGGATAAAAAAATTGTTTGGCATTTAAAGCAAAGCAGCGGCTGATGTGTTTGCTCCTGATTTAAATGAGCCAACAGTTGATACAAATTACCACAAGAGCAGTTAGATAGAAAGCACATGCTGCCTCCCTGTGTTTATTTTTGGTAACACTTTGTAAACAACTCTGTAAGTAGCTTTTAGGTCTAGTCGGTTCAGACCTCATAAGCAGTGTTAAGATACATTTAGGCCTGAAACCAAAAAGTGGTCTAGCCCAATCATGCATTTTTAAAATATCTACTTTTTCGAACAATGTGCAGGTTCACAGTGAGCTATTAACTGGTGGGGTCTGATCTATTTTGCTGTAGTTGGTCAGGACTGCAGCTGCCTGACTTCATTTGTTTTTCACAGACATTTAATAATTCAGATTTAAATAACTTACAATTATGTCCTCTGTCAATTTGATTGAAAATCCTTCATAGAACTAGTATGATAATACTAGATAATACAACAAATAATATGCAATAGTGTGTCCACACTGGCATGGTAACAGGTGCTGTGATATCATTTTTGGAGATTGTTTTGTTGCATTGTTATAGCCAGTGCTTTTCGCAACTTGTATAAAGGCAGTTAAACAGTTCATAGGTGGCCTGGTCAGGAATTTACTATGCTCCTGGTTCAAGGTCGGTCTGTTTGGATGACAGAGAGGGATGCCGTCTAAAATCTCAAAATGTAAGAGAAAAACAAAGATTATGTGCACTGAAAAATCCAAGGACTGTAATTATTTCCAGTAATCCTCCAGTTGAGAAACGTCAGTATTCAGAGCTTCTTTGTCTCTTTAGCCGTAGATAGAGAACCACCAGCACTGAAACAAGATCAAGCTTTGATTGGACACAAACTTTATGAAACATTTTCAACACAAACGCAACTGTTTTTAAATTTCCGCCTTACTGACCAACATTACAATATGTGATTTCAATAGATATGCGCATGAAAACAATTTAGACTGAGAAAGATACTGTTGAATTATTTGCTTCTAAGCTTCTTTATAAAACTTACCAGTACAAATTGAGCATTTGAGTAAGATATGTAGAATCACAAGGCCCAGATGCAGTGGAGTCTGCAGCCACACAGTTGTGTCACCATATTCAATCTGGAAATATATGGATTTATGTCTAGTTTACTGTAATCTGCATTCAGGTTTAACCCCAAAAAAGAATTGTCACTAATATGCCAGAGAAAGGAGGATCTGAAACTTCAGCAACATCATGCAAAGAGTTTAGAGATGGGATTTACTAAAAATGAATTAAATACCATGGTCCGAAAACAAGATCCTAAGCAGATAAGAATCTGTGGTCTACAGCTGATCGTTGGGCAAGACACAAAATAAAGTAGTTAACCTTTGATGTAGGCTGTACTTTAAAGGCTCTAGTCAAGAGTAGAAAAAAAAGTTATCTAAGGGGATTTATTTTTAATTAATAGAAACAAAGTCAGGCATGTGTAAAACCCCTTTTAGAATTTAACATGACGTTGGTAGTTAGCACAGGTATAAACGTTACAAAAGACTTACCTTTATAGCTTTAAAGTTAACGATGTGAACTCCTCGTGTTTCACAGATGAAAGAGTCTGTGTTGTGGTTTTCGTTGACATCCAAAATGCAGGGATATTGCTGTTCGTCCTGTATACCCCACACTATCAACTCTGTTGATGCCATCTCCAGTTTATCTGCACGTTTCTAGGATAACAGTTAGCAACTTTAACCATTTATGAACTTCATTAACCGTTTGGGTCATCTTTCCAAAATACTTACATGAATAATGACACGTATCTCATTTCTCAGCCTCTCTGTAGAAAAGCCGGTAAACTCCGGATCATCATAGTAAGTTAACTTCACCAAAAAGGCCACTGTTTGATTTGCTACTTTCATAAATACAGAACTGCTGTGAGTGTTTTCTGCTGCTGGTGTTTCATTTAAGTTTTTCTATAGTTATGCTACTATAGACTTAGACTGCTGGAGGACAATCTGACCACTTCTCTCTCTGCTACTTTCTTCCTTTGTCCAATCTACTTAGTTAAAGTTATTTCAACCTTGTCAACCTTCTGCTTTCTCTTAGTACTCTTCTCTCTGGGCTGGCGTTCTGTTAGCTGAGACAGCTTCTTGGATGAGAACATGGGCTGAGATGCTTCTACAACTGCTGCTATAAACTCTATTATTTCAGTATCCTGTGCTTCCAAATTAGTTTTCTGTCTTTTTAAACCTCCAGTGGGTCGTGGCAGATGGCTGCTTGTACTGAGCCTGGTTCTGCTGGAGGTTTCTTCTTGTTAAAGGGGGTGTTTTTCCTCTCCACTGTCGCTACATGCATGCTCAGTATGAGGGATTGCTGTAAAGTCAACGACAACACAAGCCATTTTTTTGGTCTGCTGATTCCAGAGGAGTGAATGCTGCAAGTCAATGACTCCATGAATCTGCTGGGGTTCCTTAGATTGGAAACTTTTTAACATTGATTTGTTATGATGTATCTTTGATTTTAGTTGATTTTCTGTGAAGTGTCTTGAGACGACACCTGTTGTAAATTGGCGCTATAATAAATAAACTGATTCTTGATTCATAGGTGAGGCTCTGCAAATTGTTTTAGAACATTACATCAAAAAAAATGTATGCAGAAAAAATAGAACGGTTTACCAAATTAGAGTCAGAAAATATGTAATGCATACAATCCTTTGTGAAGCTAATTCCCATAAATCCTATTTTTTTAAAGTGAAGCATCTCCGTTGGTATTCCTCAGGGCTTGATGTTAAGGCTTCTTCCATTCATGATTTACCTTGTAGTAATTTGACTTATGTTTCAAAAAGGTGCTTTCAAAAACATATTATTGTGACAATCAGCTTGTGTCTGTCAAACCTACCTTACTGCTGTGTGTCCTGGGTTGTAACACTTGCTGCTGGCCATTGCTCTGCAAAAGCCCCTCCACAAATTCAAGGTGCCTCCCAATGAGTGTAATTTTTCTCTTTCCACTGCAGGACATGAAGCGGCAGTCAGATTAGAAGCTTTTAATCTTCTGCTATTCACAAATGTTCTAATGACTAAATATAAGACAATGTTCTGCTTTTAGCTGAGCTATATGTACTTCTTTGAAGTCAGAGATTAATAGTGTGCAGTCTTGTGTCTTCTCCTGGGTCTTTTTGTTTTTTAACTTCTCCTAGCAGTCTCAATAGGTTTTATTCCTGCCTACTCTGACAGCTGATATGTAAGAATTCTTCTAGACCCATCAGACAAACTACAACTCTCAGATTAAAAAGAAAAGATAATCACAGGCGACACTATTGAAAACCTAAAACGTGTCTGAGTCATAGGAATGCAACATTCAGCAGAATATTGTTCCTGCCAAATGCATTTTTCAAACAGGCAGGGGGAGTCCTTTGTGTCTCCAAGACTATTGTGTTTGCTTGATTTTTTTATTAAACAGCAAAAAAGTTTGTTAATGTGTATAAATGATGCAATAAAGTACATTTCACAGCTATGAAAGGTTCTGTTAAAGGAAGTTGTATTATGAGTTACTGAACTGTAATCCAGTCCTAAACATCCTACGACTAAGTCTGATCCTATGCAACAGCTCTTTTCACACGGCTGTTTTCTGCATATCATATCAGAACTTATAAAATACCAGTTATAAAATAAGTAACATTGCGTGGATGATGTAATAGTTTAAGCAAACTGAATCCTGAACAGAAATTTTATATATTTTCTCAGCTTTTCTTTTGTAGTTCTGTTTTTTTAAACATACACTTCTGTAAAATTACATTTTATATACCTATCATGTCTAAGTATATAAAAGATATGTCATCTTCCTTTGCCCTACCTGGACCTGTTGGGTGATGCATGGGCAGCCAACAAAACTGTTATGTCAATATGTCAATTAATAAACAAACAACCAAATACTGTAGATTTGGGTTTTTCTTTCCTTAATAATTGGCTGTGTGAATAAAATTTTCATTTCACAATGTTTCTGCAGACCCGGAAAATGAACAGGAAGAATAAACATACAATGTTTTACAATGCTCTTTGTTGTTTTGCATAATTTAGATGAAGGGTGATGACTTGGTGCACACTAAATTACAAATTCGAGTGTTAGACCAACACTTAGTGGCAAATTCTGAAAACTGTGGTGTGCATTTTTTTAACCTTAAACTAGAACATTAAAGAAAATACATCTTCACCAAAATAAAAACAAAATAAGTAATTAAGAGTAATAAATAATTATTGCAGGAAGACAGGTTGAACCACAGCAACTATATTTTAATTCTGTTTTTCTTTACAGTGTCCTATTCTTTGGATTTATTTAGAATTGTGTTTAAAAATAAACATTTTTTTATTTTTATTATTATATTTGATCAACCAAACTGGGCCACTTGGAATTCAATTAACAACTGGCTGACTTACATCAGTCTGTTGTTGCTAGGCAACATCAGTTGATGTCATAGGTGCCTATGATGTCATAGATGCCTTTGATCTTTGATGACACAATTGCGGGCCCTTGAATGTGGCAAACGGAAGAGCCTATTGCAGTTGAGGTTTCTCTTCTAACCGCAAAGATGTTTCGGTCCGAAGCGGTACGTAAAAGATTTTTGGTCGAAAAGTATGAAGTGGAAAAACTGAAGTCCTTAGGACTTTACGATCCAAAATCAAAGTTTAAAGAGGAAGCCCCTGTAAAAATGGAAGAACTCCAAACATCTGAACAATCATCGGAGGAGACGACGGATAAGATGTTCACAGCCGAAAAAATTCCTGAAGTCGTAAAACTTTTCAAGGAAGCTGATGTTGATAAAAGTGGAGGCCTGGACATGGAGGAATTTTTTGAGTTGATGGAGAAAATAAACCCCGATATCAAAGAAGAGGAGGTTCGTGTCTTACACATGAAGATTGACACAAACTGTGATCGAACTGTGGATCTGGGAGAACTTTTACATTATCTTCTTCAGAGAAATGAGCAGGCAGAGGCTTTGGATTTCAGGAACATACTTTTCCCTGAAGATTTTACGTACCCAATCACCAGTGTAGGTACTGATTGTCTTAAAAATATTTTGAAAATGATTTGCCGCCCCACCGATAACATAACTGCTCCAGATTTCAGGGATTATTGTTCAATGGAATCTACAAGGTCCTACAGAGACTATACATACATTTCAGTCACTACAAATGGCGTGCTGAAGTTTTGGACAAACGACTTCAAAATATCAGAAACCATTCCCCTTCAAGACAAAGAAGCGATCATACCTCGTTTTCACAATACTCCCAAAATGCAGGTAACAGATATGGTGTACATCAATGATCTCAAGATGCTGGCTGTCTCAACAACTGACAGAGAAGTCTTATTCTATACCTGTGACCTGTTTACTGAAACAACAAAAATTCAGTACTGCTTCCTGGAGGAGGAGATTACAGCCATGGACTACTACTCTCATGAAAACAAAGGAATTCTTGCATTCGGAGATTCAAGAGGATATTTGTTTGTGTTGGTCTCCCACTGCATCCGTGATAATGGCCTTTTCAGTAAAAATAAGTTGCAATACACCTCTCTACGAGACTACCCAACTGTGACTTTCACATCTCTGATGACCAAGACCAACAAAGATTTTGATAGTTTAAGCATTTATGTTTTTGATGACATTTGCACCCAAGTGCAATACATTCCATCCTTGCAAACTTTTTCATTCTGCGGTGGAACATCTAAATACATGGCCCTTATTCAGTGCCTCTTTGACCAGGATAGAAGTGCCCCCGAGGTTCATAAAAAAATCTTTAAAAGCCCAGTAAACCACAGATATTACAAGTGTGTTGCATATTCTCCGTGGTCCAGGTATTTTTTGATTGGTGGTGTAGGTGGCGCTCTCCGTGTTTGGCTGCCCCATAAAACCAAGGCATTTGAACGTGAATTATTTGGACATAAGGAGACTGTCACTCACATCGTGTATAATTCTGTAGAGAAGTTATTTGTCAGCATATCTATTGATAAAAACATACTTTTTTGGAATGATGGAGACTGGATCTGCAAACAGCGTATTTGTCCCACTAAAATTAAATCAACATCCCCAATCACCAGTGTATGCTACAACATACATAATAATGAGTTGTATGTTTCTAACTCAATTATTGGAAAAGTTTTTGGAAGAGGAACCAATGTTTTTCATCACACCCTGAGATCTCACACCATGCGTTTGTGCAGTATGCTCTATCATACTATCTACAAACAAGTTATCTCTGTTTGCCGGAAAGGCATGCTGACAGTGTGGGATGTCTTGACTGGGAAGGCCATCATGGAGTTTGACATCGGACCAAAAAACACAATGAGGGACGATGAGGGTAAATATGCTTTCCTTTCATTCGATGAAGTCAAGCGCAAACTGATCACAGTTTTTTGTGACAGGAAAGTTAAACAGTGGAACTTTAACAATGGAGAGCTGCTTGAAATCCTACCAGAAATAATGCCAAATGATGTGACCAACATTGTCTGTGTAAATGATGACATGTTTATAGCCACGAAAGGTTCTGCAAAAGTCTTACAGTTGGACTCTCAGGGAAATTTGAAGAGTGTTCTAGAACATTTTCTGCAAGGCAATATTTCCTCTATGGATTACCACGAACACATACTGATTACAGCATCCACTAATGGCAATATTCTCACCTGGGATTTAGAAAGTTCAAGTCTTTTGTGTTATATAAATACGAGATATAACCCAAGAATACATTTAGTTAGTGTATACCTTCGCCAGCAAGCATTTCAACGTGATTTGTTGCTTGAGTCTACAGAGAGTCAAAACAAAGATGAGAGGAGCCTTTTTGCAAAAACCTTGAAGAGCAGAAAAGCTCATTCTAAAACAGGAACATTACTGACAGTTGGAGATATCTACATTACTGCCTGGTCAACCACAATTCATGGAGGACTCATAGCAAGATTCAAGACAGTTCTTGGAAATAATGCTAAAATTACATGTGTGTCAATTTCTGAACCTGACACAACTTTACTGTCAGGGGATAGTGATGGAGTAGTTTGTTTGTATGACATTGAGCATTTTGGCCTTGAAACACAAAATGATGAAGTGGAATTTGAGACAGTAAATGGATGGAAGGTGCCTTTGCTACGAACTCCACTGATAACCTCTTGGAAAGCCGGTGTTTCTGAGTTAGTAAGTGTTGCCTGTGACCCCTCTTGTGAAAAAATAATTACTG
This sequence comes from Orestias chungarensis, assembly GCA_032876305.1. NCBI lineage: Eukaryota > Metazoa > Chordata > Actinopteri > Cyprinodontiformes > Cyprinodontidae > Orestias > Orestias chungarensis. The sequence goes on along the minus strand of JAVLVB010000430.1, from coordinate 430,417 downwards.
CAGAAGTGGATTATAATGTGAAACTCTGGACAAACACTGGTCAATTTGTTGGTATCTTTGGGAAGGATCGGTGGGTGAACATGGTTCCAAAACCACAACCTAACATGGACGAGATTATGAAGTCTATTGGACACGAGAGTAGGCCAGCTGAAGAGGAAACTGCAACTCCAATAGACCTTGAAGGGGCAATCATTCGACAACCAGACCTGTTAAATCTTAGGCATTTTCTTCGAGGGATAAAGTACAAGAACCTTGTACCCCGGCAGTCGGATGAATGGCTTGCTCATGTAGATGATGTGATCAACAAGGCGCATAAAACATTTGACATAGTTACAAAGGAACTTTTATTGTTGAAAAAAATGAAAAATATTTACTATGAAGACTTACGTAAAAATATCATCTACTATCGGATTAAGATCCACGAGGTCCCCAAAGAGTCAGAAACACCAGAAGCTCCAGGAACTCCTCCAGGTGAAGATGAAAAGAAAACTGAACAGTCTACACAGGATGTCCAAGAGCAGTCTGAAGCTTCTGAAACACAACCATCTACAGACATCTCGCCACCCATAGTAAGTACTGAAGCTGCGGAAACCTCTGGAAAGGAGCAGGTGATGGACCAGGGGAACTCTGCAGCTTCTGAAACACAACAATCCATAAACACCTCAGTACCCACAGTAAGTACTGATGTTATGGAAGCCTCAAATAGGATTCAAGCTATGGTCCAGGTGAAGCCTGGAGCTTCTGAAACACAACACTGTAAAACCACCTCAGTACACACCTTCAGTACTCGGACTAAAAAAGCGTCTGAAAATGTGCAATCATTTACTTGCTTTTATTGTGCTAAAACCATTGAATTATCTGAAGATGAGGAATTACCACAATTATCAGAAAAGGAAATTCTTCAGATAAAACCATATTGGCCATTCAATTTTTTCCCAACAGGATCGCCTGAGCTATCCAGAAATATAACAACGAATAAGAGCGTGGTGGGAAAATTGCCGGAGAAGATAACAAACATGGAAAAAATACCATCAACAGTGACAGAGGTGCAACCCACTCAGACCCAACTGAAGCCCCATTCACCAAAGACCCCACCTTCTGCAGACACACCTACGCAGGCAGAAAGTAAAGAGGTCAGTGAACATGGCGAGGAATCCACAAGTGAGTCCCTGGAACCAACAAACATAATTTTACCATTATCTGAGAGCTCAAAAAAGTTTAAGTCCATACGGGAACACCTTAAATTACTTTGTGAAGAGTCAGGTGACGAGATTGAGGAGAAAACTGAATCACCCTTACCACCAAAGACAAAAGCAGTAGAGTTCACAGAACCACTTGTTATTCCACCAATCCCTAGGACTCAAGTCTCTAAATCTATATTGGTAAAAACTGGTCTGAGAAAAACTGGCACAGTAGAAGAAAAGCCTGAAAAGGATGTAGGACTTCTACCACTTTTACAAACATCGAACGAAGTGCGGCCCACAGAGACAGTGCAATATTTAAAAGGTCCAGTCCCTGAAGACCCATTTTTGCACCCAACTGAAAGCACATCCAAAGAGAAACCTGACCAAAATTCTGCTAGCACCCTTCAATTGTTTGGAGGTTATAAACCTCAATGTTCTCCTCACACCCCAGCAACTACAAAAAGCACAGAGAGTACAGAAGAACAGAAAAAACTAAAGGAACAGCTGCAATCGAAGATACCATCAACCTCAGAAAGTATCCAAATGATGGTGAAAGGCCTAACAAAACCTCCTGTGTTGATGAAATCCACATGCAGGACTACACCAACAACAAAGTCTTCTCATACTATTTCTTTACCGCTAGTTTCTAAAAAAGTTCACTTGACACAAACCAAACAGAAAACACATCTACCCTCAACCCCAATGGATCAAAGTAAACCAGAAGGTAGCTCAAGAACACAAAGACGCACAAAGGGGCATACACAAGAGAGAGAAACAAATGTTCAACCATCACCAGGATCTTTAAAAAAGGTACAGCACTTACAGACTGAACCAAAGTCACACCAACCCATGACCCCTCCAAGTTCATCCAGGCTGGTAAAACTTTCAGCAACTCATAAATGTGCAAGTGGACACACACATGACTTGGACAAGGTACAGGCAATGCAGACTGAATACAAGCCACACCCACCGACAACCCCTCCAAGTGCATCTAGGACAGTAGCAAGCTCAAGGACCCACAAATGCGCAAGGGGACATTCGCAAGAGAGGGAAACAAATGTTCGACCATCAACAGCACAGCCTCCAAAGACTGAACATAAGCCATACCCACCCATAACCCCTCCAAGTGCATTTAGGACAGTAGCAAGCTCAAGGACCCACAAATGTGCAAGGGGACATTCCCATGAGAGGGAAACAAATGTTAGACCATCACCAGCACAGCCTCTAAAGACTGAACGTAAGCCACACCCAACCATGACCCCTCCAAGTGCATCTAGGAAGGTGGAAAGCTCAACAACACACAAATGCGCAAGGGGACATTCTCATGAGAGGGAAACAAATGTTCGACCATCACCAGCACAGCCTCTAAAGACTGAACGTAAGCCACACCCACCCATGACCCCTCCAAGCACATCTAGGAAGGTGGAAAGCTCAACAACACACAAATGCGCAAGGGGAATTTCTCATCA
>JAVLVB010000430.1:406635-421910 GCA_032876305.1 Orestias chungarensis | reverse complement strand
ATTGTTTTCCCCCCGCTTGTTGTCATTTTAGTTCCGCCTCCGCGCCATTAGTTTTCCTCTCGCTCCGTTCCGTTTGTCTGTTGTTCCGTGTGTGGTTCCTGGTTCAATTCGTGTTCTGTTCACTCATCATTCCCTCAATAAATTATTTATTACACTCAACTCCACCTCTGCTCGAGTCATTAAAAACCCTTTCTGACACAGGCAGAGGCTTTGGATTTCAGGAACATACTTTTCCCTAAAGATTTTACGTATTTACATACTGATTGTCTTAAAAATATTTTGAAAATGATTTGCCGCCCCACAGATAACATAACTGCTCCAGATTTCAGGGATTATAGTTCAATGGAATCTACAAGGTCCTACAGAGACTATACATACATTTCAGTCACTACAAATGGCGTGCTGAAGTATTGGACAAACGACTTCAAAATATCAAAAACCATTCCCCTTCAAGACAAAGAAGCGATCATACCTCGTTTTTACAATACTCCCAAAATGCAGGTAACAGATATGGTGTACATCAATGATCTCAAGATGCTGGCTGTCTCAACAACTGACAGAGAAGTCTTATTCTATACCTGTGACCTGTTTACTGAAACAACAGAAATTCAGTACTGCTTTCTGGAGGAGGAGATTACAGCCATGGAATACTACTCTCATGAAAACAAAGGAATTCTTGCATTCGGAGATTCAAGAGGATATTTGTTTGTGTTGGTCTCCCACTGCATCCGTGATAATGGCCTTTTCAGTAAAAATAAGTTGCAATACACCTCTCTACGAGACTACCCAACTGTGACTTTCACATCTCTGATGACCAAGACCAACAAAGATTTTGATAGTTTAAGCATTTATGTTTTTGATGACATTTGCACCCAAGTGCAATACATTCCATCCTTGCAATCTTTTTCAATCTGCGGTGGAACATCTAGATACGTGGCCCTTATTCAGTGCCTCTTTGACCAGGATAGAAGTGCCCCCGAGGTCCATAAAAAAATCTTTAAAAGCCCAGTAAACCACAGATATTACAAGTGTGTTGCATATTCTCCGTGGTCCAGGTATTTTTTGACTGGAGGTTTGGCTGGTGCTCTCCGTGTTTGGCTGCCCCATAAAACCAAGGCATTTGAACGTGAATTATTTAGACATAATGAGACTGTCACTCACATCGTGTATAATTCTGTAGAGAAGTTATTTGTCAGCATATCTATTGACAAAAACATACTTTTTTGGAATGATGGAGACTGGATCTGCAAACAGCGTATTTGTCCCACTGGCCTGACATCAACATCCCCAATCACCAGTGTATGCTACAACATACATAATAACGAGTTGTACGTTTCTAACTCAATTATTGGAAAAGTTTTTGGAAGAGGAACCAATGTTTTTCATCACACCCTGAGATCTCACGGCATGCCTTTGTGCAGTATGCTCTATCATACTATCTACAAACAAGTTATCTCTGTTTGCCAGAAAGGCATGCTGACAGTGTGGGATGTCTTGACTGGGAAGGCCATCATGGAGTTTGACATCGGACCAAAAAAAACTGGTGAATATGCTTTCCTTTCATTCGATGAAGTCAAGCGCAAACTGATCACAGTTTTTTGTGACAGGAAAGTTAAACAGTGGAACTTTAACAATGGAGAGCTGCTTGAAATCCTACCAGAAATAATGGCAAATGATGTGACCAACATTGTCTGTGTAAATGATGACATGTTTATAGCCACAAAAGGTTCTGCAAAAGTCTCTCAGGGAAAGTTGAAGGGTGTTCTAGAACATTTTCTGCAAGGCAATATTTCCTCTATGGATTACCACAAACACATACTGATTACAGCAGCCACTAATGGCAATATTCTCACCTGGGATTTAGAAAGTTCAAGTCTTTTGTGTTATATAAATACGAGATATATCCCAAGAATTCATTTAGTTAGTGTATACTTTCGCCATCAAGCATTTCAACATGATTTGTTGCTTGAGTCTAAAGAGAGTCAAAACAAAGATGAGAGGAGCCTTTTTGCAAAAACCTTGAAGAGCAGAAAAGCTCATTCTAAAACAGGCACATTACTGACAGTTGGAGATATCTACATTACTGCCTGGTCAACCACAATTCATGGAGGACTCATAGCAAGATTCAAGATAGTTCTTGAAAATAATGCTAAAATTACATGTGTGTCAATTTCTGAACCTGACACAACTTTACTGTCAGGGGATAGTGATGGAGTAGTTTGTTTGTATGACATTGAGCATTTTGGCCTTGAAACACAAAGTGATGAAGTGGAATTTGAGACAGTAAATGGATGGAAGGTGCCTTTGCTACGAACTCCACTGATAACCTCTTGGAAAGCCGGTGTTTCTGAGTTAGTAAGTGTTGCCTGTGACCCCTCTTGTGAAAAAAATAATTACTGCAGAAGTGGATTATAATGTGAAAAAACACTGGTCAATTTGTTGGTATCTTTGGGAAGGATCGGTGTGTGAACATGGTTCCAAAACCACAACCTAACATGGACGATATTATGGAGTTTATTGGACCAGAGAGTAGGCCAGCTGAAGAGGAAACTGTAACTCCAATAGACCTTGAAGGGGCAATCATTCGACAACCAGAACTTTTAAATCTTAGCCATTATCTTCGAGGGATAAAGTACAAGAACCTTGTACCCCGGCATTCGGATGAAGAGCTTGCTCATGTAGATGATGTGATCAACAAGGCAAATAAAACATTTGACATAGTTACAAAGGAACTTTTATTGTTGAAAAAAATGAAAAATATTTACTATGAAGACTTACGTAAAACTATCATCTACTATCAGATTAAGATCCACGAGGTCCCCAAAGAGTCAGAAACACAAGAAGCTCCAGGAACTCCTCCAGGTGAAGATGAAAAGAAAACTGAACAGTCTACACAGGATGTCCAAGTGCAGTCTGAAGCTTCTGAAACACAACCATCTACAGACATCTTGCCACCCATAGTAAGTACTGAAGCTGCGGAAACCTCTGAAAAGGAGGAGGAGAGGAACCAGGGGAACTCTGCAGCTTCTGAAACACAACAATCCATAAACACCTCAGTACCCACAGTAAGTACTGATGTTATGGAAGCCTCTAGTAGGATTCAAGCTATGGTCCAGGTGAAGCCTGAAGCTTCTGAAACACAACACTGTAAAAGCACCTCAGTACACACCTTCAGTACTCGGACTAAAAAAGCGTCTGAAAATGTGCAATCATTTACTTACTTTTATTGTGCTAAAACCATTGAATTATCTGAAGATGAGGAACTACCACAATTATCAGAAAAGGAAATTCTTCAGATCAAACCATATTTGCCATTAAATTTTTTTCCAACAGGATCGCCTGAGCTATCCAGAAATATAACAACGAATAAGAGCGTGGTGGGAAAATTGAGAAGATAACAAACATGGAAAAAATACCATCAACAGTGACAGAGGTGCAACCCACTCAGACCCAACTGAAGCCCCATTCACCAAAGACCCCACCTTCTGCAGACACACCTACGCAGGCAGAAAGTAAAGAGGTCAGTGAACATGGCGAGGAATCCACAAGTGAGTCCCTGGAACCAACAAACATAATTTTACCATTATCTGAGAGCTCAAAAAACGTTAAGTCCATACGGGAACACCTTAAATTACTTTGTGAAGAGTCAGGTGACGAGATTGAGGAGAAAACTGAATCACCCTTACCACCAAAGACAAAAGCAGTAGAGTTCACAGAACCACTTGTTATTCCACCAATCCCTAGGACTCAAGTCTATAAATCTATATTGGTAAAAACTGGTCTGAGAAAAACTGGCACAGTAGAAGAAAAGCCTGAAAAGGATGTAGGACTTCTAACACTTTTACAAACATCAAACGAAGTGCGCCCACAGAGACCCAATTTTGCACCCAACTGAAAGCACATCCAAAGAGAAACCTGACCAAAATTCTGCTAGCACCCTTCAATTGTTTGGAGGTTATAAACTTCAATATTCTCCTCACACCCCAGCAACTACAAAAAGCACAGAGAGCACAGAAGAACAGAAAAAACTAAAGGAATAGCTGCAATCGAAGATACCATCAAGCTCAGAAAGTATCCAAATGATGGTGAAAGGCCTAACAAAACCTCCTGTGTTGATGAAATCCACATGCAGGACTACACCAAAAACAAAGTCCTCTCATACTATTTCTTTACCGATAGTTTCTAAAAAAGTTCACTTGACACAAACCAAACAGAAAACACATCTACCCTCAACCCCAATGGATCAAAGTAAACCAGAAGGTAGCTCAAGAACACAAAGACGCACAAAGGGGCATACACTAGAGAGAGAAACAAATGTTCAACCATCACCAGGATCTTTAAAAAAGGTACAGCACTTACAGACTGAACCAAAGTCACACCAACCCATGACCCCTCCAAGTTCGTCCAGGCCGGTAAAACTTTCAGCAACTCATAAATGTGCAAGTGGACACACACATGACTGGGACAAAGTACAGGTAATGCAGACTGAATACAAGCCTCACCCACCGACAACCCCTCCAAGTGCATCTTGGACAGTAGCAAGCTCAAGGACCCACAAATGCGCAAGGGGACATTCGCAAGAGAGGGAAACAAATGTTAGACCATCACCAGCACAGCCTCTAAAGAGTGAACAGAAGCCACACCCACCCATTACCCCTCCAATTACATCTAGGAAAGTGGAAAGCTCAACAACACACAAATGCGAAAGGGGACATTCTCATGAGAGGGAAACAAATGTTCGACCATCACCAGCACAGCCTCTAAAGACTGAACGTAAGCCACACCCACCCATGACCCCTCCAAGCACATCTAGGAAGGTGGAAAGCTCAACAACACACAAATGCGCAAGGGGAATTTCTCATCAGAGGGAAACAAATGTTCGACCATCACCAGCACAACCTCTAAAGACTGAACACAAGCCACACCCACCCATGACCCCTCCAAGTACATCTAGGAAGGTGGAAAGCTCAACAACACACAAATGCGCAAGGGGACATTCTCATTAGAGGGAAACAAATGTTCGACCATCACCAGCACAGCCTCTAAAGACTGAACGTAAGCCACACCCACCCATGACCCCTCCAAGCACATGTAGGAAGGTGGAAAGCTCGACAACACACAAATGTGCAAGGGGAATTTCTCATCAGAGGGAAACAAATGTTCGACCATCACCAGCACTTTCAAAAAAGGTTGAGGCCCTAAAGACTGGACAGAAGCCTTGCCCTCCAATGAACCCTGCAAGTCCATCTAGGACAGTAGAAACCTCAAGAAAACCCAGATACACAAGGGGACATACACGTGAGATAAATACAAAGGTTCGGCCATCATCAACACCTTCCAGGTGGTTACGGCACCTACAGATTGAACACAAGCCACACCCACCCGTGAGTCCTCCAATTCCTTCTTATATAGTAGAGAGTTTACTTACAGATTACATATGGATATGGAGCCATAGGAAAGAAAAGGATCGGCCATTCTCAGCACCTTTAGTAGGGCCCAAACAGACTAAAAAGAAGACAAAAGCACGGAGACAAAAGGAGCACACCTATATAAGGCCGACAACAGTTCCACCATCATCAAATGTGCATTTCCGGAAACCTGAACACACACCACACCCACCAAATACCAGGCCATCTAGGACTGCAGAGAGCACAATTACACGCAGATGTGAAAAAGGACATTTATATAAGATGGAAAGAAATCTACAATCATTACCACCATTAAAGGTGTTGCGCCAACCATCTCAACAGAAGCTCCATCCACCTGTGAGGGGTGTAAGTCCAACCAGGAAAATTAATCTTCAAGTATTACCACCAATATCAATAAAGTGTTGCCCCGGCCAACTGAACAGGAGCAACATCCACATGTGACTGTTGCAATTCCAACACTAAAGTTTCCAAGTCCATACAAGTGCATCAGGGAAGATATGCATGAGAAAAAACGGCCACCTTATTTCATTTCTTCCCCTGGAAACAAAGCTGCATTTAGTGGGAGGACAGCAATGTGGACTCTGGAAAAAAGACAGGGGAGGAAAAATGAATTATCAGAAATATCAGAAGAAGTGCAGACAGAAACGGATTTAGCACCACCAAAACCTACAACTCAGGAAAAAAAGTCTGTTCAAAAAACGGTGTTGCCCCAGCCAGCTGAACAGGAGCAACATCGATATGTGACTGTTAAACATCCAACACTAAACATTCCAAATCCATTCAAATCCATCAGGGAAGAAATGCCTGAGATGGAATGGCCACCCTCTTTCATTGCTTACCCTGAAATCCTAGCTGGAGTGAGTGGGAGGACAGCGATGTGGACCCTTGAAAACAGACGGCAAAACAAAATTGAATTATTAGACATGTCAGAAGAAGTGCAGACAGAAACAGATTCGGCACTCTCAAAACCTACAACCCAGAAAAATGATGAGCAAGGAAAAAATGTGAGGCAGAAAAAGAGTGTCCACTTTGAACCCATTTTAGAAAATACTGATGAGTAAGGATGGGGCCTATAGGACTGCAACAATGGTTATCTATGCATGTTTGGTTTTCTTCTTTTATACTTCAAAAACATTATTTTTAGTTTAAACTCATCATTGTAATTTGATTTTACCTGTTGGTGTATCTACGTTTGCTGTTGCCTGGCCAATATTTGGGTTTTTCTCCGGGTGCTCCGGTTTACCCCAGCAAAAAACTATTCCTGTAAAATTTATTTAAAAGAGTCTTCATCCAGATACAGCCTTACCTTGAAAAACACTTGAAACATAAAAGATGACAAAGCACTATTTTATTTTCTACCCACTTTGATTTTACTCACATTCTCCTCACACTCTCCAAAGACTACAGCAAACACGTTTATGTTGTTATTTTTTATTTGTTATTTTATTCTCTTATTCCAAAAACATTACTTACCAAACCTTACAATTCTAATTTAAATGAAGATTTGAGTGTATCTGTTTTTTAAATTTTATATGGTCGTTATTCGGGTTTTTCTCCGGGTGCTCCGGTTTATTCCCCAAAAAACTATTTCAACTGTATTTAGTAAACATTTTTTTACAGAAATCAAAATTCAGCCCAACCTTAGAAAACTCTTGTGGACCTGGAAAAGAAGAGAATTATTTTTTTATTAAAAAAGGTGCAGCTACCGCAGACTGAACACAAGTCACATCCACCAAGCCCTGGAAGTCCATCTGGGGTGATAGAGAACTTTAAAACACACAGCTGCATAAGGTGACATAGAGACTTCTTCATTTATTTATATATACCTAAAAAGAAGTTTTGACGTCCTGGAGTAAAAGCCAAAACGGATAAGGGAATAGCATTGAAACCACTGTGTAGGCAACTTCAAAGATTACAGAAGCACATGCAGTAATTGTATAAAGAAAAATTAACATTGTTAAAAAAGCTTTTTCCTGGAAAAAAAAACATGTAGTTAAAAATTGACAGACGAGATGTTGTTGGTGCTTATTTAAATTATTTGCTCAAAGCTTGTAACGTTGTGATACATCTAACACTACAAAACTAAATAAATGAATTGGATCAAGACATGAATTTTATGTAGGATGCAATGTGTTCAATCAATCAATTTATTTGCTATCTTCATAAGTAGCCTTATTGAAAAGTGGTACCTTTCACGTGTGGAACATTGCGTTTGAATTCACGGCTTAACATTCTATGAAGTGTTTGCACCCAATTGCACCCAACATGGCAGAGACTGAATGTTGTTTGGATGATCATTTCAAAAAAAATCTGATGGGATCCAAACTTTAAATTGAAACATTTGATACATTACATATTTTTGCGTAGAGAACAAAAAAGGCAAATGTGCAACAGGGCTCTCCTTCATAGATAGCTGATAAATAGTTCAGAGTTATTTCATTAGTTCACCTCTGCTTTATAAATCTTTAAGTTAGTTATGAATTAATTAAGGACAAGACAGACAAAACTGACAGATAACAGAAAGCCAAGTCTGTTCACCGTTTCATGCACTTGTTATTCTAAACATTTCAGACTAAAGTTCTGTATTTGTACGCTTATTTTTTTTGCATATACTATTGCACTACATTATAAATTTGGTATGCCTTAAAGTTTTTTAAGCGGACATCCATGTTTGCACTAAATTCCCTCATGTGTGTCTAGATTACATAGATAAACAGAAAGAGGAACATCAAACACAGATCCGATTTGTCAGCATGTTAGGAGAGAGACTATCCTCTTTGTCGACTTTCAACTGGAAGGCTTCTTTAAATTCGAGTCATCTTTTAAAGCCATTTTAATCGTGTTTGCTTTGTGAAGTAGTAACACTTGTCTTCTCAAATACAACAGAGCCTCCAAGAAAAGGTGAAGTTTGATGCGAGAAGACGTGTTGGTGAGCTCGGAGTGACAGCATTATAGAGAGAAAATAACAGAAAAAGAAATCAAACGGTATATTTGTCTATAAAAGGAAAATCTTGTTACCCCCAGAGCTACAGCCGGCTATTCCCTCTTTACCAAATGACTGGGTTTGAAAATCAAATATTCTCTTTGCTTCAAAGAAAAAAAAACTTTAGATGTTTAGAAGTTTTACAGCTTCACAGACTTCCTTTATGTAGGGTAATTAATGAAGGGTGAAAAAAAAAATCTTGATCTTTGTATCGCTTTGATTCGAGCGCTATCTTTAGGCATTTTTTCTTCATCTCCCTTCACACACATACAGCAATGTTGTTGTCCAGGCTTATACAGAATTGACAGAGCATGCCCACTACTTGTCAGTAGGTATTGCTGATGCCAAAAAACCTTGATTTGCACAGGTTTTGTTTGAGAAAACGCAGCGAGGCGCTCCGGGGAAATAACACACAGTCTACAAATCCCACATAATGTCAATAGTTCCACACCACTATGTGCATTCATGTGCTAGAGCTCCAGAGCTGGGCTGTAGGCACCTGTCGAAACATCCCGACAAGCTGATGGAAACAGCTCACATGTTAACTTGCACAGAAATAATGCAATCCAAAACTGAGGCAATAAACAGGCTGTCAGGAGACGTTGAAGGCCCTTTGGCAGCCATTTTGGATGCCCACAGCCAGCTAAGAGAGCTATTTAATCAGCTGCACTTAGGAGCATGTGGCGTGTGCTAACTGCCCCCTGCAACATCATTTATGGAGTCTTCAAACAGATTGGATGACAGATGTTTCTGTCAATCACAGTTACTGTCATTACTTGTTGCAAATTCTCGGTGCACACATTTATTTAATTGGTAATCAGACTAAAAATGTTGTTTTAGGTCGGTATGGATCTCCAGATTTATTCCCATTTGTTAAATGGCAACTTTCTATCTCAATATTTAGAAGAATGGCATATAAAACTGTCTGATTTGGGTCAAATTGCTTGTTCGTCCATAAAAGTTTGCTAAAATGATTTACTATTGGTAGCCGCAGTGGTCGCATTAAAAGAGTATTTCTAATTCTCCAGTGTGGCAGCAAAGCTCGGATTAAGCCTCTAGATAATGGGAAAAAAACCCTGCATATATCTGATTATCAAGGAATCAAGGAATTTTTATTTGTCATCACAACTCATGTGGTACATGATGTAGGACGAAATTGTAATCCCCCGGTCCAGTTTACACCCTGATAGCAGTTTTAAATAATATAATAAAATATAAATAACTATGCGAGAAATAGGATTTGACTACACAGAATCTACAATATGGACACAGAATCTACAATATGGGACTTCGGACATAGCAGCAATGAACATTCGGAATGCAAGTGACATATTAAGGGACATTTTAAAGTGACATTTTAAAGTGTGATATTAAAGTGAACAGTCCCGGTTAATTGAGAAAGTGTTTTTCATTTCTAATTGTCCTTGCGTGTGTTTGAGAGTCTCACAGGTTCAGGAATGAAGCTGTTTCTCAGTCTGGTGGTTTTGCACTTTATGCTCCGCAGCCTTCTGCCCGAGGGGAGCGGGACAAAAAGTGAGTGTGCTGGGTGTGTGGGATCCTTCATGATAACGGAGGCCCTCTTCCTGCATCTGGAGGTGTAAATGTCCGTGGTGCTGGGGAGGCTGACTCCAACAGTTCTCTGTGCAGCCCTCACCACCCTCTGCAGAGCTTTCCTGTCTGCAGCAGAGCAGCTTCCATGCCACACGTTGATGCTGGAGCACAAGACGCTCTCCACCACACATCTGTAGAAGGAGGTGAGGACTGAGCTCCCGAGTCCAGCTCTTCTCATCCTCCTGAGGAAGTAGAGCCGCTGGTGCGCCATGGACTTGTATGGACAAGAGAGGAGGACGTTGGGAATATGTGTGTGTTCAGACCACCGCGGGTAATTTGTTTATAATTTAAATGCAATTTTTAAGTTATAGTTATTAGATGTACAGTTGCGGATTCTCTGTTCAGCTTAGTAGATAGGATAAAAGATATATTTGTAAAGATGAAGGCAGGGGATCCCTAATTCTGCCAGACACAACAGTGAGTGTTGGACAGGTTTATAAAAATTACTCAACAAAATTATTCAGCAACTGAAACAGGGTCTCGGTCAGCAGCAGGATCTCTCAGAAACCACAGAGAGAGAGAGAGAACATGTCAGTGGCTGGGTTTGGGTTTCAGATTTTTACAGATAATCCAGAGGTTCGAAGTCAGAAACAGGGTCAATACTTTCAATAATCTGCTGGCTAGACTGGGAAGGTAGGCTTGGTTATATTGATAGAAAACTATGAGCGTTGAGGAAGCCTATTAAACCTCCGATTTATATTATATTATTAAAATAAACTCAGCAATTTCTGACATAAGCAAATATATATTTACTTGAACAGAGGACATCAGATGTCACATTAAATTCTCTTAACAAGGGTTTTTGGCCATGACTTATAACCCACTTCACTGACGGCCTTAAAAATATTAACAAAAGGCTTTCAGGCATTTATGATTATTCCCTAACCTAACCAACATTTTATCAAAGGGAGTACATAGTCGGTTATGTGCATTCATAGCTTTAACTTTGGAGATGGAAGTGGACTTTGTGGTGTCTAATCCAGCTACTAAGGGTTTGTCTTTGGTCTTTTATAATTATGTCTTTGGGCAGCAACCCTGCTCCAGTGGGAACTGGAACGTTGGTCTTATTGTTTTTCAATAATACCAGGCAGAATTGTTCTCTGCACATACTGCTTTTATGGTAATTAAATATTGGAATTAGAGCCTCTCCCAAAGCTGCAGCCCAATCAAACATTCACAGAGGTTCAGTGTAAGAGTTCAAAACGGAAACCGCTCTGCTAAAGCACCAAAAGGGAAAAAAATGACATTATTATATTTTTACATGACTTCATGAAAAGTAATGATGCACAGCGAGAAGGTTTTAACATTCTGAAAGCATCCGCTAATGAAGAAGGGGGTTTGAATCCCACCCGTGGGGACAGTCTGTGGAGAATTGGTGCTCTCTCTTACCATTCATGCAGTAAAAAACATATAATATCGGTTATTTTTAGAACTTGTCGATACAACATGCAAACATGTATCAGGCTTTGTGGTGCGCATGCAGAACATAAACCAGTCGGTTACAGTAACTTGAATGAAAATGAGTTTCTGAATGATCATTAAAGTTAAAGTCTCAACAGCTTTGTAGATTTAAACTTTAACTTCTGCTCCATCGTCAGCCGTTCCACTGCTGCGATCCTCTGCACGAGTTTTAATGTTTTCTTTCAACACGCTTGTAGTGCTCGTTCACGGTGACCCTCCGTGCAATATGAGCCGCATCCCGATATCCGAAGTCACTGATACATGTGGTTGCCATGGAAATCACAACACTCAAAAGGTTGTGGAGAAGCCTTTGTTTTATCAAAGGGCTACAAGAAATGAAACAAAACGCACAAAGGCTGGCTTGAGGAGTCGGGTTTTGATCCATCTTAACCGCATGCAGCTGATTAACGTGTATTATGGAAATTCCTCAAAAGAAAATTTGTTGGAAATCTCTTCCTAGGGGAATGTCCTTTTCAAGGACACAGTGGGGAATTCCATTATCAATAAATGTTGCAATATTAGAGAAATACCTGAAAAAGACGGATACAGAAGGCCGGCTGCACAAATAATTGCTCAAAAGCTACAAAACCCTGAAAAGAGTGAAAAAGAGTTGTTTTTTTTACTTGCCTGTCAATAAGTCTTTTGTCATCTCTGTCTGCTTTTGTTTGACAGGAAAGCGTTTGTGTTTTCGTTATCTGTACTCTGGCAGAGAAAGACCATGAAAGCTTTATTCAAATGAAAAAATAGCAGCCTGTTATTATCATTTTTTCAAACGTCCCATCCTCTTCTCCTCGTCATTAGATGAGGACCTGTTTTTTTCCAAGTCATATTTAACATTATAGCATGAAGAATGAAAATAAGGCCAAGATTAGAATTTTACATCTGAAATCTGATGAGATTGTTTGAAATTGAAACCAAATATGTTTTTTTTTGTTTTGGAATGGTGTCGTTTTTACACCGAGTAAAAAGGTTATAAAAAGGTTAAATTAAAGTCTTAATTTTGTATTTTTTGTTTTGTTTACACATAGTATTTAATGAAAATGCAACGTAACAGTGTTTGGTTTATGGCTTCTTGATAATTTGTTTTTTAAAATAATTATCAATAAATCAAAGTTTCTTGTAGATGACCCGTAATTTCTAAAAGGTTTCTTTGTTGTAGAACAGGTTAGTATAAATTCACCTACTCCATATGTTGACTTTCGTTTGCCTTTCCAATTCGAACAACATCCTATTATCACACAGGTCATTGGTGTGAACTCTTATGTCTTTAAATCTTTTGTGAACCTTTGACAAATTAGATAAGCTTTGACGTAGTCGGCAGCTTTAGTAGTGCTAAATGGTTCATATCATACCATAGGAACATAGAAAATTAAAAAAGGTTTAGGTGGTCAAAGAAATCAATTAAGACTTCCCAGAATTAAAACGAAAGCTTTAACTTAACTAATGCACAGGGAGGCTAACATAATCTCAGTCTCAAGCAGTTTTCTATTTCCCGACGTTCAATAGATATCTGATTGCCTGGGTAGAGAGACAAAACGCTTAATTCAGGGGGGTCGGGAGAAACTCCTTCTCTGACCTCAGAGATAAGCTTTCTGTAAAACTCCAAGTGTTCTTCATCAAGTCCTGTAGGTTTTTCATTTTTGCTGTTTTAATCACTATAATTTTGTTGCACACAAACAAATCCAGGTTAGAATCTTTGCTTCATATGTTTCATATTTTAATCGTGTTTTTATTAGCATTTGATGAAATGTGTTTTTTTAATTCTAAGACAGTCTGACACTAATTTGTATTTGAAGCACTGTTAATCAGTGATTTCTTATAGTATGGACAAAATCGACAGTTGCCTAGAGTGGCTCATTTAAAAAAGCCTCTTGTAATCTAACTTTCATCCTGAATCAGCAGAGCATTCCTTTTTTGCACCACGTGCACCATGTTTGGTGCTGGCATTAAAGATGACCTAAATGGGCTGCACGGCGTTTTAGACAGAGAGAGAGAAGCTGGTCAGAGTTAAATGAAGATGGATGGAGTTAAACAGAGAAAAGTCTTGAAAAAAAGCTTTCAGATGTGCATTTGTGCAATTCAAAACCTAGGACAGTACTAACTCCCTGTTCCTGTTAGGTGGGCTTTCCCGTTTGCTTGTCATTGTCCGCGGTTTAAAATGAGAAACATCTATCCTGTTTTTATCATTTCACTTAGCGACAAGGTCAATCGTCTTAGTGCGAAAAGCTGTAATAGAGAATAATGTAAATATCCAAACTCAGAAGAACACTAGTCAGTTCACTTGAGCACAGAATACAGACGCTTATTTGATTTCTGAAATGTATTTAATTTACGGACTTAATAGTTAGAGGATGAATGTTCAGCTTTCTAGGGAACAACAACCATGAACATGTGACAAACGCTGCAATAAAACTGTTAACTTATACTCGTGTGTTCAATTGGCCTAGTCAAAGTCCAAGCGACCTTGACTGTACAATTCCGTGGTAAGTTTTGGAAAATGATGGTCACAAACGCTTTTTATCCTATGCGATCCATATTCTGTTAGGAATATTGGGCCAAAGTATGTATAAACATGTAAAAACTTAACCCAAACACTTGCAGGTACAGTTAGATGTCTAAAAAGAATACAGGAATGCTTGGGTTTGTGTTTGAACTGAATGTGAATGCTTTTGCAAGGCACCTTAGGCCAATCAGACACATACAAAAATCTTGTTTCTTGTATTTTTCTGATGTGATAAATTACTTTTTATATGTTGCTGCTCTAATGGAGGCTCTTTTGTTCCACTGAAATTATAAGGTGGACGATCCAATGATCCATTCGCAGAGACGAGATGGCAAGAGATTAGTGGACTTTGTCTGAAATGAAGTTGAACAAGGCAAAAATAGCTGGGAATCCTCCCGTGTAGTTGACTCTTAGTGACATCTGGCACAGTTTTGAGGCATTGCTATGCACAAACGCTCTTTGGTTTTAATTAACTAAACGCACTGGGCATTCTAACCCAGGACCAACTTCATCCCCTCCACCCCCCCTTCCCATCAGCGAGGCAAGACTGATGCAATCCATGCAATTTTATGATCGGCTGAAGGCAATTACTGGACCTGTCACCGTTTGGGCGTCCTTTGTCTGTGATGTGCACACTCAGCCCCAGGATAGGTGCTTTTTTTTTATGCTCCGTCTCTCTGCAACTCGCAAGCACACTTGTTAATTTAATGTAAATATCGGCTGGCTATACAAATGCAGTCCAATCATGCAGGTTATTGTCGGTCTGGATGAACACATGCGATCCTGGTTTCGTTCATTTTGGGTGGTTAACAAAAGGAAGTCGTGTTTGAATATACTGACTAGCTGAGTTCTATTCTGATACTATCAGCTTTGCACCAGAAGCATAGTTTGTGTTTTAATCATGATCTGTGATACCCGTATTGTGGTTGGCTAAACTTTTTGGCTTTAAGGAGGGGAGTGAAAATAGCCTGCTATAGAGTCTATTTGGGAAACTGTGAAAAAAGGAACAGATAGCAGCTTAGTTTCCCCTAACACCTTTTTTTTTTTTTTTTTGCCATCAGTATTTCATATTTTCTTTACGACAACATCCAGACATTGGTTTCTGGTTGGTGTATCCCAGTCCAAGCTGTCAGTTTGGCTTTGAGGTGTTCTTGCTTATTTTGTAAACTGGAGCAACCTCGATGAAAATACTGTGCATTGCAAAACTATTTAGAAAAGCATTAATTTTACTCAATTAAACACATTACATCCACAATTTTCAATGGCCTGTAGGCTGGTTGGGGGGGGG
>JAVLVB010000430.1:371774-395701 GCA_032876305.1 Orestias chungarensis | reverse complement strand
CCCAACTAACAGATTTATTGCTAGGGATCGATGGATAACCCCCTTCCCATGCCCCTCTGAACTCAGCTCCTCAGAGAGATAATAAACAGGCCTTATCAGGAATTTCTAGCTCTTTGTTATATGCACACACTTCTAGTATGAAAAGAAACATGAATATATATGAATGAAACATGGATATAAATGTTTACCATTCAACAATAGCCAAATGCTAAATAAGAGAGAAGGAATAGACATGGACACACAAACTGTGGTATTAAAAAAAAATATCCAAGTCTTCTTGCTAAACTCTTTAAAAAAAATAATATACACTTCCAGACAAACCTTATAGGATATTTGTAGTAATATTAAGCTATGATAAATGATACAAATGTCCAAATATTAATCATAACCTGCCAAAAAGGAAGCACTTCATCTTTTCTTGAATCTTGCTTTATTATACATTAGAAGAAAAACCGGGAGACTCCGAGTAGGGGACCAATCAATATTTAAGAACAGTTTAATTAGTTTGAGATGATAGAGGCTGTTCTATAACCACTACCTGTCATGTTGTTTAGGCTTCTGACCCAGATAAACAGAGAACTCTCAGGAGAACAGTTATAATGAATTTTAATGTAGGGGAATGGAGCGAGATCCGGCAACGGGAGACAGCGGGGGACGGTGATGTTCGGCAGGTCAGCAAGGACAGTGGGACAGCGGGGATCGGCAGGAGACTCGGAGCGTACGGCGACGTGGGAGACCGAAAACCACTGAGGTGGAGGACAGAACAGGTGAGTTGTCGAGATGTGATGAAAGGATAATATTGGGCAGATCTTACATGTGGTCGATGGATGTTGACGCCAGGGGGAAAGGTGAGAGGCGAGTTGTCCAGGGTAGTGTGCACGCCAGATGGAGGGATGCTGGAGCGGGCAGATCGAGCCAAGCCGAGAGGAGCGGGGAGACCAGATGGATGCGGTGGACCGGAGAGAGATCTGTAGATGACGGGAACCTGAGGTGAGTACAACGGTTGTTAGGAGCGTGTGAAAACGAGCAACAAAGTAACAAATAAAGATCATAAAAAACTGGAGAACCAACTGGAGGCAAAACTAGAGCACAAGAGAATTACAAAAACACACGAGATCAAGAGAAGGCGCTGGGACAAAGATTACCAGGAGTAACAAACACTCAGGCGTTGAGTAGCTTGTCCACCACTCCTCTTATACTGGCCCAGCTCATCAACGCCAACACCTGGGGTGGCAAACACGGGTGACCCCCTGTGGACAACTGGAGAAGTGCTGATAAGGAACTCACTTTGACACTGCCAGATAAAACTTACTTGAATGTGTTGATTTGCATTGGTCTATCTGGTACCTCCA
This sequence comes from Orestias chungarensis, assembly GCA_032876305.1. Classification (NCBI taxonomy): domain Eukaryota; kingdom Metazoa; phylum Chordata; class Actinopteri; order Cyprinodontiformes; family Cyprinodontidae; genus Orestias; species Orestias chungarensis. Next base: position 394,349 of record JAVLVB010000430.1, on the reverse strand, counting down.
TCTGTTGGACAGAATCACCGGAGAAACATCTGGCACTGTTGGTCAGCAGCTGACTCTGGCTAGAAATTGGTCTTTTTTTAGCACTTAGTTTCCTCGAAAAAATAGATGAACATAATTTTGTGTATAAAACTACTCACTTCTCACATGGCACTTACCACCAGTCAAAAGCGGATCACATACTGAAAATTATATCAGTCAGTTTAAACACAGTTTATACACTTTTATACCCCAGAAACTTGTCTAAGTTCAAGCAATGTCAGCAAGTCATTATAACTGTAATGTTATTGTCATAACCCTAAGTTTCTGAAACATAGTTTTTCAGCGTTATGAAATAGTTACATTGTAGGGTTCAAAACCTTTTTTAATTTCAGAATTGGCTAATTATGACTGAAGCATATTGAAGCTTTTAAAAGTGTGCAAATACATTTTTATCCATTGTATTTACTTTTCCAGCTTCCCAAAAAATAAATATGATGCACACTTCATACACCATTTCTTTTAGACTGTTGTTAATGAGGGCTAGTGAAGATGTAACCCCCCCTCCCCTCCCCTACAGTATTTCTGCCACCCTCATCAGCATACAGGGCATGGGGAGCTGTCATCTATATTTAATTGCAGCATCGGCGTCTGTATTCAGATTTTATTGGAATGCATCCACACAAAGCCTGAAATTGTAATTTCTGGCCTGCAAGTGACAGGAAGATACCAATTCTACAACCCTTCCTAAATTATCCAAGCAACACAGAGGAATGACTCAACCCCCCACCCCACCCCCATCCCCCAACTGCATTGCTCTCATCCCAGTGTTACCACTTGTCAACATAATGAGTAGAGATGTTCAGAGGAGGTGTGTGTGTGTGTGTGTGTGTGTGTGTGGGGGGGGGGACCTGCTGGTCCAGCGGTGGGCGCAGAGCCGAGATGAAGAGCGATTGATTAACTGTGTGGCCATCTAAGACGGCTGAGCTGTAGTGTTTGCTGGGCTTTGATACTGTATGACAGCAAAGTAAATGTGTGCTGAGTTAATGAGGTTGCTTCGACACGCCACACGAGTCAACACTCAAGCAATCGATGCTCCAATGTAAACAACCAGTAAAACTGTGATGACTGTGGCAAATTTAAAAGTGATGCCGCATGAAGCAGGATGAATCCTCGAGGAGCAAAAAGCCTTCAGACTCTTTAAATGGTGCCAACCTTTGTCGCAAACTGAAATTTTTTTTTACTGCATCATTTGAAGGGGAAGAACAGCTTTCAAGTTCTTTTGAAAATAAAAAACCTGAAGTTCAGCATATGTTTATCAGTCTGAAAGTGTTTCATTTCGTTAACTTCAGCTTATTCCATCCTGGGTCGTCAGGACTTCCCTCTCTCAAGCCACTTTGGCCAGGCCTTCTTGAGGAATCCCAAGGAGTTCCCAGACTAGCCAAGATACATGGTCTCTGCAGCATGTCTTGGGTTATCCCCTGGGTCTCCTTCCATTGGTACCACCACTGAACTACCCACAAGGAATCCTAACCAGATGTCTGAGCCACTTCTCAATGCAGAGGAATAGTATGCTGAGCCCCTTCCAGATGACCCAGCTTCTTGGTCACTACCTAAAGCTTCTAAATATAGAAGTGGGTAGGAACTTAGATTAACTGGTTAACCTTTTGACTCAGTTCTCTCTTCATCATCATGACAGACCTGTACGATCCGTTTGTAACTGGAAATGCCAAATCTATCAATCTATCGATCTCCCTATCCACTTCTAATTACCCTATGGCATACGGCTCTCTACCATTTTCCAGCTCAATACCATGGTCTTGGATATGAAGGTGGGGCTTTTCATTCAGGCCGCTTCTCACTCGGATGAGAAATGCACCAGTGAAAGCTGGAGATAACGGTCTGATGAAGATAGTAGGAGCACATGGTCTTCAATAACCAGATACCTGAAACTGCGGTCACATAAATGGATCCTCTCAACAATTTGGCTGTGCCAAGATATTGTGTTTACAAAGGTCCACACAGAATCTGTGACAAAGGGCATCCTTGGTCACGTCCAACTCTAACAGGAAAAAAATCCAACTTATTGCTGGCACTGGTCGTACTGGGACTTCAGAGCTAGTATCAAGCAGCCTGGTACCCCAAATTTCTGGAGTATCCCCCAGAGGATCGCCCAAATAAGAAAGTTGTATGCCATCTCATGAAACAAATTTAGGCTGGTTGGGTTAATTCCCATGCCCCATCCAGGACCTTGCTGCAGGTGTAGAGCTGGTCCAGGGTTTCATGGCCAGGGCGAAAGCCTCATTGTTCTCTTCAAACTTTCGTTCTGTTAGAGGCTGATAAAGCGCTATTTTCCTTTTAGGCATGATGACCAGAATTTGACTGCTTTGTTTTTATATTGTACTGTGTTTGTTTCGTCCTTTCAGACATTTTTATTTTGTTTTTTTTGTGACTCACGCTGCATACATAAACAGGGTTAAATTAATTTGTAGGCTCACAGGGTATGAATATAAATGAAAAAATATAACAACTCTAATTAAAATAAACATCATACATTTTTGAGTGTTGTTTGTTTTTGTAAATAAAAAAATCTTTACTGAAGCAGCTATTTTGTTTGGTTAAATTCCTCCCCAACAGGATTCAGATTCAGCTTAAGACATTAATATTGTTAAATCATATGGGAGCCCTTTGAGTCATACCAGTGTGGCTATGAAGCAATGAGCTGACTGTCTAACAGACCGGGCCCCTTGCTATTCTGGAAACATCCCGCAGGTCTAGGCAAAAATGAGAGAAAACAGAAAACCTCCTTTTGAGAGTGTTTGTATTTGCACATGGTTGGAGAAGAACAGGAAATTGTGTGTAACATTATAAAAAAGCTCTCTCAAAGGTCATCAATGCTACAGACATCTACATCAGCTCGTAATGAGAACACCAAAGAACACATGAAAGGCAGAATACCTTTTTACAATTTTCCTTCCATACTGAAAGGTCTTGCCAGGCAGAATTGATTCCCAAAACAACAAATAATACCTTAACTACAGTATGACTCCCAAACCTCAGAGGAGTTGAGAACGAGGCTTCATAGATGCGGAGGACGCTCAATAAGCACAAAGAGAGAGAGAGAGAGAGGGAGGTAAAACCATCTCCTCTATTGATGACAATTAGTAAGAATCTTTTCTCCATCTCTAATGTTAGTCTGCCATGTGGCCAGAGGGAGATTTAAAGATTTGCAATACAAAATGAGATGGATTAGCGGCACTTGCAGACAGCTAACGTTGTGTTTTAGGACATGCTATTGTGATTTGCGGCTCTGTCACTGGACCTGGAGCTGTTTGCATGTCATGACTGTAATATAGCAACAGTCTTCTTCAGATTTGTTGCAAGACTGACCACTACTGGAGAGTTTTCTATTTCACCATAGTGGTAACTAATCAAGATTTACAGATGGGATTATTGTGCTATTTGGATCTGTTATCTGTTATCTGATCTGTATATAAAGCTCCAACAAAATGCATTTTCTTTTTTTTTTTTCAAAAAATCTTATAGAGGAAATTTTGATATTTCATCATTAATTACATTTATGTATTTTGTTATGTTTGTAATATTGATGGAAGGTAGGGATTATAAAATGTCTTTCAAAAATGTAATACCATTTGCAGTTAACCTTCAAATCTTCATGGAGAACATAAAAAATAAACAAATACCACATTTAAAAAAAAAAAGCTTCACAATTCTTAGTTCTCAAAAGTGTGGACATACCTGTTAAAACGAAAGACCTTTGTGAGGTACAAAATGTAATAATGATGTTGCAGACATCTGCCCAAACTTATATTTATACAGTCCTGGACGACAGTTTTTATTGTACTTAACTATCAGGTCTTCCTCCAGATTCTTAGCATGCCAGATGTTAACTGCCTGCGTTGTTGAAAAGTGTTCTAAATCTATTAGATCAGGAGGACATTTCTGGTTGCTGTTTAGGTAACTCAAGAAGAAGAACTTCAACTTTATTCAACAAAACTCCGTTTTTGATTTGGTTATATGCTTAGAATCCCCAACACATTCTTGCTTAAGGTCAAGCCTTTTAGCCTTGGTCGGATCGTTGGCTGTTTTCTTTTGTTTCTATGTCTATGATCTTCTGAATAGTGGAAACCTGCCCTCGGTCTTACTTGTAAACCAAAGATTACCTTTAAATAAAAAAAAGAAACAATGAGTTTGCCCCCCCCCCCCCCTTTAAAATGGAGGAGCGGTTGTTTCACACTCTAACAATTGGCGGGGGTCTTCTTCATAGAAATGGTGTTGTCTTTCATTCTTGCTAAAAGTGCCATGAATTTGTTAATAGGACAAATAAGTTTTTGACTAAGGCTTGCATTAGTCTCTCTAATCCAGTCATTAGATTATCTCCTTAGACTGTAACCAAGTGATAAAGGAGTTAATGGAAGTCAGATGAACCAAGGAAACGTCAAACATGAACATGTGTTATAATCCAATGGATCTTCCAGTGGTTCTTTTTTGGTAGATCCCTTTCTGAAAAAGTGAAGGATTAGATACCAAGAGAGAGCACTACTCTGCAGCAACCATCTGAACAAAGACTTCTCTGGATTATCTCTGGATTGGTTTTGTTTTATGTCAGAGTGGTTCTGTAATAAACAGAAAACATAACTTGTAGCACGAGTAAATCACTACCATGGTAGAAACCATTGTTTTATTAGTTGTACATTTTAAAGGCCTTTAATTTGGTTAAAGCCTTGTCGTAAAATCATTCAAGTCCTTTAAACTTTTCCAATATTCTACTAATGTGACGCTCACTGCCAAAGTCTTGAGGAAAAAAAGGTACACGGTTAGCATATCAGCATTACTCAAGTTTAGTTTCTTAACTTCTTTAAAGATGTACCGCTTCAAGGTTCAAAATGTAAAACATGGCAATATTTACTGACACCCAGCCTGTTCTCTCTTAGTAGATGCCTAGTTGGTCCCAAAAGTCACAGATATGGTACCTAGTTCCGACTTGCGCAGGCGACCGTACCGTCAGGTTCATGACGAGCCAGCCGCGGGTGTCGGAATAGCGCGGCCAAACTGGAAGACGCTGCTCTCGGCAGAAGAGCGTCTGCTGAACCCTTGAGGAAGGGTCACCAGTGTGTGCAAAAGCCCCCCAGTAACACAGCATCCGATTAGATAGGAGCTTCTCAGACAGGGTCAGGGAGTAGTTGGCCACTCCTGTTGATGACATTCTTTGTTGTTCTTAAGATTACGTTTCTCGGCTGGCCCAAATGTATCGTTCTCCAACAACGAAGCCTGACTGTGGGGGTGACGTTTTTGGGTTAGAATGCTTCCTCCTTTCTTCCTCAACTAAAGACTACCTTCATGCAGTCAAGCTCCAGAGAGCTCTGCTAACGAGCCAATGTTGAGACCACTGTCTTAAATCTTGCCTTGCAGCCCTTCCCTGGTTTATCAGTATTCACGGGGTCCTCTGTCAGTTGACTGCAACTTCAGGACTGCTGTTTTTTCCGATGCATTGGCAGAAACAGCCGTTCACAAATGAACGGGGTAATTAGGACGCTGATAATCATAGTGAAGAACCTTAAAATGCCGAAACATAGAATTTTTTTTTTTTTATTGCTGAAATCTGAGTCAGAGTTTAGTATCACACACACAACAAACATGTTTGTTTAAATCCCAGTTTTCATTTGTAATGGGAAAAAGATTTCCTTTTTATTATCCTGTTTGGCCATATTTCAGGTTTTAATTCAAAAATCTGTGAGTTGCGTCTTTGTTAACTGTTCGAAGTTGAGAGATAATACCCTTTGGATTTATCTTTTTAGTAAGAAAAAAAGAAACAAAGCATTTGAATAATATACTACAGTGTGAGTGGAACTAATTAGCCTGATATGTATCAGAAAATAAGGTTGGGCCAGGGAATTAAAAACGGGCGTTCCCTCTTGCCTAAAGGAAAGTAACAGCAGACTTCCTCTCTCCTGCCTGTTATCTGGAAACCAGCGTGTCTTTATGGGCATGGTGCAATTTACGCCCACACAGCAGCACGTCTCACACCCGAACACAAACAGGCTTCCTGTAATAAAGTACAAAAAAGGAAGCACACAAGCGTATATTCTCCCTCTGTTTCCCATTAGGCTCTTGCCTGCTCAAGATGAAATATAATAACTCTAAACAGACACATTGTGCCCCTGAATGCTGATATCAAGTGTAATGTTATGTAACAACTCTCTCCCCTCAACGTTAAAGTGGCATCAAGTCTCCTCAAATGTTGTATCTGGAACCTTCTAATGCATACACCTAAACAGTGGACCAGAATTATAAATTTTAACAAGATTTTCTCAATCATAGTGACAAAAAGAGAGCAACAAACATGCGGAAGAAGGTGTTTGGTCTGATCAGAAGGAAAATTGGTCCCCAAAAGGGAAAAAAGACGTCTTCAGGACAGTAAGCTTAAAATTATACCCAGAACACCTGAGATTATTCAGATAAAATCCAATTATTGTAGCCCAGTCAAAGTCTACAGCTAAATCTATTTCAGTCTACAAAGAGACACGGCACTGAAAACCTGCGCAGCCTGAAGAATATTATCCCCAGAGCATGATTCTGCCACCACGAGTATCAGCATATTACACTAAGGCCAGAAACATTGTACCCCTTTGGCCAGAGCAGCTTTTTCCAGATTTATTCATATTTATAATTAAAAGTATAATTAAACTACAAATACCTGTGAAATGGGGGTAGCTGGTTGAAACTGCATGTCAAAATTTAAAAAATAACATAAACAATTGTTTTCTTCCCCTTTTAATTCTTTTACTTTAGGTATTATTCGAAATTTTATCTAAGAACTACCTGACGTATCTGATTCAGAACATCCCAAAAGTCCGTCGGTTTCTGCAATACGCTGGCAAACCATGCTGGATCACATGTGCTGGCATACGTGAATAAAATGTGTCCAATAAAGATTTACTGTTTGAACTGTGCTTCACCTAGCTTAAAAGCATAATAAACTGACCAGATAACAATAACTGTGACACTGACAGGATGTTTTTGTTCATATGAGAGGAATGGTCATGTAATCAACAACTAAGGTCTCTGCACCAGCAGGCCCTCCCAGTCACTGCAGTACCCTGTTCCTCTCGAGGAACAGGGTACTGCAGTGACAGTGTCCTTCATTCACATTATCATGAGTTGTGTGCAGCGAGGTCAGCCCTACAGTCCTTACTGCACAGCCAACTGCGACTCAATAATAGAAATGCATACACAGTCAAGGCATCATTTCGGCACAGACGTGATGATTAATTGATGTATTGAGGTTGCTGAAGGAATAACGCATGCAGTCGTGAGAGAAAAGTCTTGTCTTCCTGAGAAACAAAACTTCTTCAACTGGAAGAGTGACTCTTCAGAGCCATGAAACAGACTTGGCTCACATACACTGATGAAACATGACCGCCGCTGCTTCTTACGCCAAAAAATACCGGAATACTAGTCTATGTAAGGTAGGGGATGCTATTAAAGTAAACAATAGGCCGAGAGGTGGCGAGATTGGTTGAATGACTGTTTTCGTTAAGGAAACCAAACAAGGATAATTTAAATAGACTTATAGTACGAAATCCATAATGACTATTGCAACTGCAACCACTTCATGATACGCATCATTGGTACTTAGTATATGAGGTAATATTTCTGGGGTCATGACAAGATGCCAGTTCGATTCACCAGTTCCTATGATGCCACATTAGTGTCTTTTCTGGATTAATCACCCCACAGAACAAAACTACGAGCTGCAAACAACATTTTGCAAACTTTTTATCACTGAAAAGTTAAGAGTCACTTCAGTTTTTATTATTCCTCGCTCTTAAAAGCAGCACCCTATGGATGCTGCCACCAAGTCTCGCAGAAAGTCTTTTAAAGTCAGTCCTTGTCTTTAAGGAATCTGGTGGTAGCCACGTCCTCCACCAGGTGGCGTTCCCTCCATTTACCATCTTGATCTGCTGTGTTAAACAGGCCATCAAAAATAAATCAACTTAATTTCAAGTTCCAGGTTCATCCATAAATTCTGCTACAACGTGTTCTCGGTCCGTTTCTAGCTTGATGAACGATCGGGTCACAAGGGAGAAGTCCCACAGGGAAGTAACAAAGCTTTGAAGCCGAATTTGGCTTTAAAAAAATAAATAAAATAAAAATAGGATTTTGAAGAAATCCAACCAAATTCAGATTAAGTTCAATGACTAGGAACCATCAGTCAGGATTTGTCCTTGAGATTGATTACTATCATGCTAGAGTGACGAATATTTGTCACATTTTTATGTGTGTGGTTATTTTCAATTATCAATGACATATTTGCTTCATGGAGGATCAAACATTCAAATAGTTCTTCCCTTATTCCCTATAATTTAGAAACAGTGACAATGCAACAATGCAAAACCCAACATTTGTACTGCAGCCAAAACCTTTCACTGTAACTCTAGATAAAAGGTCCAAGTCAATCAATTAGAAACATTGACAGTATATTTCATTTATTCAGCTCCAAAAGGGAAATTATCTTAACTAGTTTATTTACTAGCAAACCAAAAGTTTTTTTTTTAATGTTCTTATCAATTATATATCTAATAAAAACTAAATAAATCAATAAAATACTTTAACTAATAAAGATTGACTGATCAAAAAAGACAAAAATAAATTTGATAATAAAAAAAAATGGATATTTGCTTTGTAAGCAGAAAAACCGAAGTATGACTGGATTTGTTTACAATGGATCTAACCGAATTTTGAACCTATACTGGGTTAATATAACTCAACTTGCAACGAAGCAGTTTGTCATTGTGAATGACTTGAATCAAGAATTGCTCATCTCTGACAGATTTTTGATGTGTCTATCAGAATCACATTTTGTTTTCTTCTCCCCCTAACTCTCTTCCGGGACAACGACAGTGAAATCTTCCTCCTCTGGTGAGCCTTAAGGTCTTGATCTGCGATTCCACAGGTGATCCCACCTGTCACCACAGATCTGCATAAAAACCGAGTCTCCGTGCATCTGAGCGGTCCGGCAACAGGGTTGAACAGGGAATGGGAAAAGAGATACAAGGCTCACACTATGGAGCTTTAAACCCAACTGACAAGCTTTTTTGAGACTTTAGAAACACACTGCACATCATTCCTAAAACACCATCCATATTCTGAAACACGCTGGTGACATCAGGTGTTGTGGCCTGTCTTCATAAGCAGAAACAGTAAACTGGTCATATGGAAAGAAAGCTGCAGACAGGATTAACCTGCGTTTATTTCAAATAGAATCAAAAACCTAATAATAATATATTGAAATTTGAGATTGCGTTGTGAAAACGTTCGAGTTGTGTAAATAATATTTGCCAGACAGTGTATAGTTATAGATTCATGTCGCAACAGGGCACTCTGCTTTCTATAAGTAAAATATATAGAAAAGCTTTGGCCTATTTATAATTCAGGGAGGTACCTTTATTCTATTCTATTGTTTGTAACTAGATTTAAATCCGGCTGTGTTGGATTCATCCTATATTACGTAGCCGAATATCTTTTGGTGACAAATGGAATATCAGGACGCTGGTCAAGTCATTCAAAATATCCCATTTTAGTAATGAATACACCAACCTGACTTAAAGAGGGACACTTTCAGAGCTCTTCTCACCTGGGTTAGCATGTTCCTGCGGTCAGCTTCCTTACAGAGGGGCAGGTACTTATGTAGGACTCTAAGAGCGTGCTGTTTAAAGATGGCTGCGATGTACACGGTGGCCTCCACAATAGAAACTGGCTTGGTGAAGACCCCGTAAACAAACAGCACTCCTTCTTCTGAGGTCGTCCCTGTGGGGGCAGAGAACAGTCCAAAGAAACAAACACTTCAGCCTGTTGCTCCAAAGCGTATCACTGACTTCATGTTTCCTGCAGTTGTCAGGATTCAGACACACAACTTGTTTTTAATGAGGACCTGTGGGAATCCAGTGGAAAGTGGGATCCAGCTCCAGAATTAAAAAACTTAGATTATTGTTCATGTCTGTGTGCTCACGTGAGTCTCACCCAGCAGCAACGCCTTCTCTTTTTGCCAGTTGCCCCTCTGAAAGGCGGTGATGGCCTGCTCGGTAATCAGCTCTCCATCTATGTGCCGGCCCCACGTCTCAAACACCTCCAGGAACCTGAACGGGTTCACGATCTTAGAACCTGCGATCAAAAACAACACGGTTGTGATCCGGTGGTCTGCTTTCTTTTTTAAAAGAGTACAGGGGTTGAACTAGCTGAACGTTTACTGTTAACAAAATCTATTTAATAAACCCTCGAAATCAGAATGGAAAAAGGAATATTTTAATTCCAGGACGCAATTTTTATTTCATAGGAATAAAATGAGGAAGTAATTGGAACAAGCTAAAATAAAAAAGCTGTGAAATATATTAAGGATTTAAAATGTATGAAATATATGAGATATATGAAATAAAAGGATTATTATAACAGTCATTATAAGAAATAAACACTATTAAAAATGGCTTTAATATCTGGATTGTTTCTCTAACCCTGATTTGGAACTCTAATAGAGGAAAAGAGAAAAAACATGTTTTCAGCCTTGAAAAGTGCTTGGAAACATGAAACATCCAGCAGGAGTCATAAGTCATCTGAAAATCTTTTTAAGATCCACAAATGATCAAGAATAGCACAACTTGTCTGCAATTTCAGGACTGATGTTTCACATTAACCCATTCTACTCGCAAACATATAATTTAAACACAGAACTGCCCCAATTCCCACATATCAACCCGATAAATGAATAAAAATAATGAACTAAATTGTAATTATTTTTTACGTTTTAGATTTATAAAGAAACAGAAAATCATTGTAAATATAATAATAATGAAAACATGTATTTTAAATTGAAAAGCACTTTTACAACAAACAAGATCTTCAGAATCCTTTGTATGGTTTTTGTGTTGGGAAAAAAAAAACAGTTAAAATGACTAATTAAACGTAAAAAAAATCATAGTTTGAGATAAATTGACGATTTTCTCTTTACCTTTTATTTTAAAAAAACTTGAAAACAAAAATCAGAAAACTCTCTTTGAGAGCTGAATCACAGTTCTATAGACACTGATCAATAAACCTGCCAACCATTGATGGATGACACTCATTTTCTGCTGCCAGACATTAAAACCCATTGAATTTCTCCTTCAGGGGCTCAAAGTTCACTTTAACCCATTTCATCTTCCGTTAACTCAAGATAAATAAAAGCTTTTCAACATCTTTCCCAGATAAACACGCCGCGTCCTGCTGTCTGTCTTATGTAACTGTGTGGGCAGTTCTAAAATAGGGGGGTTTGCGGAACCCTACTTGTTTTCATCTGTGCAGCCAGGACGGCCTGCGGAGTGAGAGACAGCAGGCAGATGAAGTCGCTCGCCGAGCAATTGGTCTCTTTAGCAAAGTCTCTCCCCAGCCTGAGGGCTTCGTGTCTAGCAGAGAGACGGGGAAAAGCTATTTTAGATCAACCGATTGCACGCTTAGAGTGGAGACCTACGATTGAGTATAAAGACAGCAGATCCTGTTGCTTCTGCCAACCAGAGCTGCCAGTTTCCTACCTGGTCTTGAGTGGGATGGAAAACGGCAGACTCTGCAAGACGGCTTGTTTGAAAAGAGGTTTGCTGCTTTGAATCATCAAGTGAAGACCCCCTGACTGAGCGCCGGCACTCTCTCCAAATATTGTTACCTGACCACAAAGGAAGGATATGGGATATACAGTAGCAAGATTGACACATCACAGATTCTGCTGCAACAGCATGTGCAGTGTTTGGTTTCCTGGAGCTTCATTTTGTACATGTCGAGAGACAATTTGATCCTGTAATGCTTTTTATTCAACATGCCTTTTACTTTGCGTCTCTATGAACAATAAACATACAGTTACAGTCTTCAGCAAACTGTACGGGACAACCAAGTGTCAGTAAAAAACAGCTTGTTTTACGTTGCAAAAGCTTCCCTGACAAACACTGGTGTGGGTTTGTGTGAGCAATCCCCGCTTGCCTTGCTGGGGTCGCCCCCAAACGCCGCGATGTTCTGCTGCACCCAGAAAAGAGCCGCCTGCTGGTCCAAGAGCCCGTAATTCCCCGTCGCGGAGGTCAGGGGATTTTTGCCCGACACCAGGAATCCAAACGCTCCTTCCACCACAGATGAGTTCACATGATCAGCAAGACACAAACAAACATATGCCAGACGTTAATTTCTTGCCAAATGCAAATCCACATTTATTTGCATGCACCCATTTTCGGACGCCTGAAAGGCCGCTTGTTATGATTAAACACTCATTTTCTTCTGCGTTCTGTCACCCATATGCAAATTTAGAAAGTGATTCTATGATGTTTTTGTCTCTCGGCAAACCAGACGACTCTCCATTTGTCATACTTACAGCCAAACTCAAACCAGTCTCCCTCACCTAGTCGATACTCCAGGTTCACAACAATAGTGTGAGTGAAGTTGCTGATGAAGCGTCCGTCATACACAGGCTTAGAGGCCGAGCCGGCAACAAAGTCGCCCCCATGAATCCACGCCATAACGGGCAGGGGGCGCCACGGAGGGGAGGTGAGGTTGAGGTCGAGAGGCACAAAGACGTTGAGGTAGAGGCAGTCCTCGCTGACCTGTTGATGGATGGAGGTCGTTTAGCTTTTGGGTTTGCTTTGCCGTTACTGACCTACTACTGTTTCCAAAATTAATTGAAACCCTTTAAAGGTACTATAAAGTATATATAGATATCCTACCAAATTTCTTTCAAACATCCTCATGTTGTTTGTCCTCATCTTCCTTCCGTTCTTAATTGTAATCTTTCTTTCTACCTTCCGTTCTTCTGTTCTCCCTCCCCTATGTAGCTTTTCTACTCTCATCCTTTCTCCTTACTGGCTTGTTTCTGTCAACTCTTTGTTCCATCTTCATTGCTCCCCCTTCTAACTACAGTTTCTGTTTCTTTGTACATGTTTAATGCTTGAAGTTGTTTTTTTAGATTATTACAAACAAAACATTTAGAAGCTGCAAGCCTGCAAAGATAGTTCTTAGAGTCACACATGTAAGGAAAAGAAAGGACCGAAAACAAATGTGCGCCACACTGTTCAAATTTTTATTTGGATCATTTTTAGAACAAGAAATATTATGTATCTTATGTAAACTATATTTGTACATTGTTTTACATAAGCTACCAAAAAAACAAACATAACGCAAAATCTGTTTAGTGTTTGCTCTAATAATTATATTATGTTCAAGAATGTTATTCAATGTCCTCAAATTTAAGTACTATACCTGAAAAAAACAACAAAAAAACCAAAAACCAAAACACCAGCAGCATTTAGATAGATGAAAAAGGCTGTTGCTTCGTACCTTTTTAGGACACTCTGTTGAGCTGGGTCCGGTGCAGACCTGCATGCATGCTGCCCGAGGGAAAGAGGCATCAAAAAGCCCAGACCAAGGGCTCACAGGTCTAGGGGGCTTCCAGCGGTAGGCTCCAACAGGAGGGTCCGCATAGGGTACCCCATAGAATATATGGGCCTTATCCACGGTAACCCCCTTGATCTTTCCATTTTTGGTAAACACCACTGGTCCATCAGCCTCATCTCTGCCCTGAAGGAATGCTTTGTCCTCAGCTTGCTGTGTGACTACCAAAACAGACTACCAAAAAAATTGCAAGGTGATACATGCAAGGTGATACATGTATCAAGCTCATAGACCAACACCCGGGTCGGTGTTAATTTCAGCAAGTCACGTGACCGATACAGCAACTGTTTCCAAATGAACCTGAGGCACCAAACTGTGTTTATAACGAAGCGAATCTGTAAAATGGATGCATTCTGGATCTTTTTTGGTACAGCGTCAACTATGGAGCAGCCTCAAGGCAGAGTGGGACCATTTTGATTTTACATCGGAAAATAATTGTTTTAATATCGTTCTTTCATCCGGTTCTTTTCAGTTTCTACTTGATCTATCTGAATCCAAATTCAGCTGAAATTGACTCTTATTCTGGATAAGCCTGGCCAAAACATTGCTGTATGTGTGTGAAGGGAGTTGAAGAAAAAATGCCTAAAGACAGCGCTGGAATCAAAGCGATACAAAGATCAGGATTTTTTTTCCCACCCTTCATTAATTACCCTACATAAAGCAAGTCTGTGAAGCTGTAAAACTTCTAAACATCTCAAGTTTTTTTTTCTTTGAAGCAAAGAGAATATTTGATTTTCAAACCCAGTCATTTGGTAACGGGGGAATAGCCTGCTGTAGCTCTGGGGGTAACAAGATTTTCCTTTTATAGACAAATATACCGTTTGATTTCTTTTTCTGCTATTTTCTCTCTATAATGCTGTCACTCCGAGCTCACCAACACGTCTTCTCGCATCAAAGTTCACCTTTTCTTGGAGGCTCTGGTGTATTTGAGAAGACAAGTGTTACTACTTCACAAAGCAAACAGGATTAAAATGGCTTTAAAAGATGACTCAAATTTAAAGAAGCCTTCCTGTTGAAAGTTGATAGTCTCTCTCCTAACATACTGAAAAATCTGATCTGTGTTTGATGTTCCTCTTTCTGTTTATCTATGTAATCTAGACACACATGAGGGAATTTAGTGCAAACATGGATGTTCGCTTAAAAAACTTTAAGGCATACCAAATTTATAATGTAGTGCAATAGTATATGCAAAAAAAATAAGCGTACAAATACAGAACTTTAGTCTGAAATGTTTAGAATAACAAGTGCATGAAACGGTGAACAGACTTGGCTTTCTGTTATCTGTCAGTTTTGTCTGTCTTGTCCTTAATTAATTCATAACTAACTTAAAGATTTATAAAGCAGAGGTGAACTAATGAAATAACTCTGAACTATTTATCAGCTATCTATGAAGGAGAGCCCTGTTGCACATTTGCCTTTTTGTTCTCTACGCAAAAATATGAAATGTATCAAATGTTTGAATTTCAAATAGATAAAATCGCTGCTGTTCAGATGCTTATGTGGACCAAATTCTTATCGTAATGTTGTGTATTGTTATGTTTTGGGTTAGTAAATTAGCACGCCGTTTTCCATACTGCACAGCTTTTACTTAATTGTATAAATTTTACTTTTGTGTAACTATCCAACTTCAACCTGCTGCTGTTACCTAAATATCCCAACTTTAGGACAATGACGGATACACCTACTCAATTTTACACCCAGACTAGGAAATGAGCTAGCAGGCAAGGAAAATCACACTTCAGTACATACATTACTAATTAACCTTCTTAAACAAATGCGGAGAAAAACCTTTCTGCCAAAAGCCGCTCTCTGTTAAAATGGCAAGCAGAGATAGAGGGCTTCTTTTCTACGGCAGCGACACCTCCATTAAAAAACCCTGTTTCTGACTGATGGTCATTGCTGGTGTCCAGGTCCTTCAGCCAGTGGATAAAAACGGATCAATATGGCACTTATGGTATTTTACGATGCCAATAAGATGCTCTCCTATTTTTTTTCCTCTGCTACAAACAGAGAGGCTGGAGTAATGGACTAGGCAGGCACTTGTAAAGGAAGAATCCACTTTCTGTAAAAAAAAAAATGGATTCCAGTGTTTTTTCTGGGTTTGTAGATAAGTGGAAACTAATATTGGTAAATGTAGCTCTTCTCCAGCCATTATTGTACATCATAAATAATGGATTTCCGTTAATCCGTCCTGACTATGTTAATCTCAGTTGTGTGGTTCAGTGTTTTTCCTGGTCATGGTGTTAATGTGTGAAAAGCTATTCTCAGTACAGGGTTCAATTACTGCAGGTCTTAATCACTTCTCTCTATCCATCTCCTGTTTGATTACTTCAAATAACGGCCGCCAATGTCTTAAAATCTCAGAAGCTTTTGTATTTTCCGTTTTCCTATGGATTTATAGAAAAAGAAAGGACATTTCTCAGTTAGGCGTTACAACGTGTCCGAACTGTAAGTTTAGTTACTAACACAAAGTCAGATATCATGACTTATATTAGCTGAACTGGACATGGTAATGTACAATCAGGGGTTGGGGGGATGCTGCTTCATCCCCCCAGTTAAAAAAACCTATCTGCGCCCCTGGTGTGTGTGTGTGTGTGTGTGTGTATGTGTATGTGTGTGTGCGCATGTATATATGTAAATACTTACAGTAAACACACTGCAAATACTCACTGCAAACCATACACTGTTGACAAATTCTGTAAAATAAAGACATAAGTTCTCCCAGTATGAAGAAAATTTTGCTACCAACCTCTCCAAAAACTAGGAAGATGCATATTCTCCAAATTCCAGAATGAAGTCACAATGAATCTGAACATGTGGAAACAGGGCTTATTCCAGGCCTTTATTTCAGCCGCAGCTATGTTAACAATTCTTCAGAGGTTATTGATTTAAATGCAAGGATCCCGGACCTAATTTTTACCGAATAGTGTGATCAACTGGAGGTCATCAGATAAAACTCTTGTTGGGTTTTGGATTGTGACCAAACATATTTGGGCCAAGCAACAAAGATTAACCAAAATGAGATCTCTTTTGTAGAAGGTTTCCGCTGTGGGAAACGTGTCAATTCACCGATATTAACACACGATTGTTCATCCAAAGGCTATTTGTGTGAAATGCTGAGCCTTTGACATCTCATCCAGGACCATCTTGACTTTGTTTTAGCTAGCGCCCCCATCAGGAGGTCATTTCATGAAGAAAAATGGCCTCCCTACATTGCTCTTCGCTGAGGGTTACCTGGGGGTTAAATGAAGCCTCTCGTCAGCTGACCCGATGATCTTGTGTCCTCTGGTAAGGTGCTCTTCCTCTGGATGGTTTTAAGCCTTTGTGCTTACTAGCCACTGTCACTTCCACCATTATAAAAAATGATCCAAGCAAATATATTTATTGTCTGACAACTTTCAAAACATTATTCCTCAAGAAGTACAGCGCTTCAAGAAAAATGAACCTACCCCATTTCGATGTTTTAATCACAAAACAGTTTTTTTGTACAGAAATATGAAAAAACCCAAAATATTCTTCCTTTTATTTGTGTCCTTTTTCTTAGTTCACTAATCTTTACCTCAATCTAGTCCATATCAACGTTTGCTTTAATAAGCAAGATGGTATCTACAAAATAAATAAATAAATAAAAGGAATTCATTAATTTGATCTTTCACCTAACAGGCTAAAACAAAACCTATAATCGTTGCACCACAAGAGACGAGGAAAGGATAAAACATTATTCTAAAAATAAATATATATCTTTTTTAAATACATTTTGATGCGGATTCCCAGCTAATTTCAAACACACCTTTCCTGGTTACGACAGGTATATGCTGAAACATGACCGATGATTGGAAATATGAGAGACACAATGTTTTGCACAACCCTCACCAGAATCTCTGTTTAGGTGGCCACTTAATAAAACTGCAGCATAAGGAAGCTATCACAACTAAACATGTGTGTTAGGAAAATAATTCTGTATGTGCATGATAATGAGAAAGAAAAAAAAAACGTATCCAAACACTGGATGTTTAGAGTAAAAAGTGTCTTTAAAAAGTTTTGCAAGTATAATTAAAGGCTACCTTAATTTTGGTCTCCAGTTTTATGAATTATTCTATGATTATTTGGACTCTTTGCCCATTGTGCCTTGTCTCTGCGTTTTATAGCTTTTCATGAAAGAAAGTTTATTAGCCTGGTATAATTACCAATCACTCGTTATTTCCTACTTACGCTTCAGAAAATGTTGGGTTAATTATTGGTGAAAACAAAAGTAACCGGATACTATTTCCCCTAAATAAAAGGAACCGCCAATCATGCGGTTGCCTATTTGGGATTATATTTTGTTCGTTAAAAACAAATAAATAAATAAAACCCCTGCTTGAAACAACACAACTTTAATAATATACCATTGAATGTTGCACCATGGGTCAGAGAGTAACGCAATTTCAATCCTCTGTATGTCCTGTACATATTGCAGTTTTGACAATAAAGCAACTTTGACTTTGACTTTGACTTGAAAGGTGAAATAGCTCATCTCCCGCCGAAGGAGTTCAGCTGGGAGGCTAATTAAAAACGGGACCAGAGGTTTGGAGCTGCAGGTCAAAGAAGTCCATCCCCCAAATCAGTCCCCCAAGTATTTTATAGGTTCCTATGCATTTTATGAAGCGTAGTGAGTGGTTAATGCTATATTATGTCTAAAATGCCGTTTTTTATTCAATGCTAAATAGGGTAAAATTTTGCCGGTTATCAAGCTAGCTAAAATCTCCTCACATTTTAAAAGCATTTTCTTTTTTTTACAGAAACAAGCTCCTTCTGAAAACCATCTTATCTTATTATACTGCGTTCACATCAAACATGTGTGGTTTACATGCAAGGCGTATGTGAATGAAAGTGACCAAACCTCTTGCACTTATTTGTCAACTTAAAACTCAATTTTCTTCTGGTTGCTCCAGACACAGCGCAGAGGAACATGCTTGCTTTTTTTTTTAATGAAATAGACCCCAGTCGTACTCTCAGTTTCATCCACCATTGTACATAAAAGACAGTTGAAAAGACTGGAAGTGTGAATGATTGACGACCCCGTAGATATACATAGTAAAGGTCTTTAATGTGTATGGACGGCCCCCCCATAGATATACGCAAAATTCGCGTTTAGGCCTAGTTTCTGACGCCCAAAACACACTCGGTGTGAACGCAGCATTATGCTAAAAATTGAGAAAAACTTCTTTTTTTTTGCAAGGTGGAGAAGTTAAAAATGGCGCTGAGAAAATTCAAGTCACTGTTACTGGTCAGACCCCAAAATAAGTTATGTGAATGATATAAAAGGCCTAAACGAATCATAAATGCATGGTTGTTTAAGACAGAAGGACATTTTTTGAGTGAAACACTTCCCAGATATCTTGGCCCTTCTGTTGAGCTATGACCCAACAGCATATCCTAATCAGTGTTAAGTGTAAAATCCAGCACTTTTAAGTAAAATCTTCTTTCAACAGATACCCTGAAGGAGTTTTGTCATCTTCTTTTTGCTACTGAAAGTAATTTGTTATACAGAACAGTCACCCTGGTCTGTAAATTCTGATATTTTATTTACTTGAAATGTAGTAGAGAAAGGAACAATTTGTTGACTATGTTCCTATATATTTGCTGGATATGTCATAGATCTTCGAACAGCCTTGTATTAATTGCGTTGCGTCAAGTCTTTCTTCCGCATTGTTTCAATCAGAAAAACAAAAAGCTGTACATTTTTACCAAAGATGTGACACAAACAATAAAGACAGCTAAGGGAAAAGGGTCTAAAATCCTAAAGTTCACTGAATTACCAGAGTGATATTTGGGCTTAATAGTAGATATATATATTAACAGAAAAACAAGTTACATTTTAATATGAAAAGCACTGTATCAATCGTGCTACCCTAACTGGACCTTACTTGACCATCTGGGAGAATAACCAGCTATTTTTGGACGTTCCAGTGATTCTGCCCTATTCTTTACAGCAATGTTTTCCAAGCATCCAAAGGATTTTTTTGGCCGTCCTTCCATCTGTGGCTTTGACGTTGTGCTGATGCCCCTCAATGCCCTGTTTTTGTAAAATAGCCCGAAGGTGGCTGTGAGGAGGTGGTTTCGTCAGGCCTCTTCTGTCCCTCCGTGGCACGACACAAACACAAGCCTGTTTTCCTGTCCAAGTCAGATTTAGTTGAGCTGCTAATGCCACTGTTGGATGCCGTCGGGGCCAATGTAAGAAAATAATCAACGCTGTTGAAGTTTCTCTTGCGACCTCATTAGATATTTTCAGACCCAGCTAGATTTCTAGAGGCAGGAGTCAATCACCCAGATATATATATATATATATATATATATATATATATATATATATATATATATATATATATATATACATACACATAATTTTGAAAGTTGGTTATTTGTTGGTATTTGGCACTTTTCACTCTCTTGTTTAGAAGTTGAAGAAGAGTGGCCAGTAATTTGTTTTCCGTGTATCAGATGTCAACAGCAGCTGTACCCATTCATCGCGGCTTAATTATGGTACTGTGCTCTCTTCAGAAAACCTGACAGCTCTGAGGACTTGTTGGTTGATCCTTCCAGTATGTCTCTGAGGCTGTGCCGTAATTATAGCCTCTTCCGATCTGCAATCTCGGCCAGAGTCTGCCTCTCAGAGAGGGGAGAGTCATCCATCTCCTCTACCCACGGTTTGACACTCATTTGCAATGCAGATATTTTGCCTCAGTTTTGGAGTTTTAAGTTGACAAATGAGAGCAAGAGGTTCTGGAAAGGGTTATTATTATTGTATTTTGCTCATTGTGTTTTTTCCCTTTGCAAAACATCGTAGGCATCCTTCGGAAGATACATCATTTCCGTCCAATTTCGCATTAAGATGCAACAGAAAAGTGGCATAGTTTGTCTTGTGTTTTACTGAAACTGTCGAAGCTGGCATCTTGACCTAAATTATCTAGTTTTTGCATTAACAAAATATATATATAAAAGAATATGCTCATCACACTTTGCCATATCTGTTTTGTGTTTCGATAAAATACCAACATATGTGGCTCTATAAAAAAATAAAATAAAATCTGAATCTGCCTGTTTGCTGAGCCTTTCCAGAACATTTCTAAAATATTTTAAAGGAAAGCCAGTTTAGGAAGCCAAATTACCTAGTTCTAAAGTTAATTTGTAAGACATTGGTTGCCATTTGCAAAAACTGTTTTCCTTGGCGGTGATTAGCTGCCCACTAAGATGAATCCCTAGATTTGAATGTTCTAGTAAGAAATCAAGTATAAATTAAAATATAAAACTTGAATTTGCACTTGCTAGGTAAACATGTGAAATTAATTTTGGATTAGCGAGTAATTCATTGCTTATTTTAGGCTCCACCATGTTTTAGGATACCTGCATTTAATGAAATTCTTCATATTTGTCCCGATGCTTCTTATTTGTGTTAGGACATCTTGGACTCAGAAATCAGAGATCATTTTGACTTTGGAAAAAAATCTATTAACCAAGACACTTGTACAAAATGTATGTCAATGCTTCTGGTATTTTCTCCAGCAGTGAGCTGATAAAAATTAAAAAAATGGTCTAATCCTACATTATTCAGCTGCTCTATAACTGATGAAGGTTGACATGTTTTTGTCTCCAAATGCGTGGAGCCACTATGAAAGCATCACTAAGCAGATCTAGGGCCAAGAGAAAACAGTGGACAGATGGATGTAGTTACAAATGAAGATGCGCAAATGTTATTAGTAGTAAACTCAAAATTTTTGGATTTGGAAAGACCAAAGCATTGTGTCCTCAGATTGAACCGTTACTGTGCAGTAATGATGGACAGGAATGCATGTATTTCTTTTTCTTTTCTCCGAGTGCTGAACATTACTCATTTTCTGGCTTTTTTCAGATTTGTGACCCCTTACCTTTCATCCATGATCTTCCCTCATCCAGAGACATGTTAGCAGCACCAATGCGTGAAATTGTAAAAGTCCTAATGACATTTTCCCCACATAATGGTGTCTTCTGGAATGATGCACCCACATTCTGGTGCTTTGATTGAGAACTGCGGTCTACAGAATGCCTGTGCTGTGGAGGGCATGCCTGGGGATACATCCCCCATTTTTCAGTTTCCTTTTCCCAAACTGCCAAAGGTGCTTAGAGTGGGTTATGAATTTTATTGGATGGATAACTTGGCCACTTCTAATGACACTTTTGTCATGTCCAGGACTTATCCTCTCGTTATATCTTTCATTTTATCCTATCTGACAATCTTTTAGCTGAGCTATATGTACTTCTTTGAAGTCAGAGATTACTAGTGTGCAGTCTTGTGTCTTTTCCTGGGTCTTTTTGCTTTTTAACTTCTCCTAGCAGTCTCAATAGGTTTTATTCCTGCCTACTCTGACAGCTTATATGTAAGAATTCTTCTAAACCCATCAGACAAACTACAACTCTCAGATTAAAAAGAAAAGATAATCACAGGCGACACTATTGAAAACCTAAAACGTGTCTGAGTCATAGGAATGCAACATTCAGCAGAATATTGTTCCTGCCAAATGCATTTTGCAAACAGGCAGGGGGACTCCTTTGTGTCTCCTAGACTATTGTGTTCGCTTGATTGTTTTATTAAACAGCAAAAAAGTTTGGTAATGTGTATAAATGATGCAATAAAGATAAAGATCGAACTGTGGATCTGGGAGAACTTTTACATTATCTTCTTCAGAGAAATGAGCAGGCTGTCATAATGTGTGTTTTGTCTGGTTCCGTTTCCTCCCTGTGTCTCGTCACTCCGTATTCATTCACAGCTGTCTGCAATAATTCACTCCCCTTCTCAACCAATCACACCCCGGTTCTCACTATATTAGCCACATGCAATCACACACTCACCGCTGGATCGTCTGTTGTTTTCCCCTGCTTTTCCTCGTTGCTCCTAGCCTTGATTCTATGGTTCCTCGTTGCTCCTAGCCTAGCCCTGATTAGTCCTCTTTGCCTCCAAGCCCTTTCCTCTGTTAGTCCTTTTTGCCTCTAGCCTTACCTCCTCGTCTTTCCCCGCTGGTCCTGATTGCCTCAAGCCTCCTGCATCATCTCCCTCTGGTTATTCCCTGTTGTCTTCCCTTGGTCCTCCTCTGATGTCCCTCG
>JAVLVB010000430.1:338924-371674 GCA_032876305.1 Orestias chungarensis | reverse complement strand
ACCGGGGTGTGATTGGTGGAGAAGAAGATTAGATTATTGGAAACAGCTGTAAATGATAATGAGTGGAGAACACACACATGAGGGAACACACACACACGGGAAGAAAACAGAGAACAGGAGAGTGGAGGAACAAACTAGAGAACGTAACCAATACAAATTAACAACAAACTGAACCAAATCAAAACATAGATCATGACAATCTGCTCCTTCTCTCTGTCTGGAAACTGGGTCAGAAACGCTGCAAGTGATGCTCAAACGTTATGTAATATGTCACAGCGCTTTATCCCTCGTTAGCAGTTTCCATCTTTTCATGGGCAGAAAGAGCAAGGCTCTGTTTTAGGCGGTTTTGGAGGCTTCGAGGGAAACAGGAGGCAATACAATAGATGATTACAATTTAGATGCGATTAGTTCATAATTCCATTTTATGTTTGACTATTAAGGTTTAATAATTCTTTGATAAAAAGGATTCGAGGAATTTTATTGTCATTCCGTCACATGTGGTACATGAGGTGGGAAATTGTAGTCCCACGGTCCAGTTTACACCCTGAGAGGAATTGTAAAATAGCTAAGAATAAGAATAATATAATAAAATATAAAGAAATATAAAAAAATAAGATTGTGAAATAATACACAAAATATACAGAAAACACAATATGGGAATTCGGACATAGCAGCAATGAAAATCTGGAGTGCAAATTTGCTGTAGCCGCATAGATGGTTAATAAAGTGACATATTAAAGTGACATATTAAAGTGGGATATTAAAGTGATCAGTGCCGGTTAATGAGAAAGTGTTTTTGATTTGTAATTGTCTTTGCATGTGTTTGAGAGTCTCACAGCTTCAGGACTGAACCTGTTTCTCAGTCTGGTGGTTTTGCACTTGATGCTCCGCAGCCTCATGCCTGAGGGGAGCGGGACAAAAAGTGAGTGTGCTGGGTGTGGGGGATCCTTCATAATGCCGGAGGCCCTTTTCCTGCATCTGGAGGTGTAGATGTCTGTGGTGCTGGGGAGGCTGACTCCAACAGTCCTCTGTGCAGCCTTCACCACCCTCTGCAGAGCTTTCCTGTCTGCAGCAGAGCAGCTTCCATGCCACACGTTGATGCTGGAACACAAGACGCTCTCCACCACACATCTGTAGAAGGAGGTGAGAACTGAGCTCCCGAGTCCAGCTCTTCTCAACCTCCTGAGGAAGTAGAGCCGCTGGTGTGCTTTCCTAGCCAGAGTGGAAGTGTTGTTGCTCCAGGTGAAGTTGTTACTCAGGTGTACACCCAAGTACCTGTAGCTGTTGACCACTTCCACCGCAGATCCTCCCATGTGCAGGGGGAGGTGGGCATGCTTGCCCCTTCTGAAGTCCACAATCATCTCCTTGGTTTTCTTCACATTAAAGCAGAGGTTGTTATCTCTGCACCAGCCCTCCAGGTGTTCCACCTCCTTCCTTGAGCTGGACTTATCACTGTTTGTGATGCATCCAACCACTGCTGTGTCGTCCGCAAACTTCCCAATATGACAGCCTGGATGGATAGGTGAGCAGTCATATGTGAGCAATGTGAACAGTAGGGCGCTCAACACACAGCCCTGAGGGGAGTCAGTGCTGAGGGTGATGGTGGGGGAAGAGATGTTGTGAATCCTCACAGACTGCGGCCTGTTGGTCAGGAAGTCCAGGACCCAGTTGCAGATGGAAGAGCTCAGACCAAGTGAGGACAGGTTGTTTATCAGGGTCTGAGGAATCATGGTGTTGAAGGCAAACTGATTGATTGAGCAGGTCTGCATTTGGTTCATATCGATAAAATTCAATTGATTACAAGCCATCATATAGATACATAAGAACGTAAATTAGGGGGTCGTTTCAAATGAAAATGTTATCAATTACTTTTTATTGTAGTATTGTAGTATTTTGTAGTATTTATTTTGACGTTAAAATTGATCAATTGATATTAGAAGCTGTTTATGACAATTTCCTTCAGTCTAGGTAACTGCAATCCTGTGACTTCATGTTGCAACCCCATTATTGCTCTTTAAAATCATATCTTTGGTTCACTGGCTTCTTCTCGACTTTGGCAAAATAAAAATAGTGATTACTTTTCACCAAACTGGTCACTGCAGGGAACCAGTATCGGAGAAATTAGTAAAAATAACGATTAAAGCAGTTTTTGAGGTTTTCTAAAATTCATCAATCAGTTTTCTACCCTGAACGGGTCACAAGTCCAGTTCATTAAAACCTACACATACACATGCAGAAAGATCCCCAGTCCGCGAATCGAACCCAGGACTTTCATTAACATTTATCGTTGTCTACAACAAATGTTTCCCAATGAATACAAACTATAAAGGCTCATTGATATTTATTTGAGGCATTAATTTACACATCATTTAACAGAGATCAACAAGTCATATCAGAAGACAGCACACGCTAACTGTAGCTTAGCATGTCAGTAGGAGATATGAGTTTATTCAGCTGATTAGTTGCTCAAAAAATGATGAGGACAAAACAAACATTCAGTACCATTTTATACATGTGATTTTTCAAGGATGTTAATTCAGATATAAAACAGATTATCATAGGAAAATCTCAATTTTGTGAACTCATCATCTCTATAAAGCAGAGCTGCACAGTAACACTATATCTAGTTAAAAGCACTCATTTTTAATCTGCAAGATCATGAAGGTGAGCGCAATTCAACTTGTGATTTGAAGCAAATGTCTTCTTTGATTTGTAGTGTTTCAAAGGCAGAAGAGTTTAAATGGATCATTTCCAATTTGTAATGCCTTTGTACCGACCAGAGCCTTGTTTGCAAAAGCAGGGACGGTATTGTACAATACGGGACGGTATTGTAGCATTACCTGCCTCTGTTTTGTGTGTTTCCATTTGATAATATCTTTAGAGAATCACATTTGTGATCCTGCTATCTGTGAATGCCCATCTCACAGGGCTTATCTCAGGTTTGATGTTCGGCAAAGTCTGCTGGGGTGGGGGTGCCGCACACATGGAAATGTTGTAAATGTACCAGTGGGTTGATTTAAGCATTTGTTTTGAGGCTTCTTTATGTTAATGAGGATTTCTAAAAATAGAATGCACAAATTTTTTTTTTTTTTTAATTTTTTTTGACTTATACAAATCTGAAATGCGAAGGTCAGATTTTGAATGTTGACTTCTTTTTTATGTGCCTAACCTGGAGCCGCTTGTGGCGACAGCACAATCAGGGGTCTTTTTATCACAGATGTTTGCTTGAAAAAAAAAAAAAAAAAAGAAGAAGAAGAAGAGCGATAACAAAATTAATAATGTTCTCATGCAGGTAAAGGTCAGACTAAAAACTATCACGTCAGTTGAGCTATACTGTCCTTGGATAAGGTTTATATCAGAGCTGCAGCAGAATAAAAAGAAACCCAACTGATTGTCAGCTGTCAACTCTCCCAGGACCTGTAAAGAAGTGAAACGCTGAGCTACAGACTAGGACATTTAACTGACTCTGAAAAGGTGAGAAGCTTGTTGAGAAAACGACGCAAATGAACTGCCACGGATTTGAGTCGGGCTCGACGCTGCCAGGAAGTCATTATCTCCAAATTATCTCATATTCCATAACTGAAACCTACCTGGAATACCTAGAAGTGCACATTTTTCAGTGCTTGGGGACATGGCCAAGGTAAGGGAGGATAAAACACAAACCACCAAGGAACAAAACCAATAAGCTGAGCCATCCAGACTGGGCCAACAAATACCTGAAGACAAGAACGGATGGATTGACCATTAATGAGCTCCACCAAAGAGGGCGGCTCTATTGGTCAATGATTCTTCTTGGCTAATATTTGTGCTAACAGTCTATCTTTATTGTCTTAAAGCCTTAACGTTTTAAAAACCCAAGACAGCTTTAAAACCACCCATCGCTCGTCACTGTTTTAACGATAAAAACTTTTAAAATCTTAATGCTATCTTGCCAAACCCTAATTTACGGGGGGGTCAATATTTGGCAACCCTGACCCTGCATCTGTTCCCCCGTCACATCAGCTCTTTCATTTGCATGTGTAGCAATCAGCTCTGACAACCAACACAGTCGACCAAGTAAGGCAACCGTGGTTCTTTCAAGTGGACCTCTTAATGAACCAAGTCAGGGAATTTAATTAAGTAAGACTACTTGTATTATTGGATTAGACTACAGCGGCCATCACAATGTTATTCAGGCTACAAGAGTCGAAGATAATTTAGCAGATTCTCTCTAGGAATCCTCCCGTCTCCCCGGGCACAAGGCCAACTCCTGTTCTCGTCTCAGGATTGGAAGGCCGTGTTTTGAAAGGTAGAAACAGCGTCCAGGTATAAATGTACTTTCCAACCGCATGACTATCAGCTGAGCTCAGATTAAGGTTGGTTAATTGACCTCTGACGTTCAGCGAGCACTCCCTAATCCTTTCTTCTTATTGTTGAAAGCAGCTCTCAATGTTGTTGTTTTATTTTCAATTTTTCTTTCAAAGCAAGAATCTGTCAAAGTCCTTTAAAATACACAAAATTGTTGTCATGGACCACTTCTTTAAGAGCTTTGTTTTGTTTTATGCATTTATATCAATATAAGCGTTTTTAACCAATGTGGTTTATCGTGACATGGTGGCAAATGGAAATAAAAGTCCATGAATTGCTGGTACAATGGTTATTTAATTTTCCTTTGGGATAAATAAAGTATTTTTGATTTGATGTCTCTTTTGTTTTTTGTGTTTACTGTTATTTTATTCATCTTTTAGTTTATTTTATACCCTCCCAAGCCATTGATTTTATTTACGTTGTGCCACTATTGCTTTTAAGTTGTCTCATGCTCATTTCAGTTTAACTAATGTATGTTTTGTTTTGTTTTTTGTTTTTGTGTGTTTTCTCTTTTGTCTTCTTTTTTTGGGCTGGATTGTTGTCACTTGTTGTCCCATGCGGCTGCAATCCTCACTTGCTGTTGCCGATGCTGCCCGTTGTCGCTGCACGCAAACCTGCCAACATCTGGTCAACAACGCATGATGGATGCCCATCGTCTCCCTCTCCTGTTCTTTCAAATTCATTTTATTCAAATGAATATTATTTCCCTCCTTTTTTTGCCATCTTCACCACTTTCTCCTTCACAAGCACCATGCAGAGTTGAGCGAGCATCATGCCACCTCTGGTAAGCCAGCGACCTTTCAGGGGAAGGGCTTTGGGCAGTTTACACAGTGGCTCCATGGCTGATATTTAGAGCCAAATGGAACAGAGGGACATGTTCAACTTTATAAAAAAAGAAAGAAGCTACAGCTGAAGATAATCTTGGGATATTGAATTGTATTGCCTAAGCTTTCACTTATTTATGTTTTTAAATTGTAAATTTGCTTACATACATACATTCAAACCACATTTAGTCTGGCCACTTATGTAATAATATTCGTAACACAAATGGGCCCAAACAAAACTCCTATTTTGTTAACCTTCAATAGAATCGTCATTCTTTTAAACAAGCTAATTTTAGCTAGTTAATTGGTCAGAATATATGCTCAGACAACCAGCCTATATTCTGCAGCTTATCCTAGCTCGCCAACTGTTTGGTCCAGTTTAAACCAACCAGAGCACGTTTCCTCATATAGTCCGGTTTGTTTGGGCAGCTATGAAGGCTCGTCTGAATACCAATGAGAACCAAACGAGCAATCCTTATTCCTCGTTCCTCCCTTCTAGGTAAACATGATCCAGATCGCGGACCGTGTAGAAGCAAACCGACTGATAAAGCAAGCAATAGGACAGGGAGGGATGCGTCTTGTGGTTAATACTTCTAAAAATTATTGAAACATTTTAATTATCTGAACATTTCAACAGCAGCACCAAATTGCTCCAACGTTTCAAACAGCTTTAAAAAAAAACAGCTCTTCTCATTTTGTACTATTTCTTTCAAACCAAGAATTAAAATTTAGCTTGTTAATAGATTTATCTTGCTCATGAAAACTTCTTGGATCAGACGGTTTCCTTTCGGAATAAGCGGCAATCAGTGTGACGAATAGTCTCCTTCGGAAAAGCTACTTTTTTTTTTCTAATGCTTTCTTTACTTTACAAAGAATTTGTGTAATATAGCAAATTCAGTGATCAACTACAGCCCTATAGGTAACCATTATTTATATGTATCACGTTTTATCAATGAAGCATCCTGAGCTGACAATGTAACGCTCTTAAATCCTTCCCCTCTCCAAAGCAATAGCGCCCCGTGCTTTTTTCATTAGCCACAGGTAAACAAGGTAAAGTGATAAGGGAGAGGCTCATACATGCGGCTTATCTGCTCGTATAAAAGATTGTAGATAAAAAAAAAATAATGTTATGTAAGTTTTCAGAATGGGTTATGAAATGATCGGGGTGGGGGGTCGGGTTGAAATGCAGCAAACTGTTAGTCCACCAGAATGCCCTTTTAGGACTTGTCTGTTGGAAGTATGTCCTGTTTTCATCTCTCGGTCCTCATCATGTTCCCACCTGCAGGTGCCGTAACTTGCAGCGATGATGGCGTCCTTCTGACCCCAGGCAGGATGAGCCAGCGCCAGGCCAAGGAGCTGGACAAGGAGAAAGAAAAGGAGAAGGAGACAAGCCTCCAAACACCCAACAGGGAGCACATCGCCACGCCCTCCAACCTCAGCCCAGGGGTCAGCTACACCCACGGTACGACTGGCTCTCTTTTTCTTTTCTGTTCCCTTAATCCCCCAAGAGTTTTGCGTCGCACTGCTGACTTGCAGAGGATAGAGGAGAAATGACTTTCCTCTGTTGTAAAAATAAACACATTATATGTAGATAATTTCTCTCTATCAACGTCTGAGGTGATAACAACAGATAAGGTAAGATGTCTCCTTTTGGTTCAGTGCCACCACTTACAATCCGCTGATAATAAATTATGTGGGTTAGGAGCAATTGTCATGTTTTTAGTTAACAATTTGCACACACAATTTTCCGTTGCGTTTTAATTTCTGTCTATTCTGGGGTTGATCTACCATCTTTGTTATAGCTTTGGTGTCCACCTTAATCTGGGTAGAAAAAATGGTTTGAAAATGCTTCACTACTATACTGATCACAGGCCGGAAATGTAACGCCTTGCTAAAGTGTTCTCCTCTGAATGTGTTTACTTATTAAAACAGATTAGAAATCATCCCCCCCAAAGAAGGGCATACAAGACGGTACAGTAAAGGCCAAATTTACAGCATAAGGAATAAATCTGATCTTATCCAAGTATGTAATCAATGACCTGAAGACACACACGTCGCTCATTGTCAGGTAGTATCTCTACAAGGCTCCATAAGGACTACAGCAGCAGCAGTAACATAAAACTACACAAGCTCTGCAGGGTGTCTCCTGATTAAGGCAGTAAACATTTATCAGTTGCAGAATAATCTGATTAGCTGTCTTAGTCTGGATTGGGGGGCAGCAGTGTAGCTCGCCGAGTGTGTCTGAGCTAGTGAGTTTACGGGATGATACAAATCTCTCCTTTTCCTTACCGGATGTTTAGTGGCGTCTATTTAGGGCCACCTAATTTCTCTAATCCTGTTTTTTTTCTTCTTCTTCCTTGTTTTTAAGTTTGTCAACATGTTGATGACAGTTTAAAGTAAAGTAGATTAAAGAAATTTAAAGAAACAGAATATTTATTGCCTCTATTTGCAATGATGCTTATCAAAACAAATCTAATATTCGCAGGTGTTTTTTTTAAATATGTTCTGTTTTTTCACGCACTGACACAAAACAGAACATCAGGAAATAAAAAGAGTCTTGCTGTGGAGTAAAAAAAAGGAGCAAATTTCATTAAAGTCTTACATAACTACTCTACATCTGGTTGTGGTGTCACAGCGCCCTCTTCTGGGTTTCCAAGAAATACTTCAATCCGATTTCAAAGCTCATACAGGTCTTGTTTGTATGGAAAGCCGTTTCATTCAAAATTTTAAAAATTTATATTTCATGACATAAATTAATATCCCCATGAAATAAAATGTAGTTTATATTTAAAGATTTTTTTTATTATTTTAATTTTCCACAATTTTTATTAATTTATTTCACATTGTAGGATTTTATTTATTTAATACTGGAGTTTATTTTATTTAGTGACACTTTTATCTTGTAATGACCCTTTACCATTTCAGTGGCTTTTATTTTAAAACCCCCTTTTTCATTTAAAGCTCTTTTTAATGTTCGTATATTCAAATGAGGGGGCGGAGTCTTATCTAAATAAATAGATAAATATAATCCTTCATTGTGAAATACATAAATAAATATTGTGGAAAAATTAAAATAAATACAATATTTGTTTTTAATCTTCTTTAAATACTGTGGAAAAACTAAAATAAAACTTTCTTTAAAAATTAATTAAATTTTATTTTGTGGGGATATTAATTCATTTCATTAAATATTTATTTAATTTTGAATGAAACGGCTTTCCATATAATGGTTCCTGCTATTCACAAGATTAGATTGGTGATTAAAAATCTTCATCTGATTGGTTGCTCGGTTACCTTAAAGGTACATTACGGTGAATTTCTTTTTCTTTCTTTTTTCCAAGCCTGAATTAATTTTTGCTTGGTTTTGCTCTCAATTCTGACAGTAACCCATCGGTTCCCGCACTGACTCCCTGATGCTAAATAATTTATAGTAAGTAATGGAGGCAGGAGAGCTTAGTAGTACGGCTGCAGAATGTCAATGCCACTGAGCTGATTTTGATCAGGCAGTAGAGTGCTGTAAACTTGGATCATTTCAACCCTCTGTGCTTTTAGGAACTATGTCTAAAGTTGTGATCATACCACAAGAGGGAGTTATTGTAGCACAATTCTAAATATGTATTAACTCGATTTGAACTTTCTTTTTTTCCAAATTAACATAACAAAGCAATGTATAACCAAAATGAACATTCGTGGACAAACGTATTGATTCTGTTCTCCACTTTACAGCATCTTTGTTAGATGGCTAATAAACAGCTTATTACATGTTGTGAATCAATAATAGGTGTTTTTTTTATGCATTAAGGATTTTTTTCGTGATTAAAAACTGAGCCAAATCTGTTAACCTATAAACAGTTGGTAACTTAACGCCGGCGTAATTTGAAAGCATTTTCTTTGGCAAAATATTATTTTGACAATAATATTGTAAATTTTGTAATTTCAAGTTTCTGTAATTATAGTGAAAACTAAGTTTACAAATGCTTGTTGGGGGAACAAGGTAGAAACTTTGGGCTAGCACACTAATGAGATGTTCAGTTTAACAACTATGGATGATATAAATGTTAACGTGAAGAGATTTAGCTCCCTCATGATGCATAATGAACACTTATGAGTTTGAATGAATATATCAATAAACTACTTTAGCCATGTAAAAGAGGAGATGTATTGTAAACTATTATCATTTTGCATTTAATCCTTCCTTAAAAATAATGCTGTGCTTAAGAATGGATGAGGTTGGAAGAAAGCCATCACTGCCCTACGACTCCTCCGAATCGAAAACGGATATCCACGGCCTCTCCTCCAACCTCAAACAATACTGTTGTCAGAGCGTCTGTAGCCTCTGGTCTTGACCTGTCAGAGAAAAGTCGAGAATAACAGCCCCTAATGGCGGCTCGACTTTTTCCCCCTTCGTTCCTGTGTTTCGGTTTGCTGCAGTGTGGTGCTATAGAGCTACAACCGCACCACAGTGACATCACATTACTCAGATCCAGCAGAGCGCAGTCGGAGCTGTGAGGGAAAATTCACAGCTGAGGTGTGAAGATGAGTGGTTGTTTCGCTGTGTCAAGTACGAGTAAGTAGCTTTAGCATATTAAACACAGGAAGCTCACCAGGGGCATGGAAAATAAACTTCTACTTGATTGCATTCCTTGCTTTGCACTCATTTGCATTTGTAAAAAATCTCCCCTGTGGCTACTACTGTAGAACCACACTTCTAGTATCTGCAGCAATCGTGCACTATCATCATTATATAAAGGATGTGTTTCCTTCATTAAAGAATGTCCCTTTGCTTTATGACTCACAAAGAACAAAAAAATCCAACCAGGAAGCTGTTTTTTGACAAGATGTCTCCATTAGGCTTTGAAGCCTCTTTTGCTGCAGACGCCTTCTGTCAACTCGTCCTCTTTGAGGATAAACACTCTGCCCACTCTGTGGAGTCTGAATTTTCCAGAAAAGGATGAAGAGAAACGGATATAGTGGGGAAAACAATGACTCTTTTCACATTTCATCACTTTATAACCAGTATTTATGTGTCCCTAATTTTAAAGTGAGAGCAATCAGAGGTTGTTTGTAGAACCATTTTTTTACTGCAGTTACTTCTCATGGGATTTATCTGGGCCATTTTACCACATGAATATTATTTGATCTAAACGACTCGATTTAAAAAGGCTTTATTTCTCTCAAAGGAAATTTGAATGTTTGTCGCAACTCCTGTCATCCAAGTATCTTCAAAGAGATGGATGGGGATGATGTGGGCTCGAAGAACCAGTTGTGCCCAGTTTTGTAGCAAATCTGAAGTATCCTGTTTATATATAATATTATGACTGTCTCCATTTCTGGAGAGCAGACATAGTCCGGATTACCCCACCTGTTGTTGCCACGCACTGCTAATCCACCCCTGTTAAATTCACTGTCTGGCCGCACGGTTGGAAAGCAAAGGCAGAGAGAGGTTGGAGTTGAGGGACGTGACCTTTGCCTGCTAAGACTGGATCAGCTGCTCCTTGTTGCCGTGGGTACACGTCATAAAAAGACAGGGTTTGCTGTTGCTCTGGGTGTATGTTTCGGGCCGATTCGAAGTTGAATCTCCATTGTGGGTCGTGAGTATTTTGAGGTCATTAACAGACTTTCTGCCAGTTGTCACAATAAGCAACTTCCTTGTCTCTGAAGAAACACAGTTTCCCTTCTGCTACCAGCCACTTTCTTCCCCATTGTTGGCATGTCTCCTATGTGGGTCATTTAAAACATTACAGTCTTTAATACTTTTGCAGGTAAACGTACCTGTATGTTTGTGTGTGTGTTTACATTGAAAGAACACTGAAATGAGCCGTAAAGGGGGATAAAAAGCAAAGGCTAACAGGTGCGGTCAGTATGGATTTAGGATCAGCTCTGGGGATTAGGCCCTGTCAGACAGGGTTAACTCCGCGCCGCTCTGAGCGTCAGCCTCCCATGCAGCCGGTGAATCCTGGGAGACCTCGGCACCATCGCCTGCTGGGTCATAGAAACGCAGCCAAGCAGGAAGATGCCTTGGAGAACATATCCGTTTTGACTCTACCCGGCTGGGAACCAGGACTGCTTTCAGCGTGACATGGAAAATTAAGCCGCTGTCTGCTCTAAAGCCGTGGACTCTTGATCGTTACCCGTAAGAGAGCTGAGGTACAGTATAGTAGAGTGGCAGTTTCTTGTGTTGTCTTTGTGCTTTCACACGTTTTTTTTTGTTTTTTTTTGCTCTTTTGAGGACAGAAGAGAAATCATAGGAACATAGATACCAGAGAGGAGGAATTAAATCCATAATGTTGTGGTTACTGAGAAGTGAGGCGTACAGCACAAGGTGTCCATCGGTCAATGATTTAAAATAGCCTCTTTGTTCTAAAAGGTAATCCCAAACTTACAGGGCATCTCCAAATTGGCTTAAATTTTGTTTCCTGTCTGCCGCATTCTAATCTCTGGGACTCCGTAGTTTCGATGTTCACCCAGTTAGTTCTCTATACCCAGGAGATAATTTGGAAAATGACCCAAATGTGGACTATATTTAGAAGCTTTTTCTCAAGTGCTTGACGAATGCCATTGGCGCAGAGGCGATGGACGTTTCCTCTAATTAGCCGCCTGACATGATTCACACGTTCCAAATTACCTGTTTTATTTAAAGCCCGTTTGAGTCAGACAGCGAGGGGCCGCACATGTATCCGGCCGACGGAGAGGTTAGTTACCGCGGCCACATACGTGTCAGACGGGATAATGCTGTTTGCGCTCCTCCAATCAGAGGACCTATCTGTTTGTGGCGACACTATAAAAGTCTCCGTGCTGTTAGATCAGTGGAACTCAAACCAAAGTGGCAGAGACATTCACACCTATATGGGGGAAAAGAGCAGTTGCCACTAAATCGGCAAAAGTAAATGTTTCCTTATTTATGATGTAGCCAATCACTCATTTCTTTATTAGCTTTTAAGCGGGTTTTTGTTTGGCTGGAGTACATCCCAGATGAACGCCAGGCACCTGATCATTCATCTGGCAGCAAGACCTTCTGTTCTCAACAGAGCGTTTGTTTTTGTGCTTGTTTATGACCTCTAACCCCGCACCCACGGCAGCCACAGATCTGTAAGACTACATCTGAAAAACACCCATTAGGGACTTTTTTTCGCCGTGTATCGGGATGCTCGTGCCGCAGAACTACGTTTGCAGTAAATATCGTATAAAATCTGTGCGTTCAGCATTCGAATTACAATCTTCATTTACACGGCAGCACTTTTGCGGAGGAAACATTTTGAGTGTTGCAGAAATAAACGAATAAACAGACACGACCGAACATTTGCTTTTATTCGCTAGAAAACGTGTAAAAAAGCGACAAAAATGTCGAAGCAATTCCCTAAAAAATGAAAACATTAGAAAAAAGACACAAAAACGACAAAAAATAAATATATATATATATATATATATATATATATATATATATATATATATATATATATATATATATATATATATATATGAATCAAGCTAAAATCTTGCAGTTTAGAATCTGGGATGCGTCTAAAATCTGAGAACGTGTGACAGCACTGTGTGGGGAAACAGCGAGGCAGCTTTTGGGGGAACGCCCCCTCCTCAAGCTGTCACGGAGCTTTTCTCTTCTGTCTCGCCCTCCAATCTGCTGTCGTCTTCAGCGCAGCTCCCATAGATTAAAGGCAGACTGAACGTCGCGAACAAGAATCCGTGATTCGTTTTTTTTCCCCACACGTTTCATGCTTTTATTGCGTACGTAAAAAAATAATAATAATAATAACAAGCATCTGGGTTAGAGTCAACGACGCTGTAGCTATGTTTAGAGAAGAAAACCCAGAAAACAAAAACATGTCTCTGCTTTATTAGAAACTCCTGAGGAGAAACGCAGCAGTAGAGGAAGATGAGACGTGGAAAGTATCAAGCCAGGATTGCTGCTCCCCTCCTATCCGGACCACAGCGTGTGGGCGGGGCTCGGCTTATTCCTTATAGAGTGCTTACAGGCTCGCTCTCACAGAGGGACGGCGTGAGAGGCAGAGGGGGGAGGCAGTTGCTCTGATTCAGTCCTTGCATCCTGAGCTCTTTTTTTTGTGTCGCTCCACTCGTACATTGGAGCGAATTGAAATCCCGACCACCCTCCGATCTTCCATCTTTGAGCATCCCTAGTTCCCCCCAAACCCCCACCCACCCCCGAAGAGGGGGCGCTCTCTGGACGGCCCCATGATGAAGGAGGAGGGCCTGCTGAACCGCCGGCGCTTCTCCACGTGCGGCGGGACGGCGTCGCTGCGACCTCCCCACCTGGACGGACGCAAGCTCATCCGCCACGCCTCCTTCGGGGGCTATAACGAGCTGTCGCCCATCGCACAGCCAGGTAGGTGTGTGGCCGGTGTAGACGCTCCCCATCCGCATACTCGGTGGTCGTGGCTTGTGGTGGCCGCAGATTAACACAACAGGACTCACTTTATGGTCTGAGAACGGGAACAGAAGAGTCTAAAATAGGGGGGGGGTGTCCTATACAACTTTGTCCCGGCGATGATGATGATAGTGATGGTTTACTGGTGTTGGTTTCTTCACATGTCTCATAGGTCAGCTTGTGATTGGCTGGGTCAACACAACCCCTGGATTCTTTGTTCCTCCAGTGTTTTTGTTGCATTCTCACTGCCCTGCTTAGTACCATCGTCCCACTTGTGTCGTAATGTGCACAGAACTTAATGCTCAACTAAAGTACTGTGCGGAACGTCGAACGAGCCACAATTATAACGCGTCCAGCACCGTGCCTTACTGTTGCTGTGTGGTGCGATTAGCGGTGCTGTGCATCGCGGTCAAAAATCTTGCAGTTTATTCCTATGCAGCTTTTTCAGCTTGCAGACTTTTTAGGGGTCTTGAAGATCTGAACCAACAGTTATCATTTTCTTTATAAGGACTGTAACTAGAGTAAATTGTGATTCTCAATTAATTGAATTTTCTGTGCTTGTTTTTGTTTATTTCCTTTTTGGAAAATCTATATTTTACTCTACCAGTTGCTCTTTTGATTACCATTGATTTTTTTATTGACAAGCTTGTATTTATTTGGACTTTGAATGTAGGCAAACATACAGAAACGATGAAAATAAATTGTAAGATTTTGTTTTTTGAGCCACGTTTTGTATCGTAATTATAACTGTTGGAAGCTCATATTTGTATATTTTGCTTCATTTCGGCATAAAAAAAAAGCAACTGTTAATCGTCAAAGCATGATTATTTGGTACATGTTTTTCTCATGTTCAGTGACAAATGTTTATTTTGTCTCTGAACACATTTACTAGTAGTTTATTTGTTAAATTTTAAGCATTTTTTAAACTTATATTTGCTGGTACTTAAAAGACTTCGTTCATTTTTTGTTCAGTTTGCTAAATTTCCAGTCCTTCCCGTGTGAAATTGCTTGTAATAATTATTGTTTTGATTTATTTTTTAAGTGCGTTTAATCCGACAGCAGTTGAGGGCTTATATAAGTGGACCACTCATCTGTCAAATGGTTTCTGTGATCTTTGCTGTGTTCATCCTGATAAAGAGAGCACGCACCCAAAGGCGGACAGCTGGCGACCACCCTGTGCTTTCGGAGCGTGTCCCCCCTTTTCCGACAACTGTTTTTAACTATCGTGAAACCCAGCAAAGACCCGCTGTGCACAAACCTTGTTTTGTTGCCACAAATGGATGCAGCATTTATGACTCTGCTTCATGTTCGCCCGTTTGAATCTCAGAGCTTAAGCCCGTCTCAGTGGCAGTCGTGGAAAGGTTACTTGTGGAGTACCACAGGGTTCTTTACTTGGCACAATTCTATTTATTAGATACATGCTCCCTATTGGTAAAATCATCAGACAGCACTTCCGCTGTTATGCTGATGATAAACAACTGTATATATCTATATTACAGCCATGTCTAGATAACATAAAAATGTGGATGACTTTAAACTTTCTGCTCTTGAACTCTGAAAAGACAGAAGTTGTTATATTTGGACCAGAACCTCTAAAAAAAAAATTGCTTAGTCAGCCACCTGACCTGGATAGAATCAGGTTGGCGTCTGGTGACAATGTAAAGAACCTTGGTGTTATTTTTGATCAGGAAATGTCTTTGAAGTCTCATGTAAAACAGGTCTGTAAGATTTCCTTCTTTCACCTTAGGAATATAGTAAAACTTTGAAATATTGTCTCTAGGATAGATGCTGAAAAACTAGTCCATGCATTAGTTACTTCAAGGCTGGACTAATGTAACCCTTTATTAACAGGAAGTTCACAAAAAACAGTTGAAAGTCTTCAGTGTGTCCAAAACGCTGCAGCAACAGTTCTGATGAAACTTAAAAAGAGAGATCATATCTGCCCAATTTTTGCTTCCCTTCATTGGGTTCCTGTCAAATTTAGAATAAATTTTAAGTTTCTTCTTTTGACATATAAAGCCCTCACTAATCAAGCTCCATCATATATCAGAGATCAGATTACTCCTTATGTCCCTAACAGAGCACTTCGGTCTCAGACTGCAGGTTTACTGGTGGTTCCTAGAATCTCTAAAAGCAAAATGGGAGGCAGATCTTTTAGTTTTTAGGCTCCTCTCCTGTGGAACCAGCTTCCAGCTTTAGTCCGTGAGGCAGACACCCTGTCTAGTTTCAAATCTAGGCTTAAAACCTTCCTGTTTGGTAAAGTGTATAGTTAGGAAGAGGTAGAGAAGACAGCATTATCCGGTTGGGGGAGGAACTCAGTCTTGACAGACGGTTCTCCTTTGCTCTACCTTCTTCATGTCTCACTCTATAGGGTTATTTAAGTTATTTCTATAGTTATGCTGCTATATGCTTAGGTTGCTGGAGGACAATCTCCACTGTCGCTACATGCATGCTGAATCTGCTGGGGTTCCTTAGATCCAAAACTTTTTCCAACTGATTTGTTTATGATGTATCTTTGATTTTAATGGATTTTCTTGTAAAGTGCCTTGAGACTACATCTGTTGTAAATTGGTGCTATATAAATAGACTGATTCTTTATTCTTGATTCTTAAAGATGCACCGAGCAGAAATCTGTGTCCAATATCCAAACTCTGATTATTAGAGGATTCTGACTTGTTTTTAAGAACTTCAATTAAGAGTGCTAAATAGATTTATTTCCTACCTCAATGCCCTGAGCGGTGATGTTTATAAAAGGACCAGAGAAACATTGTAGTTGGTCATGGAAGACTAGACCAGCTATATACCCCAGCAGGGTCTCAGTAGTTTACCAAAGACAGATTAGATCTGTTTTTTGGACTTGGACAAGATGTTCTACGTTGTCCCTTTGAGAGTTCTGTACTTAGGGAGTACGAAGGACCAGTTTTCTTTCAAAAGTAAGAAAAGTCTGCATGATTCATGCTGCATGAGGCCGATGCTGATATCAGGCAATACTCGGGGAAAAGAGAAAGAGTTATTGGGACAACCCTAAAGGTCCGTTCCTCCCAATTTAAGAGCGCAGACATGAGCCTAAATACGACAAAATGGCTTCTTCGGGTCGGGGAAGAGGTTCCGTCCAAAAGTTGACGAGTTCTCGAGGTCTTGTTCAGTCAGGTAGGAAGGTAGGTAGGTCCAGGTCGAAAAATGCTTACTATTGGTTGTCACACGTAATGGCGGGCTGTAATTTAATTTTGTCTCAGCCGCAAGAGATGCATTGACACGACATTACAGTTTGATTGTTCTTAATATGATTGTTTGTTGTGGTCACAGGATAAGATGGCTGCCTTACCATACATACGAATTTAGCCCCGCCGTAAACATGCACAGATCACCCACACAAAGGCTACTGCTTGTTCTTAATATATCCCTCCATTTGAAGGAATAAGTTTTTTATTTTTTTTCTAATGAAGGTGCCTGAGTGGAAAAAGAAAGAGACGGCTCCCTTTTTTTTTAAATGCAGCTTCATCTGCGTCATCTCTGGTATGATTTATTTTCGTGCAGCACACAGACAAAGAACAGGGGCCTGATGGCTCTGTAGCCAGAACATCACCTCTTGGAGCTTTGTCTTTCACAGCAGAGGGGGATTACCAAAAATACGTGTTTAGGAGTTGACGTGTGCAGTCACAACGGATTTAGAACAAGTCATAGAATGTGTTTGGGGTCAAGAGGGTGATGCTGGTTGGGCAACAAAGACCTCTTTAGGCGGGTGAGTGCAACTTTAGTTGCCGATGCTAAGATATAGAGGAAAGCCAATCAACATGTAAAAGGTCATGCTCAGTTTATTGTAGAGGAATGAAAACAGCTCATTGATTTTCAAGTAAGATGAGGTGGAGGCATTTTTTTACCATCAGGCTTGGAGACTCCGTCCTTACGGCGTCCTCCCAGCGTCGGTCAGATGTATTAAGTGAAATTTGTCCTCAGTTCGACTTGAGTTTGTTAAAATGGGGGGGAAACAGGAAATGTTTTTTTTTCTTTTGTATTAAACAAAGTAGTTTATCATATTGTTGAGAAACCAAACACTTTATTCACATTACCATTCCCCTAAATTACTTCTTAGCCCTTGCTACTGAGCTCAGGTAATGTTTGTAACATTCAAAAGGTCAAGGGCGTGATTCTTCTAAAACTAATTAGTTTTAGTGTGAGGAGGGGCCTGTTGGACGGTTTAGGCGTTTCCAAACGATGCCGCTTCGAACATTTAATCAGTCAGTCACAGATTGATTGGTGAATCTCTGCTCTGTTGCCTACGTTATCTGATAAAATAAGGTGGATTTACTCAAAGTAATACATTCTGCCGTGATCTGGGACTGATCCGTTCCACCTCGCAAACATGAGATTTAAAAAAAAAAAAAAACTCTGCAGCCTCTTACAGCAGAGTACCGGTTTCCAGGGATTAAGCGACAGAAGCCATTAAATATTTAAAAGCCCAGAGGAACCGGCAGCGTTGTGCTCTCGGCTGGGGGGGTGGGTCACAACATTAAGCTGCCTCCTCACATGCCTTTGTGTTGCTCTCCCACGCTCCTGGGGAGCTGCACCATAGACTGAAAGAAGGAGTTGTCAGCCACTCCTGACCTCAGCTCAAATTAAACACAAGTAGCAGGCGCCAGCTTGTTGCTTTCAGGGAAACGGTATTAGCTGGCTTCATACCACACAAAAGTCTCAAAGTAAAAAAAAGCAACTGATGATGTTCGCAATTGGAAGTTAACTTGAGTCCTATTTTGCGTTCTGTACTTTCCCCCTCCAGGCTTCGAGCGAGTGAAGGAAGACCTGCCTCTGAAAGAGGACTCTAACTCCATATCAAAGAGCAAGGTAAGAAGAGCATGCACTCATTTTGTCTGCCATGATTGGTACGATGCAATAAAATTGTCTGTTAGGTGTTGTTGATGTAATGAGAATCATTAAATATGAGCATCACTTGATGTTGTTTTTTTCTTTCCTAGTCTTGCATCAGCAGTAGTGTCATCCCCCCCACTGAGATGACTCATGCATCACATGCACGGAAAATTCTTACACCGCTCTAATTCTTCTTCGTTTACGTTCGCTTTCTTTAGAAGGCTCAGATGATGCTGACGTTTATACACAACTCCCATTCAAATTACTTACCTGGTATTTCACCAGGGGAGTGTAAAAGAAAATCTGAACACTGTTCGATGCATTTGTCGAGCATCTGTGAACACAAACCTTATTGTTTTCCCCAAGTAAACCTGCTAAGCCTGGTGGTAGGGGTTATTTTTTTTCAGTGAAGGTAAATTTTATTTCATTAATCAGCTAATATATCTTAAAACAACAAGACTCTGATTGTATTTAAAAGTCCGGTTTGCGGTTGGCTAACGATGTGGTTCAGTTAAATAATTATGGAGAATCCTGAGCATCCACTTTGTGATTCCCCCCCCCCCCCAGAGCATCAATATGGAACTAGTGTTGGCATCAGTATTGATATTGGGCCACAATTTAAGGGCCCTGTTGTTAACGACTATGTTTTAGTTTCATATTGCTGTCATTTGATATAAGCGGTCATGCGGTGTATTTGGTCATGTAACAAAAAAATGGTGAAGCACAGATGCGTTCTAGGCAGTGAGAGGAGCTTCATTTATAGTCCAGTACATGGCTAGAGTGTCGTGTTTCTATCGGTTTACAGTTTAACAGCATGAATTTGATGCTTTCATCCACAGCGTCCTTCTGGAATAATTGGAGCTTAAAGTGCAAAGAACCACGTTTAGGGAGTTGTATAATTCACATTTTGTTGTTTTTTTTCCTCCGTCTGTATGTTTAAAGTCTGAAACCAAGCTGTACAATGGCTCAGACAAGGACGTGCCAGCGTCTGGTGGAAAGCTCACCAAGAAGGAGTCCCTCAAGGTAATAAAGCCGTAAAGCATTTTAAAGCCCATATGTCCGGATTGTGATTATCAGTCATCACGAGCTGTAAAAATACACTTTACTTCAGGTTGTCTGTTGTATAATGTGACTCATAGCTTACAGAGTGTACAGATTGTGCTTCTATGTAATAACACTGCTAGAACAACTAAAATCGAAAAGAAGGGATAACTAAATAGATAATGTACAGAAGCATACCTGATCTACCAACCAAAAATATTCAATAATTGTTGACAGCAAGGGAATAAAAAATAAATAATTCATAAATAAAAATAGAAATAACAATATTGGATTGATTCAGTGTAAATGCACAGTGTAGGTTTATTGACTAGGCTGTGCATTTAAACTGTTAATATAATCTATGTTGTAACAAAGATATTGATATAAAAATATATTATGGTATAATAAAATATATAAAGATGGGGCAATTAAAAAAAGTCTAAACAGTCCTGAAGGGAAATTAGTCAAAAAGACAAATTTTTCTATTGCAACACATTGTGTTTGTATTCTTGTGTATGCGTTTATAAGTATACGTGTTTGTACATATGTATTGTTTTTGTTGTTCAAAATATCTAATCCACCTGTCCTGATAAAATCTATCATCCCTCTGTTTTTTCCAAAGGTTCAGAAGAAGAACTACAGAGAAGAAAAGAAGAGGGCGACCAAGGAGCTGCTTAGCACCATTACGGATCCCTCTGTTATTGTCATGGCTGACTGGTTGAAGGTGCGCTGCCTCACCGTTCAAAGAATCCTCTACATTTAGTTTCCACCTCACTCAGAAACTGTAGCAATGCAAAACCAGTTGGGTTGAGACAGCCCGGCGTTGTTCTGTCTTCAGATCCGAGGCACGCTGAAGAGCTGGACCAAGCTGTGGTGCGTGCTGAAACCAGGCGTCCTCCTCATATACAAGACCCACAAAAACGGCCAGTGGGTGGGAACGGTCCTGCTGAACGCCTGCGAGCTCATCGAGAGGCCTTCGAAGAAGGACGGCTTCTGCTTCAAGCTCTTTCACCCACTGGAGCAATCCATCTGGGCTGTTAAGGTCAGATAAATAACTGATTGTGAGCCAATAGATCCATTCACTGGGGAGAAAGAGCTCAGCTGTGGGACGGTTATTGGTACATCCCTGA
This sequence comes from Orestias chungarensis, assembly GCA_032876305.1. Taxonomy (NCBI): domain Eukaryota; kingdom Metazoa; phylum Chordata; class Actinopteri; order Cyprinodontiformes; family Cyprinodontidae; genus Orestias; species Orestias chungarensis. The sequence goes on along the minus strand of JAVLVB010000430.1, from coordinate 351,065 downwards.
AGTGTCAATAGGACAGCACATAATGTTCTCCTGTAACATTTCACAAGGCTGGAACATACAGAGAGAGGGATCTCGGTCATGGATTCTCTATAGATTTAGCTCTGATGTCGATGAATTTCTATCCAGTGAGCTGTGTGTGTTGATTTGTCGTAACCTTGAATCAAACAATTACTCTCCTCCTTTACGGCTTGATTATCCGCATCATATTTGTACAGACTGCTTCATTGGATCTTCATTTCATCCGAATGCAGTAACTAGATGAGTATTTATGGGGTTGAAAAAGTTATTTGACACCAATGACATTCTCTTTATTAGAAATTAGCAGACATAACTTAAAGATTTAGAGTGATTTAAATCATATCTTCCTGACCTGCCATTTGTAATAGGCAGGAAATGAAAATAAATCTAAGTTTATTGTGGGGTTAACCAACTTTCTTTGTCCTATAATTAATAGTCAGTCATTTCTATTTCCAAGCATTTCATCATTGTTAGTGTTTATGGCTCTTATAAAACCAAATAAGACTTTTTTTGCGGGGGGGGTGGGTTAAGTGAAAAGGTTGCGGACCAATTAAAAATGATTAACCTGATATAAGATGCAACCATCTAAACCATATTCAGATTTCTGACAGGGTCGGACATTTTTTGTAATCTTAAAATTTGATTATTGAAATATATCCTAAATCCATTCCATTTAACAAGAAGGTTATTTGGGTTTTTAGATGGAAAACAGCCCACAGCATCACACATCCCCCGTCTTACCCTAACACCAGTGCTTTTTCTTCATATTAACTATTTGTTTCAAGTCCAACTTGAACATTTTTGGGTGTAAATGTTAGCAGATGTGGTCGTGCTAAATACACTAAATAAAATGAGAAGCAGCTGATTTTTTTTGTTTTCCTCCTAAAAGAACCAAAAAAGAAACCTGGTTGCTGTAATTTTTCATACCCAGATGTAAATATTAAGTCATAATTAGGAGAACATCCTGCTTTAATTTAGGAAAGACAAAGAAAAATATCGGTTCAGGAAGCCATTTTCGTATTTGGCAGCCCACACGCGCTCTGTTTGTTGCGCTGCTCTCAGCTCTCAATGGGCCTGTCAAGCTGTAATTATTCATCACTGACCATGAAAGCTCTCTGGAGTTTGATTTTGTTCTAAAGGAAAAAACGCTGGCCTGCTCATCTATTCATCAAATTAAGCTCCTCAGTCATTCTGCATCTGCCCATATTGTGCTCGCTCATTGTATTTATGTATAAGTTCATTTGCATGATGACGTGGCCTTTAAAATTAGCTTCGTATTCAGAATAAAAGAAGTATAACCATATCGCCTGAAATGACAATCTGACAAATGGCAGACACCGTGATCTCGGACCTGACACGAGATCAGTCATCAGTCTTAAAGGATGCAATTGTTTTTAACGTGCCCGTTTCTGTCGTCAGGGTCCCAAAGGCGAAGCGGTCGGCTCCATCACGCAGCCGTTACCCAGCAGCCATCTCATCTTCCGAGCCGCATCGGAGTCTGATGGTGAGAGACAGTCTGTCATTTACGCATCTATCTCTGACACCGCTCTGTCACAGTTCAGACCCCATCTCTGAAGTATGCTGATAGATTTCTGTTTTCAGCATAGAGTAAATATATCTGGGCTGTAAGCATTAAAACTTTTATATCTCCGCTTAATTTCAATTGTTGCAGCCTGAAACTTTAATAGAATTCCCAGTGATAGGATATGGTTTTATAGAAAACAATAAACATTAATTAACAATTATTTTGTTTTGTCGTTTAACTGAATATTTGTTTCCTCTTTTATTAAACAGGAGTCCAAGCAACAGGAAATGTCCTTAAGTTACATATTGTACTGTCCATGGTGCTGAAACCTGAAGCATGGTTCCCGCCTGCTCAATCAAATCACTGTCCATGGTGCTGAATTAATTGAAACTGGGGCCTAATTAAATCAAACTAACAGGAAATATGTTTTTTTTTTTTTTACATTTATATATTTATTACCTCCTGACCATTTTAACCGATATATACATATATGTTCTATTTAGTTTTTGAGATAAAATTTAAAATGTAATGTCCTTAAAATAGAACGCTAGTAATGTAATGATTTTCTCCAAAAATGTAAAAAGTTACTTTTTCTACATTACTGCAAGTGAGCACAGATAAAAAGCCTCCTGGTTATGAAACAGAAGTCACTGTATAAAAACCTTCCTAAAATCATTTAAAAACTAGATTCATTAATCCTTTACGAGACAGAATACAGCACAACAATTACATCTTTTGTTTTTGCACCTCAAAATGTAGATGTCGGCATCATACGCTTTCATTTTTTTGTTCTAATGGATACCATCAAATTAAAATCCCAGCTGTGTACATTTTAGGACATATTCCTATCGAATGTTAAGTCTTTTCTGAGTCACAGATTTCACTCCGAAGAGTATTTTTCTCAGTGCAGTCCATGTAGTTTGAGCAATTAGAAGAAAATAACTTTTTGCAGGTGGTTCAAATCGAGGGTTTTTATATTTGAAGCGCTGTTTTCACTTGAAAAGTTTACGCGGACGGAAATTAGGATGGGATTAGTCTTGAGTTTGACACATGTTTAATTCATAGTACTTGGCTAGTAGCTAGGCTTTACCCCCCCCCCCCCCCTTTGCCCTGAAAACAAGCATTGTCTGCCATCTTAATTAAGCTGTATTGTGACCAAGAGACTGCCAGATTTTTTTATGGTTGACCTTTGCTGATTGGTAAATGGCTATGTGGAGTTTAATTGCTCATCTTTTTTCTGATGGGCGATTTTTGCATTCAAGCAGTGGAAGGAATTTTGTGACTTCTAGAGGAAGATTGTTTTTATTGGTCAGGATTTTTTTCTTACTGATACACTTTGTTACCTGAATAAATACAACATAAATGGTGAAATGGGATTGATGTACTTTTCTTTTATTGCAGCACTTTGTTTAGTTTACTCTGATAGGCGCTTGTACTGGTTTGTAAAAAGCATTGTTTCCCCAGGCCGATGCTGGATGGACGCATTGGAGCTGGCGCTGAAGTGCTCCAGTCTGCTGAAGAGGACCATGATCCGAGAGGGGAAGGAAGACATTAGCACGGTATCCACCGCTGGGGAACACTCCATTAATTTCTACAGCCTCCTCAGAGCCCACAACATCCACGGGTTCCAGTGAGTAGCACTGTTTAGCACGCACAATTCAGTCGACTGCGCTTACAAGCCGTCTCCCTTCGCCGTACGTCTGCCTGCTTGCCCGTCTCATTCAGGTTCAATGACAGCGACCATCTGAAAGACCCGGACCTGTACTCCGATAAATCCGACAGGGAGGGAGAGCAGGACCACGAGGAATCGGACCCAGATGGCCTGGATAAGAGCGAGGAGAGCGACAGCGACACTTCGGAGCGCCAGGACGACTCGTACATTGATCTGGACCCCAATGAGCATCTGCGTGAAACTCTGTACATGGAACAGTCACACGAGGAGCTGGGAGAGGTACCAAATGCAGTTTTATTTCGACTTTCACATTATGGCTCTAGTCGTTCATCGGTTTCTCTGTATTAGGAACTAAGGTACATAAAAGAGCTTGTTTTTATTTATTTAAACTAGCCGTGTTCTGCTGTAGCTCTTAAGGAAGTAACTTGAGAGTCTTCTATCACAGTTTGCTAGGCGTAGGTCACGGCGAGACTGCAGTGAGCCAATGACATTCTTAGCAGCTTGCAAATGAAAAACACTTCACATCGATAATCATCAACAGCCACAGTGGGATATAGTGTTGGCACGTGGAAGTACAGTAGCTGGTTTACTCGTAGCCATTCAGCACTGGGAGCGGCTGACATCTTTGAATTTGTTCTGTCCCAGGCCGGCGAGGCCGCGCAGACGGAGACCGTATCCGAGGAGAACAAATCTCTAATCTGGACTCTGCTGAAGCAAGTGAGACCGGGCATGGATCTATCCAAGGTGGTCCTGCCGACGTTTATCCTGGAGCAGAGATCCTTCCTTGACAAGCTGTCCGATTATTACTACCACGCAGACTTCCTGTCGGAGTAAGACCTTCATCTACTGTCTTTTAAACACAGTGATTGACACTTAGGGTTGTTACGAAGACAACGTTGTGTCTGGCCTCTGTCACTCTTTTTTTTATGAAATCCAGGGATTTGCTGTGTCCATCCACCCATGTGGGGTTTATTTGGTTGCTTTGTTGTAAAATGTGGAAGGCCTAAACCTGTGTAGCAAGCCTGTTTCATACCCGGTTTTGTGCAATCTTGTTTTTTTTAACTATTCAAGAACTCTTTTATTGTTTGGTTCTTGCATTTAGAATTGAAGTTTCTTTTATTAGCTTTAAACACACCCGCAGGGTACTTGATCCTAACCAGATGAGGGCATGAATATTAAAAAAGAGTTGGTGATTCTCCTTCCAGAGCTGCAGTTGAAGAGAATGCCTATGACCGGATGAAGAAGGTAGTGAAATGGTACATTTCCGGATTTTACAAAAAGCCGAAGGTCAGTTTTGAGTTACTTTTAATTGAAGTGTTTGCGTGATTGTTTCTTTGTTTTGTTTTGTTGTTTTGCTCTGTCAGAATATTTGTTTCCGCATTCACTCAACAGGGGTTAAAGAAGCCTTACAATCCCATCATCGGAGAGACGTACCGGTGCATGTGGCTCCATGAGAAGACCGACAGCAAGACGTTTTACATTGCCGAACAGGTACCTGCACCAGCGGTGCTTTTAACAAGCTTACGTCACATTATCTTTTTGATAAAATAATAGCTTTAAATGCTATGAAAGTGGGGGGGGGGAATGGTCCTGAAACAAATAAATATGTCCAGGTTTTAAGCAGCGATGATATCAGACATGAATATAAATCCGTTTCAACACCGCTAGCTTTGCTTTTTCAGTTAACCCACAATGCTTTGCTGTAACACTGTCCCTGTCCCACGATCAAACATATGCAACATGTCCAAACCTCGCAACACGAAAAAAAGCAAACATCCATTTTCAGTCCCAAACAATGTTCAAGCTTACAAACTGAACATCCTCTTAGATGTATTCAAATCTATTCCTTGTTCACTGCTATCTCTCCTCCTCACAGGTCTCTCACCATCCTCCAGTATCTGCCTTGTATGTCAGCAACAGGAAGGACGGGTTCTGCCTCAGCGGGAGCATCCTCGCCAAGTCCAAGTTTTACGGTAGTTGCGACCTCAACATATTACGTTGCTCAACCGCATTAAATCAGTGTTCAAGCCATGCCAATGAGTTTTTACTCCCAATTACTTCTACTTCAGGAAACTCCCTGTCGGCCATTTTGGACGGAGAGGCTCGGCTCACGTTCCTCAACCGAGGGGAGGACTACGTAATGAACATGCCGTACGCTCACTGTAAAGGTAAGAGCGCCGCGCTCGACTCTTCTGACTGATCTTTGCCGTCTGAAACATTTATTTATTTTTTGTTATTATTTCAAAGGCATACTGTATGGAACCATGACGCTGGAGCTGGGTGGTACGATTACTATCGCATGCGAGAAGACGGGCTACAGCTCTCAGCTGGAGTTCAAACTGAAGGTTCGTCTTCAAAAAAAACAAAATCTAACAAAAAAAATACGCCTTCAGTGGGAAACTAGTGGATGCAAGAAGCAGAAATGTTTCTTATGTGACGTTTCTGATTGTCTCGCTTCCTCTCATCAACATGCCCTCCGTCCCACCTATTTACCCCCACCCCGCACCACACACACACTATCCTCAACTCACCCAACCACTCCCTCCCTCATTAATAACTGCGTCATAAACTAGCGGCAGGTATGTGGATGTAATGTTAGTACATCCTGGGCTGTTACTGTGAGTTTGACTTTCATTACTTAAGTTAAAATAGTAAATCTGACTAAAGATGATCTGCAAAGAATAGGAGGTAAAGTAAAACCTGGAAATAAACCAATAAACTGCTCCAGTTGCAGCTCAGTTGGATTAAATATTAGATCATTAGATCATCCACACAGACTATGTAAGTAGGTGCTGTCAATCGTAGCTGAAAGAACCGTAATTACAACCTAAAGGATGTTTATTATACTTTCTAAGCGACTACAGCAAACTCTGCTTTCATTGTCCTGTGGTTGTCCTCCATTTTGTTTCTCCTCCTCGGTCCTCAATTCCTCTTGCTTCCCCTTTACACCTTGTCCCTCGTCTTGCTCGTTTCTTTTTACCTGTTTAGCCGTTCCTGGGCAGCAGCGACTGCGTCAATCAGATCTCTGGAAAGATCAAGCTGGGAAAGGAGGTGCTGGCTACTCTAGAGGGACACTGGGTATGACCTACGCTCCTAAACACTGAAAACTGTGGTTGCATTTTTTGTTTTAGTGGATTTGATCAATTTATTTAGTATTTTGATGTTGCCCTAAGTATGCAGACAATGGCTCTCCGTTGTTTTGTTTTTTTTAATAGAAAAATATATTCATGTATCCTCTCACAGGACAGCGAGATTTTCATCAATGACAAGAAGAACGGGACGGTGGATACTTTCTGGGACCCGACGCCAGAGCTGAGACAGAACAGGCTGACGCGTTACACTGTCCCACCTGAGGAGCAGGGGGAGTTTGAGTCAGAAAGGTACAATTTGATGGACAAAAATATATATTTTAGATCAGTTTTTCTCTTGATTAAGTTGTGAAAGATCTACAACAAGTCATATTAATTAATGTACCATGGACATCAAAATCGCTCTCAATGTTTTCTCCCCATGCAGATTGTGGCAGCATGTGACTCGAGCCATCAACAACAAGGACCAGACCGAGGCCACCAACGAGAAGTTCCTCCTGGAGGAGGCTCAGAGGAAGGCCACGCGGGAGCGCAAAGCCAAGTGCGAGGACTGGGTCCCCGCCTTGTTCGAGCAGGACTCCGTCACCGGAGAGTGGCATTACAGATATGCCGAGTGAGTGGCGGTCAATTTGAGCATCTAGGTGTTTCACGGCTTTAACTCGGTTAATATGCTACGAAAACAGAAAGATGCCTATTAAACCAAAGTAATTTCCTTGCGGGGATGAATGAAGTTCTTCTATTCTGTTCTCATTCAACTGAGCGTGAGGGCTCCATCTTCTGGCGGCTCTTGTAACTGCGGAGTTGTCATGATCATACTTTTTTACAGTTTATCTTACATTTATTTAATCAGGTTTCATATAGGATTCAAGAGTTTGGCATATATGTTAAAGTAGTTTAAAAAAAACACATTTGTTAAGCTTTAAGTGAGGAATATTCCACGATAATATGAAAATGAAGATTCACATATTCCATCCAAATCCTACCTTTTTACCTTTTTTTACACAAAATCAAGCCATGTTGTAAAAAAAATTTTAACCTTATTAAAAAAAATCTATTTCATTCTTTAGCACGAGGCCGTGGGATCCGCTCAACGATCTGATTCAGTTCGAGAAGGACGGCTGCATCCAAACCAAGGTCCGACACCGCACCCCCATGGTACGTTCTGGCAGTCTTATTAGTCTGAGTAACCAGGGGCCGCGGAGGGACAATTGCAAGTGCCAGGTAGGTTGCCCTGCCGACGGCGCATGCCGCCGCCTCATCCGTCCGTCACGCACCAGCCGGCGCACCGTCTCCATTGTCGCTTCATCGCTTTGTGCCATCGCCCCTGCGCTGCCACCGTCCTTTTCCGGACTGTTGTCTGTGTGTGTGTGTGTGTGTGTGTGTGTGTGTGTGTGTGTGTGTGTGTGTGTGTGTGTGTGTGTGTGTTTATCCGTTATTTTAAACCTGCTCCTCTATAACATCAGCTGCTGTGTCATCCTCATTGTGGCATTATTATGCATGCATGACTCACCAAACACTAAAAATCCCCATGTAGTTCATAGAATACCAGAAAAAAGTATCTTTTTTTTGTTTTTTACAACATACCTCAACTACTAGAGATCTTCATATTTAGCTGCTTATCTGTTTGGTTAAATTCCTTATATTAAATTACATTCGTTTTTTATATCCTAATTAAATAAACCTGTTATCATTCAATAGAGAACAATTTTATCACCTTAAATATGGCTTCCTTTGTTCCACAATACTTTTTTTTAAAACTTTTTGGACTTCATGTTTTATTTCTCTAGTAAAGAAGAATTCCTATTATAGAAAAATATTTAGAGGCTAAAGTCACAATCGTTTTAAAACAGTCGTCCTCATTACGGCAAACTCAGCATGTTGGTTACTTTTGAATCCTAACCATGTGCCGCTATGATAGCTGGTGCTAATATTCACAGCGTGCGCTTATTACGTCTAGTTCTTGCTAACGGCGAGGCATGTTTCAACGGCACGTCGTGTCTCTTGCTTGTGTGTCGCGAACCAGGTGACGGTGCCAAAGAGAAAACACAAGAGCGACAAGCCCAAGAGTCCCGAGAGCGGCTGCTCCTCGCCGGAGCCCGACCGCCACGACTCGTCAGGGAGCGAGCGTGAGTCCGCCTCGTCAAACATGTTGATACCCAGAGGCAGAGGTGAACAGGCTGGAACTTTGCTTCAGGCGGAGTGCCCTAAAAAAAAAGCTCAGTGTTCAAAATGAGTCTCTCACTTCCCTCTTATCTTTCTTTCTCTACCTTTTTTCACTTATTTGCTTCCTTCTTTCTTCTCCTACTTTCTTGCTTCCCCTCCCCTGTTTCCTACCCTCATTTATTTTTCCTTTACTTCCTGGTGTCTGAAGTTGGTTGAGTTTTTGAAGGTTTCCTTCTCTAAAGCCTGTGATTCACTGTGAGATTTTAAAGTGGCATGAAGTATTAGCGGACGCCAGGCCAAACAAGGATATGTTTCACTGCAGGACACAAAAGCAAGCATAACAGTCGGCTGAGGAAAAAGGGCGCAGATCTCAGCGAGCTTCAAAGTGCCATCGAATCCATAAAGCAGACACAGGAGGACATCAACAGGTGAGAGAAAAGGAGCCCCTCGAGCGATTGCCGTCTCACGAGCATGTCCTGATGTCACACACACATGGTTTTTATATCTGCGTTTAAAAGGAGCGTCACCGTGCTGCGGAGTCGAACAGTCGGCCAGGCGGACGGCGGTTCCTTCCTCCGGCAGCGGGACTACGTGGTCATCGCGTTGCTCGTCGTCCTTCAGGTTCTCATCAACTACATGTTCAAGTAGCAGCCACACAAGGGACGTCCAGCTCCGTCCCTCTCTGTCTCTCCCTCTCTCTCTCTCTGCTTAAGAAACCTCTATAGTCGTCCTGAAAAAGCAGAAAGAGGCGGCTTTTAACTTATTTATGTGTGTACGACACCATTCCATCATCTGTGCGGAGATGCTGAGGCGTCAGAGACGTATGGAGCAGTGGCGGGACGCACCAGAGCGATGGCATTCGACAAAAGTCTCGAACGCCTCTTGGGATTTTATTATTTGCATTTTTATTATTATTAAATGCCTTTATTTTAAAGGCAAAGATGGCAGCCTTTTTTTTTTGAGCTGTTAATAATTTTTTTGCTTTTGTTGTTTTTTTAATGCAATGATGCTGTTCTCATTTTTCACATTTCACCTCAAAACATTTCACCCCACTCCCCCCACAAAAAAACAAACAGGGAACCTTTTAAAAAAAAAACACAAGGACCACAGGTCAGATTGTAACACACGCACATGCCCTCTTATTTAACGCATTCTTATTGTTCCTTTTGTCTCTTTCTGACGTGTGTTCATAAAAAAAAAAAGTCTGTTCGGAATATAAAACGACACGTTTAAAAAAAAAAGGGGGGAGGAATGGAAAACCGGAATGGTTCAGTCTCAGTTTTCTCTCGTCTGGGAAGAGAGGACGACGACGAAAACACAAGGGACAAAGGTGAAGACATCCGATGGAATACCATGTTTACATGCTGAAGTCGATGTTTTCAGAGTTAAAAAAAAGTCACGACGTGTATGTATATTGTCAGTAGCGTGTACAAACTGGAGCAGGTTTAAACCTTTGGAACCCTTTGGATACCAGCGCTGTAATGTGAGACGTTTCCATCAGCCGTCTCGTCATCCATAACCGCTTCAGCGTTGGAACAAACTGATGCTCTCATTGAGGAAAGACCGTAAAAATCTATATAACTGAACTGTTTTTTATTATTTTTAAAGGCATCTCAGTGACCACTGCCCTTCTTTCTTATCTAATTTTAAGTGAGCTGATCTTTTAGCTGAGATTAGCAACAAGGAACTTAGATCCACCCTCTTTATTCTTGTATTATTGGTCTTATTAGTGAGGTGTTTAGGAATTCAGTACATCTCTTTATTAGCCACAGTATACTGACCTCACATCTGAGATTGAAATGGTGTATTATCATTTTTGTCAAAGTTTCCACCAAGGCAGTTCTGGTGTCCAACTAGGTTTGGTGCTGTTGCCGGTTCTTAACTGGTTCTATAGAAAAATCGACCTAAATCTAAAACTGATATCCCAATCTGGATTGTTTTTCTTTTTTGTTCCAATTCTGAGACCAGGTAACTCTTTAATAAACACATTAAAATCCACATTTCTTTCTACATACAGATCTGACTCCTTAATAAAGTTCCCGTCAGACTCATGGAAATGTTGTTAGCATTAGCCTAGCTAAGTGCTAAGCTAATGCTAACAGGTTTCTTCTGGGCTTTATTTATTTATTTTTTAAGTCACTGATAATTAGGTTTATTTCCCAACATATCTTAATGTTTTTTAATAATGTACTGATAACAATGATGGGAGGTTTAAAGCCTGAACAGTGGAGGGATATAAGGATTAGGGCGATGGAACGGATGCCTTCCAACCTCGAAGAGCTTCGAAAGGAAGATTACAAAAAGGAAAAACGCAAATATAAGTCGCAATGGATTTGTCTTAGTATTGACAAGTGTATGATAATATAATATCTCTTATTTTTTTACAATATTTTATATTAAAAAAAATCAATTAATAAAATTATTTTGTTTTTTTTAATTGACACTTTCTTATTGTTTTATCATCTGCTAACAGTTTTATTAGCTTTTAACAGTCAACAATTTTTTTTGTTTTTAAAGGCAAAAAAAAAAAATCTTTGAATTAAAATTATTTTAACTTTCAATGGTAAAAGGGATTGAAATAGTTTTGGGCTTAACTGTATTCATCGATGCCAAATAGCATGTCTTTTGATTGGTGTCTTTTAAACGAAAGCCCCACAAGCGGTCCCACTTAGTAATTTAAACCACAAAAAAAAAAAAAAAATCATAAAATTCAGCTAAAGAGTGAAAACGGCTGTGTGCTATGATCTAGTTTTAAAATACGGTGCTCGCATCTTCCTTCCTCTTCATTTTGGTGCTTCGGTTAAATAAAAAGTGAAAGCAAGCACCGGCGACCGCTCACCTGTGAACTGAATTGGTGGGAAACTTCACGTTTGACGGCCTTGAGTGGACAAAGCAATTCTTCACTGCCCAACTGCTGTGGCCTTTGCCACACGTCCAACAGAGCGCATCTGTCACCTCCTCCAGCGCGTTTGAGCCTCCAATTTTAAATATTTACCCCCAGGATAGACGCCGTCATGAAGCTCCCCGTCGCCATGTGAAAGCATTCCAGATGTACAAAGAGGGTGCAGCCAAACTCTGTGCATAGAGTAGAAGTTGGTTCGATTCACTGTGCAAATATCCAGAGCGCCGCACGGACACTCCCACTGTGTGCACGACCACGTTTTCCTCCAGTTAGAAATGTAATCGACAGATTTTTTTAATTTATGTCTTACGGCTGTTATGATGTTAGCCTTGTGCGACGTTTACATATCCGATTGCCTCCGCGATGGAAGCGTTGGGACGCTGAGACCGGTAGCATTAGCAGGAGCCGGCTGTACCCCCCTGGAAGTTACCCGGCTGGCCCGAGTGTATACGTTTATATGTGTGGGGTTGTTTTTTTTTGTTTCTTTCCGTGCATCCTCATTGCCTCAGATGGTAGAATGTGGAGAAATGCGTATATACCAGTGCCTTTTAGAGTCATACTTGGGGTGAAGTTGTAGCGTAGTGGAAGCGGCTAAATACAATAGTCTGATTCCAGTTCTTTAAAGAAGAAGGTCTGCTTGTGGGATGGTGACTTATGCTCTGGGTTTCTGTAGAGCTGTAGTGCAGACGTGCCATATGAAGTCTTAATCCACAGGTAGAACACCCCCCCCTCCCACCCCCGCCTGTCGTTTCCCCCGAAGGACGATCGCTGC
>JAVLVB010000430.1:309235-338824 GCA_032876305.1 Orestias chungarensis | reverse complement strand
TTTTCATCTCATAGTTATAGGTCACTGTTCTTTTGTCTTATTTATTGTTTTTTGTTTTTGAACCATGATTTTGTATGTACACGCGTTTTTTTTAAACCCACCCCACGTTGAGCATCAGACACGAGGGACCGTCCAAACTGGTGCGCCTCCCCAATCTCTTCCCACTTATATATACACACCTTTTTCCTATTCAACTAATTGAATATATTTACTGTATCTCCATTGAAACTTCTTGGAAGTTTATGGTAACATGTAACACAATAAAAAACAAATGGTAAACATAATTGGGTTGTCTGTATTTGCTAATAGGGAAGCAGTCAGTGTTTTCCTCTCTGAATTATTTGAAGTGGCTATTTCAAATTGATATTTTTGATTAGCAAAATAAATGTTAGGGTTATTTTAGATGTTACTGCTTAGCAACTGCTAAAATATTCCACAATACAGCTTTGATGTTGTAAAGTGTCTTTAAGAACACGGTAAATACAATTTTTGTGTCCAGATTTTCCACCAGTAAGAGAGGCTTTTTCCTCCCCCACCTATCGCTCCACCCTGAAAAATTGGATAGGTTTGCTAAGCTTATTATCCTGTGAGAATCTCATATCTAATACCAGCAAAACAGACTGAAGCAGATTAGATTGCATTGAGAAACTTGTAAAGGATTTAATGGTAAAGATAACTCGGCAACATAAAATGTTCTAAAGCTTGTTTAGATCTGAATCAAATTAGTTGTACAAAAAAAAAACATAAAGAAGAAAAAATGAGGGTACGTCTTCATACATTTAAGACATGTTTCTTGCCAGTTAGCAAAAAAATAATAATACATTTTTATAGTTCATGGAGTCCGCCAATATATCAGACTGATGAGGAATGAGAGCAATGGGAAAGCCTAAATAAAGTTGAATATTGGGTTAACAGTTCAGAACTGCCATCAGAGGGCAGTAGAGATGGACGTGGCTGGGTTCAAATTTTCAACCATCTCAGGTTATTTTCCTCAAACACTCACAGACTCATCAATCAGTATACTTTATACACTTATTTAAAATCTCACCCACCACTAAATCAGAATATATTGATATTTGGTTTGCACATTTTCTGTATGGCTTGAACACCTTTAATAGTCATTATTATTATTATTTGGGACTATGGATACAATCAAAAACAAATCAAAATGTACTCCCCAGTGATATAGTATCATGTGTGGTTGAACCCCAATAGTCCATCTGAACTGATTGTTTCGGTCAGCCAGCCATCCCTCACTGGCAGTTCTCCAGCCAAGGACGTTGATAAAGCAGAGCTGTTCTTTCCGTACCTCTCAGATAACAGTTAAACATTTAATATCAGTCTCCAATCAGTCTAAACTCTCTGAACCTTTGCTTTATATGGCTTTCCACAGTATGGAGAAGGGAGGAGGATGTAAAAAGTGATTGAATCCTAGTTTCTTTTCTTCGTTAAAGTTTTTGTTTTTGCTTTTTCAGACGTATTTCAGATGAACAGATTTTACATCAGCGATGACCTCAGTTCAATAAATAATCGTCTTCTCATAGATCCAGTCGTATTAGACATAATAGATGAGGGCATTTCACAGATCAGTCTAATGTGTGGCTGATGCTGGAGATGATCAGGGGAGCTGTGTTTTTGCCACCGTCACTTGGACAGGGACTGAAGTAAGGATAGAGTTTCTCCCTGAAGTTACAGCTAGTAAAGGAGAAGATGAGGTGTGCTGCCTCAGCATCATAGAAGGAAACCAAACCCTCTTCGTAATCCACAAACACCCCCACCTTCTGGGGCTTCGACATCAAACACAGAGGCACAGAGGGACCAGTAAGAGCTCTGTAATGGCCATTTCTTAACCAAACTGCCCAGTAGCCGTTGTCAGGGCATATAGTGTTCTCATCCGTCCTGTTGATGGACTCTCGGACCACTCCTAATTCCCATTTTGTTTTCCCTTTGACTTCAACCTCGTAGTAAAACCTTACATAGGAGAAGCTCTGGCTTCCCAAGACTCCAAAGGATGACAATCTCTCTGGCTTGTCCGGCAGAACCTGCTTAACGTCCCCGCAGCTTACAGTTTTCCCATCGTCAGACAGGACCAGATAGGGATTTGCAGTGTTAGGATCCAGAGTCACATCTTGTCCATATAGCCGCACCCTCGCAAGCTCAACACGAGCGCACAGCTTCCTCATCTCTTCCCCGATTGTCTGTAGCTCAGCTGCAGTTGTCCTTACTGTCACATCGTCGACGGACTGGACTTTGACGTTGGCCCAGTCCTTGGTGGTAACCTTCATTGGTTGGGTGTTTTGGAACAGATGGAAATAGTCTTCGATTTGTGACCAGTGCTTCAGCTCAGACCTTTTATTCATCAGCTTTGAGATTTCCTCCTCCAACTCTTTTATGAAACCTTCTGATTGTTGTTCTTTCGCTTTCTGGTTCTGCTTGATGATGTCGATGAAATTATCCAGGCTTTTCTGTGCAGAATCGATGAGACTGGTGCAATCCTCCACAAGGGCAGCTGTCACATCCTCCCCTTCCTGCTTGCTGAGCTTCACTGACTGTTTCAGTTGTTCAATCTTTAGTAATCTCTCCTGAATCATCTGCTCAACGATGTCAGTGCTCTTCTCCACCTCCCTCTTCTTTTCTTCACACTCTTCTGACAGAGCTACGACCCGATGTTTCTTGTGGTCAAACACGGCACAAGTCTGACACACGCACATCCGGTCAGTCTTGCAGAACAGCGCCAGAGGCTTCTTGTGCTTCCCACACATCATTTTCTCCAGTTTCATGGCTGGATCGATCAGTTGATGTCTTTTGAGGATTGTGATTCTCATGTGAGGCTCCAGGTGAGTCTGGCAATATGCAGCGGCACACAACAGGCAGGACTTCAAGGCTTTCTGCTTGGGTTTGGTACAAACGTCACACAGAACTGCTCCCGAGACGGGAAGCACTTGCCCCGACAAGCTCTCGGCATTCCTGAAGTGAGCAGCCATCTCAGATATGAAGGTGTTTATGCGTAAAGCTGTTCTGGAGTCAAACAGCTCTTTACACAGGGGGGACTGCTGGCGGCGGCTGACAGTCCAGTGCTTTGCGATGCACGACTTACAGAAGTTGTGTCCGCATGGTATGGTGACAGGATCTGTGAACACATCCAAACAGATGGAGCACAGAAACTGTTCTTCAGATAGAAAACTGCAAGAAGTCGCCATGTTTACACGCTGGGATCAAAACGGGGGCCTGTAAAAACCATCATATCAGAATCACTTAGTGAGAGATCTAGGTGCTAGAGAGATGTTTGGGGTGCTTTACTTACCGGCATTGGTTGTTTGATCGAAGAACACCGAAGGAACTTCACCCCAACTGAGTGAGTCGCTCCTGTTTTTCCTTGAGGAATGTGATCCGTGAACAGTCCAACTTCCTATTTAAAACTCCGCCTCTTGTTTCATCTCCAACCTTCAAGGTGTCATATTGCAGTTTATGGAAGGAACAAGGAATCCTCCATGCGACGCCTGTAATCAAGTGGGCGCCAACATTTCTCCAAAGAGTCTTGTTCCTTTACAAGAAGATGGCCAACAATTTTTGTAATGACATAAATGTTTTTATGTCGTGATAAAATATTTTGTGGGGTTTAATTAGTATTTGCAAATACTTTAATATGTCCAGTGTTTAACCGTTCTACTTCATACGTACAGCTGTTCTCTATTAAAGTTGGTAATGGACGTCAAGTTCTGGCCCAAATCCTGCCTACTGTTGGGCCATTGTGTTACTTTCTGTTCATCCATCTGCCTTTTTAAAGGGTTACCGCAGTGGTTCTTGATGGAGTACAGTGTTAAGGAGTTTTCTATCCAATTGATCTCTGAGCACCTTGGGATACACATGTGGAGGAATCTTACATATTTGTTAGAGTTTTTCTTGGTAGATGTTTTGATCCACAGTTGGATAATTGAGTAGAACTCACGGTAGGTCTCGCCTTGTATTCTCCGTTCAAATAAATTTCGGAATTATATATACAATTAAAAGGTTTCATCATAGACAATGTCTTTGCAGCAGGCTTCATGGACTTCTTTTTTCAAAGAGAAGTGGCTCCCTGGCTGCTATTCTAGTAAAAAACACATTTTTACTAGAATTATTATTAGCAGTACCTTGTTGCTTAAGATTCTAAATTACTGCAGCAGCTATCTGTGTGGGGATCATCTGCTAGTTTTTACAGTAACAACTATGGTTTAATGTAGAGTTTTATCCTCTAACACATGCAGATTCAAAATCAGTTTAAACAATTCTGAACAATAAAAGTTTTATAGGACCAAGCAAAAGGCAGTATAAATATAAATGTAGTGGGGTGTTTGGGTGTTTCCTCTTCCTTCTTTCCAGGGTGTGACCGGCAGACTCCAGAGCTGCACCTTATTTAAGGTTCATCAGGAAGAGCTTAAAGAGGAGTCAGCTCACTGTTTCATTTTGCTCTTCTATGTGGTGATCAGGCCCTCCCCTCTCTGTGGTCCTCGGTTTCCGTAATCCCGACTTTAACCCCGTGAGGTCAAGTCAAACCTCAGAGTCCTTCATTGATGTTTGACGTGTAGACTATACCTAGTGACTGAGTGTGGGTACGTACCAGAATGTTCTCATTACCACGTCTCCCGACTAAAAAAACTAAAACTGATTATGACTAAATAATGTTACGACTGGACAAACTGTTTATCCTCTTCAAGATCTAAAATCTGATCCGAGCACCTGCAATGTGAACTTGATTCTGCACCAGACTAGGCCAGATCGGGTAAATCTGGAAACAGTGGCTGAACCAAACAATCCAGAGATTACGTTCGCCTTTTTCTGCCTTCAACTTCTTATGATCTTGTGAGAAAGTAATCAACAGCTTTATGACATCCACAAAGAAACAAAATAGAACCAAATAGTTGAAATGCAGTGTTTGCAAAGATCAGTCGAAAACGTTATTTTTTTTTTTTTAACTATCTATTGCCTAGCTTGATTACAAACAAATGAAATACGTAATAATCACTTTGTTCACAGTTCACCAGACATAAAGAGGTTAAAAGGGGCGAGGATGTGATGTAGGGGAAGCTCCGGTGTGGATGGAATGAGAGGTTGTCCAAAACCCCCGCGGCCTCCTGTGCAGCTGCGTTTGTCGCTAGGCTTAAACGAGGTTAACAGATATATAATGAGGTAATCCAGGGTGTTTGCTGCATTGGTGAGGTTGTGCTGGATACTGGCTCAGCGTTTATCCCCCTGTGGTATCGACAGAACATAAAGGAACTGCTGCAGCAAGCCGCTCTCTTTCACAGCCGGATTAGCGCCGGGTTTTATTTTTTCTCTGAACAAACATGGAGTTTAACTTGCTAGAAAGCTGACCTTACGGTCAAGCGCTGCACATTGCACCAAATTTTTTAAATTTTTTTTTATTCTAAATGGCGGCAACAAAAAGCAGCAAAATCTTTTGCTCCTCATGTTAATTCACGCCTACAAGGATTACGTTTTCCCTCCAGTCCCGACTGGAAGAGATGGAGCTATGTTTAGGCGTAGCAATTGCTGTGGGGAACCCCTATAAGTGCAGCTGCCTCCTCTGCTCTCCCCGAATGCAAACATTAACTGCAGTCCAGCTGCTTAATAATGAATAAACTCCCCGCTCCAGTCTCGGGTGTCCCTCATCTAGCTCTGCATTGCCATAAAATCAAAAGCTGATCTAACGTCTGTGTGACTGAGGGTAGCGTCAACAAAGCCCAGGTCTGCTCGGATTTCACTAATGAAGCTCTTTATCAGAGCCAGAGATGTGCAGGATTGCTTTGTAGGACTTTCTGCTGGCGTTTTTAATCACTCGGTTGTTCCAAACAATCTGTTTTTCACTCTGAGCTTCTCCGACATGCTCAGATGTCCAATGTTTAAGTCGAATTCAGACATACTTCAATTACATCAAAAGGCGTTGTGATGCATATGGGAACCAGATTGGGTCTTACAGCCAGAAGTGTACAAAAAAAAAAAGAAAGGGATCACAAGTTAACTTAGCATATCATCAAGCTTAGCTAAAGGCTAATTATTCATCAGATGCAAGATGTTGGAGCAACGATCCAACAACAACCAACTGCTGATCTGACATGTAGACTCTGTCTGAATCCGTGAAGATTCACTTTCCTCTGCACAAAAATTGTGGATGGAGTCAAACAGTGCTGGATGGTCAGGAAAGGAAAACGTAACTTCTGCTGCTCTGACTTTAGATCGTTTGGCACGTTTCATCCCGGCACACTCTTTAGGAATAAATATTCAAATAAATGTGTTTGTTTGTTTGTTTTATTATCTAACTTGACATGACAGTAGTGTTATATAAACATGTGGCTGAAAATATATCCTGGATAACACAAACCAGCAATATAGCATCGAAAGATAAAATAACCTAAATTTCAGAGAGCAGACGAGTTTCAACGTAAAAGTTGAGTAAATTCTCTGAAGTACCAGACTAAATTAATAACTCCCTAATTTCTTCTCATCTCTAAATTAAGAATAATATTTGAGATTCCTCTTCTAGGCTCTGTGTGACAGCTTTGTTCTCATTTCACAGAAACCAATGGAGAGAAAAAATAAACGTGTTTGTTCTGCTGTAAGGTGGTTGTATGGAGAGATGGATGGGGGGGGGCAGTAAGAGGTAAGCAGTCGATGACTCAGAGATTTTCAGCTTCAGCGTCTTCTGATTGCCATTCTGCTCTGTTGGTCTCCGTTTGCTTTAGCTGGAGTCTGTACTCGAACAACAATGGTGTGTTTACAGGTTTATCACATACGCGTATGCTGCTGCACGCGCATTTGATCTGATGACAAACTATGATCAAGTCTGAAGTAACACGAGAGATTAGACGGGATGTGGAGCATTCAACCCTTTTGGGTCTATTGTTTGCATTTTATGCATATCGGTGATCGCCTTTAATAAAGAGAGCGAAAAGTGCAAAATTACAGTTATGAATTATGAATATGATTTATATGTGTCAGGAATTTGTAAATCAACAGAATTAATTGATTAAACGTGTAAATAATTATACAGTATGCACTGAGATTGAACCTGTTGATTTAATTTTTAATCTGTAGTTACTTATTTTGAAATCATTTTAAAAAAATCATTGCGTGCTTCTTAAAGCACATCGTGAAATCGTTTTTATTGCATCATGAAATAATTATATCTAGTTTTTCAAAAGGAAGTCGATACTAAAATGATGCACATTCCCATATTTAATACATTATTCCTGTATTTCTGTTTGGGACATTTAAATTATTCCAGATTATAGTGTCATTCGGCATTCAACGCTCCAGATAGTCATTTCGTTGTGGCTCTTGCTCCCTGTTTGAGGTTTGTAACGCTCTGTGTCTTCTCCATCGCTGCAAATCTTACTTCTCAGGCTTTTCTTTGAAAGTAAATTCTTATCTTGCATTATTAAGACCATCAACAGATTGTCCTGTGACTTTGGCTCCCATTTGCTCGTTCCCTGATTAATGCTTCAAAATCAATTAAGTAGTCCTAATCCGTCACGTATAGCTTTTATTAAACATCTCAAAATCTCAATGAATAATTACTGGCCCATTTACTGTGTTTCTTGCACTTTGTAATAATTCTGTTTTTATAAAGTTCTACAGACACCTGAACAATTACACAACATTTAAGAATCCATGTGATTTATTTTCTCACCCACCAGCACATTGAAAGATGAGGGCTGAAAGGCCTGTTCTTGTCAAATGTCTTCCGTTTCACGGATTCAGATCCACACACGGAGGCCAACGTTTAGTCACAGTTGGTGAAACACTCAAAGCTGGCAGTCAACAGAAGCATGAGTCGGTGTGAGGAAGACGTCCACCAGGGAGGAGAGGATAGACTGGAACATATTTACTCCATAGCTAGAGACTCAGTGATGTTTGAACAATGCTAAGTGACTGATGACTGCATATTACAGTGGATGTGTGTTTACGTGAACAGGAGGGCTCAGTTTGATTTACAGCTGGCTTCCTAGTTACATGTAGAGCGACGTAGGTGACATTTTCACCACCAGCATAACAGCCTCTGCTCATCCAACCACTGCTGCTTTATGTCTGTTGCATTAGCAAACCCAGCATTTTTCTAGCTACTCATCACAGAGGGCGTTATAAATATCTGTGGATCACTAATAATACTAATAATAGACGTGCGCTCTTGTTATTGCTGCCATTCACTAATGAATGATGTTTTTCATAAAGGAGAAAGCATTGATTGGGGAAAAAAGTGACACGTTATTTCTCAGCTTCTTGTTAAAACTGAACCAGAGATTGGACTCTATCTTTTTTTAACCCTCCAGCAGCGTCACAGGTCGGTCTGGATGTTGTCGGCTGATGGTCACTTACCAAGTCCTAAACGGCAAATGTGGCGCTTTTCATTGAGCAGGAGGATTATTTGGAGGCCGTGCTTGCTCTTTTTGTGCTTAACACAACATCAGTGGAGAACTTCTTTGTCGCTGGCACAATGTCGAACCCTCAGGCCTTTCGGTTAAATGCAAACAACTTGTCAGCTCGGACCCCAGTTTTAGCTGATTTTTGCTTTTAAAAACAATGTGCATGATAATGGTGTAAAACTAATAATTAATCATTTTTTTTGGCAGTATTAGAGATTAGCATATTAGCATATCCACTTCTTTATTTGCCATTGTGACAAACGTTTCCCCCAAAGTCTTAAAGGTGAGAAAAATAAGGCCTGGGTTTTGCTAAAGATAGAAAAAAATGTGGTTAAAATACAGAAGAATCATAGAGGGTGCTAAATACTTTTTTTATTGCTTTGAAACATGAAAGAATTCCCATTTAAATGTACAGGCAAAGGTTGACAGCAAGTAAGTGCACTGGGGTGTGAAATCCTTTAAAGAACGAGCGGAAAGGAAAATAAATCTTTCTAAAAAACAGAATGAAACCATACTTCCTTCCAAAAAAACACAAAAAACTAAAAAGGATTTCAGTAAAACCTCCCACAAGTCAGAAGTCATTTCTGAACTTCCTTATATTATTCATGGCCTGGCTGCTGCCAGCGGCCTGCTCGCGTGCCATGGCCTATTTACTCAAGTGCTCGTGAATCCATTAGCCGTGAACAGTGAAAAGGCCACGGCTCGTCTGGAAGCGGCTTCATGAATCAATTCACAATATCTCAGACTACAGGAGTGGATAAACGGCAGCTGGACTGCGGCTGATTCATCAATCGGGCGATAAGTCTGGCCAAAAAAACTGTCAGGAAGCCGGGGAGTAAATTCAGTAACGCAATCATTGAAAAACAAACATTACGTGACTTGTTGCTGCTACGTCCACCACATTTTTCATCTTGCATCAAACAATATGGTTCCTGGATTATTCATCTTTCACAAAAGTATTCACTCCCTGTTGAGGTTTCATGTATTTTGTCATAAACTTCACTTTGTGTTTCATTGATGGTTTATGTAACAGACCAGCAGAAAACCAGGATTGTAAAATGTACTTTTACTCATCTACGCAGCATTTCTCAGAAACAAATGTTTATTCGACAAAATTTCTGTTCAATCTTTCACAAGAAGGCCAAACCTTCAAGTATTTTTTAGTTTATAGAGCAACATTTAGTAGTTTCTCCAACTTCTTTGTCCAACCAAATTTGCAGGTATGTGGATGAAAGCTATTATAAAATTTCATTGAATCTTCCTCTGCAGCCTTTAGGTCGTTTGTCCAAGCTTACCCGTATTTAACGTCATCGTTCTTCGAATGTGTGTGGAAAAGGTTGCACATTAGAATCACCTCCTTGGACCTGCATATTTTCGTTTTCTGGAGATCTGAGGGTGTTATTTATCACAGATGGAAGCTTCGGTCTGACAAAAAGGGAAGGAAAGAGAAGAAGTGTTGGGAGGTTTTACTGATACCTGCACTCTGCTGACATCCTTTTGTGCCTCGCTCTCAGCTTCTCATGCAACATTGGTTTGTGCCATGCTAATTAAGAATTTATTGAGCCTCTTACACGCAGTAGAGACAGCAGACAGCTGCCAGTTTCAACCCCTCTGTTCTTTCTCTCCTGCCAGGCCCGATCTATTTTTCCACCCACTAACTGATCCCCAGATGTCCCAACCGGTCCTTCAATCAGCTGCCGTGTGTGCATCCCCACATTTGACGCCACAGACGTGACGACCCGTTCTCATGCTCAATTCCGACGTCGGCACTGTAATCCAAACCTGTTGTTTTTCATCAAGGGATGCTCCACGTTTGTAATTATGTGAGCCTGCACCCAGCTGTACGCCAGCTCAAGGGAAGCAGAGGCTCAGGCAGGAAATCAAAACTTTGCGGGCTTAGCCCCCAGTAACTGACGGGTTTTACAACTGTAGTTTGGATCACACCGACGTTCCCATTGTGCTTCAAAGGGGTAGACAGAGAGCGTAGGCTGGCATTCACTCTGTCAGGACAAGAGTGGATTACACCCATAATAGTCTTTTCAGGGAAGCCATTTGCAGGAGGGCAGGGTGGTGAATGAAAACGCCAACACTCTTCCCAGGGATCCCCTGGCTTAAAACTGCAACATAAGAAGTGTCCTCCAAAAGTGCCAAACTGTGAAACTGCCTGCTCTAACCTGGCTGTTCAATACTGATGTCAAAATAAAAAGGGAAACGGTCGGTTCATATCTTAGTTTAGAAACCTGTTGCCAAGCCACGACCACATTGAAAAAGCCACTTTCCACTTGAAGAAAGTAGTAGCATTGTATAAACCTCCACATGATGCAGCCTGTTTCCAGAAAGTGGCCAGTGGGTTCCAGCTGGGTAATCAATGAAAACCCCTGTTTTCGCCACGATTTTTCCCCTCCAACAATCTTAAGGATGTTCCGATAAACTTACGAGAAATTACTACCATCTGTAGGTGAAACAGTCTGCCTGGATGGACATTGGCAATGCTTTGAACTCAAATTGGGAAGGTTCAACATGCCCTGATTGTCTAGCATCAGAGTTGTAGCATGTGTGGTATTCCCTGAGGACAAACAAGCCTGCAGCCTGCTGAATGTGATGTTAAGCCAATCAGAAAGCAAGGTGAATACTGAGGGGAATCCAAAGTATACAAACGAGACAACAGCGGGTATAACGCATGAGAAAGTTCTCCGAAAGTCTGAGACATATCCTTTGTTGTTTTTTTTGTTGGTCTCCAAGTCATCGCCATTGCGTCTTCCCAGTCAGCCTTGTGTGTTTACTCTCATGTTTGGTCTCTTGAGGTCTTGTGGGAGTGGACTGAGTAAGTGAGTGAGTGACGGATCTGATCTCACTCTATCGCCATGTCTGGTCTCACAGGTTTTTATAAAACACAAGTTCTACATGATCTCATGGATCCAGGAAATCACTGCTAGACTTTCCCCAAAGTTAATGAAAATCACCAGATAAGTTCCATGAAAAGGTGCAAAATTCTGTGGAATTATTCAAGCCAATCACCAGGAGAGACCTGTCGGATTTCCAAGAAGGCACTTGAAGAGTCCTACCAAACTTCTTTGAAATTAGCATTGGTGTTGTGTCCAACTTGGCCTCCTTCCTCCTTTCCTTTTGTCTAGTGTTTAGGGATAACTGTTCTATCCAGTAGCGCCTTTAGTCCTATTGTTTTTAGAGAGTGGAGTGTATTCATCGTTGTGCAGTAACATTAGCCTTCCCACAGTATTCACCCTGGGCCAAGTGTTATGTCTACTTCTTGAATGGAAAAATTGCAGAGGTGGAATAATTACCCACACATGCCCAGGAGACAAATGCTTTGCCAGGGCTCTTGAGAGTCACAACTAAACTCCCATTTGCATTTGATGGTCTCATTAAACAGCCTATTAGGAGGCCTCGCCATGCAGCTGGGAGGATTTCTGCAGTAATTTGCAGGATAATGGCTATGGCCATGCTTTTCTGCACAGCTCTGCCAGGTGCCTTTGGAGAGTGAGAAGGCATTTGCTCTATGTGGTTCCACTGTATATTTTTCTGAGTGTTAATTACAGGGGGTCACTGTCATTGATCCCTAGAGGTGACACAATTACAGAATCAGCCTCAAACTAATAAAGGCTTTCTAATTAATCCAACATTGAGCAACATCATAGAGATATTAATTCCTTTTTCCCCAAAATCTTATGTGTCATTCTTGGACAGGTTCACGCGAAAACAAATGTCTGTATGCATGTACTACACAAACATCTTGAACTTTGTCAGTACAAACATTTACAATGACAGTGGAGATATTGTAGGATTGTCTACTTAGTCCAGAACCAAGGGAACATCTATCAGGTCTGCTTGAATTTACAACCATCTGGAAAATTGCTAGTAGGTGTCAACATTCCCAATTCGAGATGTGGGATGATCGTAGACACCTACCCAACAAAGAAGGATCATTCTATTAGAGCTTTGACATCTTGGATTGAACAGTTGATTCCATAAAAAGAGCGACATGGTTACAGATTTTCATGTTGGTATCTTCTTCTATTAGATCACATTCAGTGATAATGAGCCTTGTTTTGGGATGAATAGAGAAGATTTCCCACACACAAATCAACCAAACACAAATTGCCTTGCGTGTTTTACTAAGAGTATATACCTAATAATTGTACTCTTGACTCATTTTCACATAACACCTCAAGCATCGGCTTGTAGATCAATGCTCTTCTAGTTTCTGGAAAACTAGCCATTAAGCCTTTGAAGCCAAAGTGGTTGCCTGCAAGTGTAACGGGAGACATGCTGGGAAGCAAGGCAGAACTGTACAAAAAGAGTGTGTCAGGTGTTTTAAAAACCACTCTCTTAAAGCGACTGAGGGGTTAATTAGAAACTGCTAGGTGGAAGGAATTGGAAGAAACACACTTGCCCCTGTTAATTATTCGGGTCTGTAAACATAAAAAAAAACAGGTCGCCTCGCATATATTTTGCATATATTTCCTTCTGAGTCTCTCTCTCTGTCTTTGGAGGATCCGCTGTCACCCCCCTGAATGGCAGTTCACAACACACATTGTAGCTGTTGGTGGTGGCGGAAAAATGCATTCCAGTTGAAAATTAAAGTTTTACAATCTCTTTGCATTATTAATGAAGCAGGGAGAGCTGCAACTACGAACATTTACAGCAAGCTTTTTTGGAGGTAATGATGCGTTAAATTAGGATTAATACTACTCTGTCCTGTGTGAAGATTAAAGAGCTGAAGCATCAAGTCTGGATTATCAGCACTGATGCATTCTTACAATGACAAAGTTCTTGCAATATATAGGAGTTATATTATAAAAGATATTTTTACCCACATTTTGCCAAATATTTTTAAATTAAAGTTATAAAGAGTCATCATCAGAATCAAAATCCTCCATGTTTTAACAGAATACCCCAGGATAGATTTGACATGCCCTCACTCTTATTCTGTTATAGACACAAATCAGAAACACTAATTTCAGTGAAAGAATGTCTAAATGCTGCATGAGCAAGACATGTTGGGTGTTTATAACATCTTGTTGATGGGTCCTCGCTGCTTTAGCATGATTGGTCACTATTCCATAACGGACAGCATATAAAGGCACAAATGAGCCCGTGTAACGTTGGAAAGCATGACTGGCTCGCAAAAAGTCATGACTTCAACGTAATCTAAAACTTATGGCATGGAGCCGAGTCTGCGAGCAGTCCAACATCAATGTCTGACCTCACCAATGTGCATCTCAAAGACGGTCAGTACAACAATCAGCTTTCAGAACACAATGTTGTTCTAAAACTCAAGTTCTGACATCTGATGTGAAATGGAGGGGTCAATATCCCTGAAAAAAAATCTTTGGATATAAGTTGTCATTCAAAATAAGATGGCACAGCTGTGTCTTATCTTTTGTCTCATATTGTATGTTGAGACATATTTAGGTTTTGTTTACATATCTTCATGTTAACTTTATCCTGAACACTCAAGCTTATGCTTTTTTTTTTTACCTTGCCGTTGTCTGATGGAAGAAAATCAGACTGTGTCCGATATAGATCCATTCCTCTTGGTACTTAGCCCACTATCCACTGTCTCATCCTGAGCTCTTCTAAAAGATGAGTCAGGGAAATCTTCAGCTCTGTTGTCTGACAGAGATAGATCGTGGGAAGTATTTCGTCCAAGAGTGTTTCTAAAAACAGAACGTTGGGCTTGTGCCAAATATTGCCCAGAGGACGACTGTATTCCAGCAGCGTGGCTGCTGCCGTCTCATGGATGAGTCACTCGTAAATTAGCACAGTGGTACTTTCTGGCTGAGTTCAAATTGGACATGTTTAGAGAGAAAACTCATATGGTGGTGCTCCAAAGATGTACAGAATAAGAGAGGAGGGAAAACTAACATGTGAAAACACGTTGAATGAAAAAACATGATAAATATAGTGTTCATTCTTATTTACCCCCTCCTTACTCAGAGACATCTAAATAACATCGAGGCTATTGAAGTCACCTAACCAGTGAACAGATAGCGTTATAAAAACAAAGCCTGCAACTTCCATTAAACTTGCTTTGGATTTCTCCTTTAGTCTGATCAACAATTAAGAAGTTGATGGTGGACTTACACAACAAACAAAGAATCCGCTGGGGGATGCCCTGACCAGAAACTGTAAAACTGCAAGATCAGCACTCGTTAACATGATCCTCTCCTTGTGTGAGGTCCGGTGGGGAGGGGAAGCCCACAGCAACACTGCAAGCAACTTGAAACCAGATATTAATCAATGATGGCATCTGTGTGAAATCTGAATGCATTTTTTGAACCGACATAGGACACAGGTAAAACAGATCTTTCAGCTCCAGTTTCAAAATATTAATCTTAGAATTGCATGTAACTCTAAGAGAAAATGAATGGATGGAATACAGTTGAAATATTGTTTTATTTTTGGGGGAACAACAACTCTGTGATGATTTCACAGAAAACTAACACACCGCAACCCAGATGGAGAAAAAACGGTTCCTACATTCACAAATACATGTTTGAAATTGTTGTGTTACAATAATGAAGCTCTCCCATACCTGACTAACATTGGTAAGATTGTTTGCAGGCTGTTACATGAACAGAGTCTACTTGAAATAATGAATATGAAACAAAGGAAAACAAAAATGATTTCCGTTTTTGGTTGGATGGATATGTTTAAAAAAAAAAAAATTCTTTCCTTTTTATAAACCTCCCACCATCCCCATATCATACTGCTGCCACCATCATATGCCATCCTTGTAGTGATGGTGTATGCTAGTGTAAGATTTTATTTTATGTTTTTGACTCTTTCCACATAAATGTCCTTTATATGGCAACACTGTTAACCTACAAATATGGCTTAGGTGAACACAGGTGCACTCTATTAACCAATCAGGTGAGTCCTGAAGGTAAATCAGCCTAACACCAGTTTTTATTTATTTACTTTTACAATCATCATGGTAAAGTAGGCTGAATTCACATCTGTACAAGAAAGTATGTGTTGGAAATGTGACAATATATAAAAATAAAAACCTTGCTTCCTAATGCAGCCAGGTACTCATTTATTTTTGTAGAAAAAGGTGATTTTTTTCATATTCGCATCCTTAATTATGTCGAGATGGAGAGGATGCTGGTTCTGTTGATTAGTCTTCAGCCCCTCGCCCCTCCCACGAGCAGCGTTGCCCCGGCGACTGCAGGTTTACGTGATGACGTCGGATGTATATGAGCGCGGGCGGCGGGCTCTCTCTCCCTTTTACCGCCATCCGAGCGGAGTCCCTCTCTTCCCCGAGACTAGCTAACTGCGCAGCCCCGCACGTCCAGTCCATCCTCCGGCTAGCAGAGCGAAAGGTAAGCGGCAGCCCCCGGGGCCGCGACGACTCCCTCGCCCCCACACCTTCCGCGAACTTTTACAATCCTCTCGGGGTTTTTCGGCCGCGAAAACGACGCGAGGAAGACGGCTCGCTAATGCTAGTGGAAGCAGACGGCGGCAGCAGCCATTGACACGGGGGCTCCTCCATGATGTGCGAAAACGTTAGGCGCCTTTAACGGAATAAAACGGCTCTCCTCCGTCTCTCTTCTAACGTCTAAAACAAGCGGCGCTTCAACATGGCCGCCTGCTGGATTACTAACAGCTTGGAAACTTTTATTTGTGTTTTAACGTTTGCTGACACGTGTTTAGGGTTTTGTATTTCCGAACCCTAACCTTTATTTATTTTTTCGGGTGATATTCTGGGTGGAGAACAGCGGGTGGCACCACTAGACCGCGGCCACCGTGTTGGGCCATCTAAGAACAATGGAAATACCAGGAGATGTAGTTCGGTTAAGTAACGGGACCACGTTATACGGTTGAAGCTAGCCTGACCGTCTGAGCTTGTCACTTGGTGTCTAAAGCTAGCCGGCTAGCTAGCACGCCAGGATTGGTGCCGCCGCTGGGCGACAGTAGCGCGAGGCCCGGCTGAGGTAACACAGCGGGGTCCTCACCGTTAAAGGGACCCGCAGTTATACTTTTTTTTGTTTTTATTTATTTGCTTGCTGTCTAAGTATTTGGAGAAGCCGGCCTCGCCTGGCGTCCGTTCAGGCTTTCAGTCTGATGTTCCGGCAGACCTCAGCATGCAACACGTGGTCGGGGTTAGGAGGAAGGCTTCCTCCAGCAAGGAAAAGTTTGGACCGTCGCTTTGTACTCTAATTTTGCAACGACGTTCAAACACCTCGCTCAGGCATTGGGATCCACCCCTTCCCTGCAGAAGCTGGGCCTCCCATGTTAGGCAACTGATCCCGGCTTAAGCTGAAGATAATGTGAGGATGGATCTTTAATTGAGCAACGATAGGAAAGGGATCCATTAACTTCATAATTGAACCCAAATATCTTCATTTTTAATTTAAATAAGTTTGAAGTCATGTCGATCCTGATGACTTTTAAGTTGATTTGGATGGTTTAGGCTTAAAATGATGATCCTAATACTGACGTTTAGAGGAAAACTGAGATGTAGGAAAAGAAATCAAGTTTTTCTTTTTATCAAACAAAATCCAAGCCTCACAAATCTTAACTTATTCATCTTTGTTTTATGTAGATCCTTTTAAATTACATCAACTCTGTAAGCCTGCTGGCTAACCTGATGTACAAATAAGTTTTTTAAAGCTGGATTTATCATCTCTGGGTTATGCCTCAGCTCTTTAAATTAAAGCAGGACTGGTAGATTGTGTTTTGTATAAATCTGCTCCGTCTTTAGGTTTAGCAGTGGCTTTGTGAGCTACTGTTTCCACTTTTCTGCAGACGGCGTGGGCTCATATTTTTATTGTTTGCTATTTCAGGATTGGTGTTGACGAGTGGGCAGGGAGGGAAATTCATTTTGTTGGTGAATTATTATTTTTTTGGTGCTGAAGGATGCTATTGTAGAGCTAAAGTCGCATAACAGCAGCAGGTGTTGTGAGCTGCGTGTTATCTTTGAAGGTGAGTTTTGGTGAACCTTAATAGACTTCATGGATCTGTTCTGATTCAGCCGGCTTGCACCCCAGTTTGTTGGATGAAGGCTTTTCACCTGGTGGGAGGAAAATTGTTTAAAATAATTGGGTTATTGTGTTTTGGTTCATCCGCATTCTACATTATTCCAGCATTCACATCGAGGTCTGAGACACTTCCAGTCAAGCAGTTTGACTTCTGTCTTGATTTTTCTTCTTTAACAAAGTAGGTATACTTGCTGATTTTCAGATCTTTAAAAATGCATTGTTACATTTTTACTTCTTCCAGTCATCTGATGAATCAGCCTATTCATCACATGTTTGCTAAAGAGATGCACCAATCAGGATTTTCATTGGCAGTCTAAGTTGCCCATTGCCTTCTCTCCCAAGTGCTATAACTCAACAAATGTATTCAAGTGGCTGCATGGTTTTAATAGAGATGCTATTTTTTAGATTAAATTGAATTTCATCCTGTCTGACTAAAAACATCCCCAATCATTATTGGATTGATAAATTAACATGTTTAACTGCTTCGTGGAGTGTATTTACACTGAAGGTGTGTGTTTTACTGATTGCTGATCAATAGTACTTAGATATTTTTTTTTTACACGTCTGTTATCGGTATACATTAGTTAGCTTAGAACTGGGTTATCTAGCAGATGTTCTGATTGTGAAATTGGTAAATATTGAAGTTATCGGGTGTGACATCTGTCAGTTTAATTCCTTCTGTGACCTTTAGCATTTTTGACTGTCATTTATGTCCCCTGTAAGCTAACTGTCTGACTTGCTAAATTTGTCATCGTTATGACTGGTATAGTTTAAGGACTCTTAATGTAAATCTCGAGTGGTGATTCAGATTGTTCCCCGTTGCAGTGGATTGTACTAATTTAACAAAATCTTAAAATTGGAGTACTGGTTTGTGTTGTCAGCTACAAAGTTGGCAGTTTCTGAAGTGAGTTCATCAGCCAGTCAACGCCGACTTTAATACAAAAAATTGTCTGCACCATATAAATCAATTCAATCAGCCGATTGGGACTATTCTGGGATTATTCCCATAATAAGACGCTGACAAACAAATATGTCTCTGATTAACAAAAGTTCGGTTTACAAAATCCAGATACCGCTCCTAAGTCTGCAGCGTGAAGGTGATCAGGCAGATGGGTGCAACCAGCAATGTCCTGTAACATCATTCAGACTATGTTCATGCAACTGCCACTCAAATTTGATCTTTATACCCAAAATAAATTCAAACTGTGCCACTTCTACACGAGGCACTAATTTGTCTACGGAGTCTGATTTAAAAAATAAAACAAAATTGGGTCATATTTCTTTGTTTTTCACATGATTTGATATAAATCGTTGATGAATACATAATAATTCTGCACCAGAAGAAGACGGATGTGGAAAATCTGGACGTAAACGATGACTGATGAGATTATTTTTTGTTTCCTTCATCTTTTGTGACCTCAATTTTCTTCTGCAAAGGCTTTATGGTTGTAAACGTTTCCCACAAAAGTCTGATGGCGCTAGAGTTTAATTGTTATTATTGAATCTAAGCACTGAATACTTTTGCATAATCCTCATGTTAAAGCATGTATGAATTGTTTGGAGAAAACCATATAAGTGATATTGTTTTTCTTCTCTCTAGCATCACCCAAGACTCGGCTAAGATGGCAGACATCGATAAGTAAGTATCCGACGCTCTGGGTTGTACAGAGTTGTTCGGGTGTGGTCAGCATCCCTTGACCTCTAGAGGGCACAGTCGGTGTCTCTAAGGCTTTTTGTTCACTGAGCGGGTCTGCTCGCTTCCATCACACGTCTGGGTTTGTTTTCCTTTGAAACATTTGAGCGACGGAGACTGCGATCTGTCTGTGAGGCTGGGTGAATGTCAGCCCTCTCCCTGATAGCCATCCACTGTCGGCCATTGATGATTTCACACCCCGAGCTGCAGAAAGGAAAGGCCAGGCTGCTCAGCTGGTGGAGCTTTAAAAGCAAAGCTGTGGTGCAACTTGATGGGGGGTGGACGGTGTTCATGTACCCCTCTGAAAAGCAGCATGGCTGAGAAAATGGTTAAGCTAAAGTAAACAGTTGATTTTAAAATGTTTTTTCTTGTTGTTGATGTAATCATGTGACCTAGTTTACCTGCTGAAACATGAAACTGTGTGAAACAGCTGACCGTCCTCTCTCTCTCTCTGCCTCTCAAAAGCAAAGACCAGGCTGAGCTGGACCCTGCAGACATGGAGGACGTGGAGGACGTGGAAGAGGAGGAGACCGGAGAGGATGAGAACAGCAAAGGTTTGCAGGGAGCGTCTTGAACGACTAAAATATCAGTGTGGTAGCCGTGTTCCTCATTTAAAGCTAGTGTGTCGCTCTGAGCTGAGGGCCTCTAATCCTCTTTATTTTTGAGGCTGCTGATGTTCATGCGTCCTTTGATGCTAAAAGAAACCAGACGAATCCAAACACGCTATAAATGATTCCCCTGCCTCCTCTTTAAAGTTGGCGTGATCTGAAACGTGTTTAGAGCGGAGTCGTGGTGGCTGCTTGCGACTGATCGGTCATGTAATCTAGAAGCTTGGGGTGGTTGTAGCAGTTCCAGGTTGGTAGAGTCGGCAGAGGCGTGGCCTGGGTGTTGCAACTCAACTAGTGACGCTAAAATTAAGCTTTTGGTCAGTAAAAACCACAAATATCAGGTTTTACTTTTTGAAAGCTACACTGTTGTGGTTTAGATGAAGGTGTCTGGTTCTGTTTTCTTCATGGCCCACCGAATCCTGTGGTTAATTTCAGGTGTGACCTGGCCGCTCAAGAAGCGGAGTGGCAGTGAAGAGCTGCAAAGCAATTTTGATTAACAGAGGCGCTCCAGTTTTATACCCAGAGAGAACGATTGACTCCCAGCACATAGTTTTGTAACATGTTGGCCTCCCCATAGAAAGAAACCAAACGCAAAATGTTTTGGAGGATATGTTTGGATTTCTGAGGCGCATTATTTTCAAATGTAATTGTTTTACTTGCATCGTTTTAGGAAAGAAGTGGAAAGTACATTTAAAAAAAAAATTTTTTATAAGGAACAATGTTTGAACAGTTCCTAGTTGAACTATGGGACGGCCTTTTTACCAGAATGAAAGAATACCTGACACGTTTTAGCATGTGAATAATTTGCGAAGACGTATTTTAATATTTCATGCCCAGGCCCCTGATGTTAATGAAGAATTTGGGACGCTTTTGTGCTATCCTGGTTGGTAGGGTACATAAATTACACTGAGGTGGGGGTGGGACCACCTGGTGAAGGTCCTGTGTCGCCTGGATGCATCGACAGATGCGGGCTCTGAATTCAGATCCGTTTGCAGCGGCTTCCCAAAAGAGGCTTGAAAAATGTATGCTTATTAGATTCCTTATCGTCTACGATCTTCACGCCTGCTGCCAGAGATGTGCCGATTGGTGCTGGTAGTGTGGAAAAAAGCAACTGTGCTTTATTTCCTCTGCACATTGTTGCCAAGTTTGTGCTGTGATCTGTATTTGCAGAGCTGGCAGTTTCTACTCATAACTACGCTGATAATAGAATTTATTAATACATGAACTTTAAAAAAAGATTTTTGCATTGAAACAAAACATGATTGTATGAATGCATTTATCTGGTTGCATTTGCTTCCTCCTTAAACTCGTTAAAATCACATTAGGGGTAAAGATTCGGCCAAAGATGGCACCTAGGGTTGACTGAAGCACAGGTGATGTGCATGTTGAATGTAATCAGCCTCGTTTTCCTCGTGTGTTCGCAGCTCGTCAGCTCACTGTGCAGATGATGCAGAACCCACAGATCCTGGCAGCGTTGCAGGAGAGATTGGACGGCCTCAACGGCTCGCCATCGGGATACATGGAAAGGTGACTGATGCTACTCTCTGCCATTGTTGTTGAAACATTTAGCACGGACCTCCCGGAACACTATAATGTGAACACAGCTGTGCACATGGGCCTTTTAAATTTGTTCAACGGCAATGTTAAACGAATGACATCGATGAGGCAGGGACGACAATGTATAAGCAGAATTTAATACCTTTAGGATTGGTCATGTTTTAAGTACCTCGCAAGCTCAAAGTATCTGCACCCCTGGCCTAGAGCTTATTGGATTAAAAAAGGCTTCCATGCCAAATGTCCACCCTCATGTTTCTGACACATGGAGCCTTGGATGTGACATAACTGCGGCTGTGTTGATGAAAGATTTCTGTTTACTAAACAGGACTGCAATGAATATCTAATGTTCGACATTACGTCATACTAGGATGCTAGAAAGGCAACGACACAAGTTGAGGGGAACAGGAACCGCAGCCTGTTTAAATCCAAAAGGAGATGATTAGAAACTGTCTAATAAAGTGGCGTAGGAATATGTGAGAGAAACTGAAACGAGCAGTGGTTGCTGTGGAATGACATAAATGAACTATTCCCCAAAGTTTGTGAATCAGATGCTATTATTTTGTTCTTTGCTTTTAAGTTCAGAGCTTGTTTGTTGAAACTGACGCAATTCCTTTTTTCAATTGTTTGGGGAACTTAATTTGCTTCCCAGAGCTGTCCTCACGTTCCCTTTCCGCTCTGTCCCACAGTTTACCAAAGGTTGTGAAGAGACGCGTGAACGCCTTGAAGAACCTGCAGGTGAAGTGCGCCCACATCGAAGCCAAGTTCTATGAAGAAGTTCATGAACTGGAGAGAAAGTACGCGGCACTCTACCAGCCGCTCTTTGACAAAGTAAGGCTCGTCTTTTGTTCATATTTCTGTTCTGAAGCTGAAGCTTTGTGTGCTGCACTGATAGTAGTTCAATCTTAGTTTGAATAGTTGATTCTAACAAACTTTTCCTGAGTCGGCGCTTTTCCGCCACGCAACTCTAATCCTTCTCCTGTTCTTGTTTACGTATATAATAGATTATTTATGTTGCTCTTGAATTTTAATATTAGTTAAAAGTACAAAATTAGGCTTAGGTTGTTTATATTTATATAAAATGCAGGTTTTCTGTCGATTTGCTCTCTTGAAACTGAAGCAGGGAAATCATTTCTGAATTTATCCCAGTTCATCTTTTATTGAACTGAGTAATGAGTCGTTTTTAATTATGTGATGCTGCTTTCTTTGCAGTCTTCTAAATCCTGTAAGCACACAGAAACGTTTCAGATTTACATGTTGACTTAAACAAAGATTACAGTAAAGCTGAACTTTCATGATGGCTTAACTTTAAGAACCTCACTTATGTATCAAAAGGACACATTTTTGTTGTTTTGTGCTGCAGCTAAAAAGGATGATCACTAATACGGTATCCTATCACACGACGACGTTAGCACATTCAACTTTAGCAATCTCCACTTATTGATATACCGTAGCACAAAAGCATAACTCATTCTTTCTTTAAATAAGTTCTTGTGACAGGTGGTGGTCCACAATGAGACCCCAAGACCGAGCCGCCTCCAATAAAAAGGGTTCGTCCTGTAAAGGGTCTGCTCGCTGTATGTGTGGAGGATCATGGGAAATGGCAACAGTTTAACCACTGAGTACTTATTTGCGGGAGCCTCAAAAAAGAAGCCCTAATAACATCCTCCCAGCAGGAGAACTGAGTTGAATATGGATACAGTGAAAAAGGGAAAATAAACATAGGAACAAGCATACTTTAAACTCTGGAATGGTCGATTTGAAAACTAACTGTGAAAAGATAACAATTTATGGCGTTATGAAGTTGGTCTTGCACACGCTAATTATGAAAACTAAATCAAGCTGATGACCTTTTGACTTTCTGCTGTGCCCTTTGAGCTCGCCTGGAGTTCCTAACGAGGGCGCTTCCGGTCCAGCAGCATCCTGCCAGAATAGCGACGTCAGCATATCGAATGCTGATGTGTTTCTCTGATTTTCTAGTCCGTAACTGGCTGAAACTCGCTGCTGCTTTTGCTGATTTATTTTTAAAATGTTTTTTCTAGGATTCATTTTCTTCAAGTAAATCTTTTGAAATGGTTGCAAACTCGTTCCCTCTGATTTGCCACAGAGAAGCGAAATAGTGACGGCGGCTTATGAGCCCACAGACGAAGAATGCGAATGGAAGACTGATGAGGAGGAAGAGCTGACAGTAAGTAAGCAGGTACAGGTGACGTATACAACCGCATGCTTCCCGTCTCCGTTACTTTTCTGCTGGCCGTTGGCATCTGTGAGGGCGACGCGTGTGTTAAAGCGCTGATCTAACGTCTTGTTTCAGGATGAGATGAAGGAGAAGGCCAAGTTGGAGGAGGAGAAGAAGGACGAGGAGAAGGAGAACCCCAAAGGCATCCCAGAGTTCTGGCTAACGGTGTTCAAAAATGTGGACCTTCTCAGCGACATGCTGCAGGTATGCTTGCCCACACTGCTGCACAAGTGAGGAACTGGCTCGGGTAGCAGGTGGTAAAAACATGTATGAATGGAGATTTACTGCTCCCTGCTGGCCAAGGTTTTTATGACTCACTGAGCATCTCAAACAGGGGTGCCCAACCTTTCTTGTCCCAAGATCTACTTTTCAAGTAGCCAACCTCCTGAGATCTACTAGTCCAGTGTCAACATTGCAAACCCCCACAGATCGTTTCCAGCCTGCAGTAACTACCCTCAAAACCATTAGACATCACATCACAAACCCGCCCTCTCTCAAACACACATACACACCAATCTGCATGATGAGCAACAGCCATAACTGACCTTAATATGAACCAAACAGAAAAATAAACCAGATAAAAAACAGGTAGATCTCTGTTTGAAAAAAGGAAATCACTTCCTACCTTAGTGGGAGACCTGGCACTGGGAGGAGGAGGCTAGCTTTTTGTACCGAACTGATTACTGATAACTTCACTGCGTTTTCAGTTTATCAAAGCATCTTTAGGCAGCAGGGGAATTCATAATTATACATTTTGGAGGGAAACGAGATTACTAACTCATCATTGAATGCATATAACTACTGACCAAATTTGCTTACCTAACCTGAGATTATGTCTGCAATGTTTCATAACGTACAAAACCTTAACAGAAGTAAAATACCTATTATAAAAAGAAAAAAAATATGTATCTGTATATGTTTTGAATGAAGACCTGGGATGAATGCTTAACTTTTGTAGAAGACATAATTAATATAATTTTTGCTTTCATGCAAACTTAGTTGATTGTGCTTGTAGTCTGAGAACTTTTATTTATAATTCACTTATTTAAATATTCATTTAATTGAAAGAGTTTCTCGTTGAAATCAGATTAAATGACAAAATAACTCCGTTGTGCAAAAATAAACGACCAAACAATTTATTGTAAAATATGTAAAATGCAAAACAAGCTTTTGTAAAGAACCACTTTCCTATTTACTACGACTACTATACTATTTCTATACTAGAACTATTTACATATATATACATGCGCACACACTCACTCCCTGAAAGGAAGACACACACACTCCCCGGCCAGCACGGCGTTCCACAGCTTCTCCGTGAAGAAATCAATGTGCTGCGAGTTCTCCAGCGGCAGGTAGAACATGTAGCAGTGCAGAATGCGGCCGCGCTGAACATCTCCACCAGCCGGCGCAACTGCTGGTAGAAGCTAACGGGGGCGTGACTGGCCGAAAAAATTTGAAAATGTTCTCTTTTTTTTTTAACGTTTATTTTAGAGGGTCTGAAAACTCTGTAAATATAGCGTCAAAGTCGGTAAGTTGGCAGCACTGACTTCCTGTCATGTCATGTCTTAGCTGACTTGGGATCAGTCCGTAGTCTACCAGTAGACCGCGATCGACTGGTTGGGCACTCTTGCTCTAAAACATTGTTTTCTCCATCAGGAACACGATGAGCCAGTACTAAAACATTTACAAGATATTAAAGTCAAGTTCTCGGATCCCGGCCAGCCAATGGTGAGTCTGAATTATTAATTCAGTCGTGTGAAACCAGGCAGTGAGCTGCAGTTTAACCATGGTGTCCTCCTGCTCACAGAGCTTCACGTTGGAGTTCAACTTTGAGCCCAACGAATTCTTCACAAACACGGTTTTATCGAAGACCTACAAGATGAGGTCGGAACCAGACGAGAGCGACCCGTTCTCCTTCGACGGGCCAGAGATCATGAGCTGCGCCGGGTAAAGAGAGCGCTCCGATCGGCGGTTTAGATTTGAGGCTTCTCTATCTCCTGACCTGCTCGTGCCGTTTTTTCTTTAAACAGATGCACGATTGACTGGACAAAGGGAAAGAATGTCACACTGAAAACTATCAAGAAGAAACAGAAGCACAAGGGCCGTGGCACAGTGAGGACAGTCACCAAAACCGTCCCCAACGACTCCTTCTTTAACTTCTTCACCCCACCAGAAGGTAAGACACAGGAGTAGCCTCAAGTGGGTCCACGGTTCTGTTCTGGTAACGTCATTTTTTACATTTTCTTTCCTCATTCACAGTTCCAGAAAACGGCGAGCTGGTAAGTTTGAGCACGTGGTCGTCTCAGTGATGCTCGTGTGTAGCAGAGTTGACGTTTGCCTCTGTTCTTCAGGATGAGGACTCTGAGGCCATCCTGGCTGCAGACTTTGAGATTGGCCACTTCATCCGTGAGCGGATCGTACCGCGGGCCGTCCTGTACTTCACCGGGGAGGCCATAGAGGACGACGATGACGACGTGAGCGTCAGCGTGGCGACAATTTATTATTATTTTTGATCGACAATTAATCTGAATATTTCTTTCCTATTCCAGTATGATGAAGAGGGCGAAGAGGCAGATGATGAGGTAAAACTACTCGTCTACAGAGTTTCTGATCAGGCCCAGTAGATGTGAACGTGGCTGGTTCCAGTCACAATGTTTTCTTTAAGCCAACCTGCTCATCTAAAGCCACGTTGTATCCATTCAGGAAGGTGAAGAGGAGGCCGATGAAGAGAACGACCCAGACTATGATCCCAAGGTGAGCTAACGAGAACACGCAGCTATGCAACTTCCTCTAAAGATCTCTGGTGTCCTGAGAAAGACCTTGCTCAGCAATCCTCTCCACTGTCAGCAGAGTAGCTGCAGTTAATGCAGAGCCTCCCCCAGCTCAGGAGAACACTGAGGCTCTCTGAGCTGCAGGACAGCAGCCGTCCTTCAAACACTTTTCAGATCTCAGCATACAGATGACGCACCGTCTAACGTAGATGCATTTAATTTGCTTTAGCTGTTGGGTTTTGTTCTTCCTCTGTGATGCAAGGAATGTAAAAGAAATACACAAGCTTTTATTTCCACTTCTGCGTTTCAGCTTAAAAGCTTGACCCTTCTAACTACAGCCACGGCTCCCCTTCGCATTCCCATCTGAAAAGTATTACTGTAACTATTAAAAATAAAACTGATGAGCTGATAATCTTACTCTCTGATGTATGAGGGTTTATTGTGATAACTTTTAACCATACAGTGAAAAGGATTAGAGTTCTTCCGGGAAGTGGACCTGAGCTCTCTGGATTTGGGAGTTTCTCGGGTATTTTAGAGCTGTGACTAAACATATCACTAGACAAAGGGTTAAACCTGAATCCTGCACGCTTCTTTCCACTCAACCTTCAAAGAGAAGTGATAATAAAAATACTTTCACTTGCAAACCAGGTCTGATAAATTAAACTTAATGAAACGGCTGACCTGTGAGTCAGGAGCAGGTGAGGTTTGCAGCGATTGTTCCCAGTTTGTGCATCTCTACTGTAGCCCGACGCCATTTCTGCTTCCCTTTGCTGAGTTTCAAGGTCTTTTGACATGCTGTAAATTCTGCCGGTTGTGCTTTAGGTCTGTTTCCTGTTCATGAATGTCTCATCTTCAGTCACTTGCATCTTTTGTCAGCTACTCTTTAAATTTTTCCTCACTTAGGTTTAATGGTGACTATAGACAAATAACCCTATCCTGGTAGGTACAGCTTGCAAATTGTCAGCTTACCCCCCCACCGCCCTTTTTGCCACTTCGTTCCTCTTAAGTTTGATTTTCCTTTGGTTTCCCATCTGCCATCTCTTTGCACCCCCACCCCTACAAGACACAAGCTCCTCCGCCGCCGAAAAAATACTAACACCATCAGTCTGTTGTTGAATTTCAGTTTGTTTTGCTCTAGTTTAACCCATGAGATTTTGATTTTTTGCACTTGTACCATCTGTGTGTTGAATCTTGTCCAGCCACTTCCTGTTTTTTTTGTTTTGTTTCTTTGTTTATGTGGTGAAGTTTTGCTTTCCACAAACTCTGAATAAGGCCGTAGGTGACCGTGAGTTCTGTTTTGTTGGCACCCCTAGAAGATGTGCAACAGAAATGATATTAAATGGGTATTTTGGTTGTTTTTGCAGTGGCCTATTCTCATGGAAATTTTTGAAAAATCTTCCACATGGGTAGAAGAAATGTCCCCACACACCACCACAAAATCTATTCCTAAAGTCTGATTTGGAGCATCAAGATCTGCTGTGTAAAGGTAGTTTAGACTGAGCTTTTAAGCAACTGGGTTGGATTATATTTGAATATGTGGAGAAGGACATCAAGCTTCCTATTAAATACGGTGGAGGGTTGTGATGCTGTTGGTTTACCATTCCGAGGATCTGAAGCTATTACCCGCAATATGACAATAATGGATCGTCTCTGGGTCTTTTACCAGAGTCACGATCAAGCCAACACAGAATGGACTTTCATCCATGCCAATCTCATTCCCTGGCTCTGGATCCTATAAAAATCCTGAGTTCAGGGCCAAATCCAGAGGTTGTGTATGGTCAAAAATCCCCCCACTACAGGCTGTTTCTTTCTTCTACACATCTTAACCAGGGGTGCCAATAAATGTGACGGACACAGTATTCAGTGTCATACTATCCATTAACGTCTCGCTTGCTTTTCTTTTGCTAGATGTTAATCTGCTTTAGGAATGCCAGTAAATTTCGCCTTAAAGAGTAATCTCAGTTCATCTTATTGGTTGCTCAGCAGTGCCTTCTGTTAATGGAGAACGCAGCCTAAATTTAAATTGGCAGTAGGAAAAGCTGTAGAGGGCCTAAAACAAACTCCGACCCAAAGCAATGGGATGTTAGTTCTGTTTAAGTTCTGTGTCCTGAGATGTGAAAAGGATTTGAAGCTTAGTTTCTGCTGCGTGTTCAGATTTACAAATTTCAGATTTTGTTTCTTCTGGTTTATTTTGAAAGATAACCAGAACGGTTTCATACATGGCAACAAAAAATAAATCCTATGCTCTTCGACAGGCTCTAAGTGCATTCCTAATTATAGTGGCTTCATACCCGATGTCTAGCACGGTGGTGGAGGGGTGATGATCTGGGCTTGTTTTACCTTTTTAAAGGAAGTAGAAGACATTCAAAGCTAAATTGCTGCCACTGCTGGCTTTGTATACAAATGTATGTAGTATTAGTCAGATACGAAATCTGATATTAATAATGTCTAGAAACGCAAACTTAAATGGCAGCGAGATTGAAATGAATTCAGGTCCAGTCTAGCTCATCAGTTACTGCTGCTAAAGTTGGCTTTACAAGCTACTGACTGGGTTGTTTTGGTTACCATCTCATTAAGAACCTCTTAACGGGATTTCTTTAGTTGCACTAATGCACAAATTGATTCAAACATTTAATATAATAAGAAAAACAATCTGACATTTGTAAAATGTAACAAAGGAATTCAGAAAAAGGTCAAAGTACCCCCATGATGTCGCTTTAGTTTGTCTTAAAGGGCCAGATTACTGTTATCAATCAACTTTCCTGTAGGCCGTGTGATCTGTGCAACTTTACGTCTGCTTGTTTCTTTGGTTTCGTTGCTGTAAGAATGTTTTTTTGTTGTTTTTTTAACATCCCGCCCTGTTATTTGTTGCAGAAGGATGCAACCCCCCCAGCTGAGTGCAGGCAACAGTGAGTCCCTGTCTGGCTGCCATGAGGATCAACTGCACTGTACTGGCTTCTCAAATTAAAAAAAAACAAAAAAAAACTAGTTACTTATCGCCTTATAATGTTTTGTATTTTTCTTGGTAGAGAATTTGAAGAAGAAAAGGTTTCCAGATTTTTGTTACGATACCAGTGGTAAATATACTGCGAGCTGTTTGGCTCACTATACATGATATTTTACTAGACCTGTTCTCTCGTCCTCCTGATCCTCTGTACAATAGCTAGGCTACACGACCACATCTCCCTCAAACGGCATGAACTTGTTTCTTCACCGCTAAACTAGTTTGTTGGATGTTTTTGCTCGTAGACAACAGCTGTGGTTTAGACTGCAACATAACGGCATCAACCCCCCCCCCCCCCCCCCCCCCCCCC
>JAVLVB010000430.1:290847-309135 GCA_032876305.1 Orestias chungarensis | reverse complement strand
CCTGGCGGAGTCTTAACATTCCAGAGATTTCTGTCGAGTGAGGATCCCGCGGGACGATGGGTCCCAGTGACATCGTGCTTGGGGCTTTTCTTAGGTTGTCGTCTTTTTCTATAGCACTTTGTCGTGCCGGTGGCGTCCTGTCATCAGTTAGCCGAGTGTTCCTTGTAAGCAGCACTCTCGTCTACAAACGACACGAGGAACGATGATGGCGGCGGAGCTCGTCGCCCCCTGGTAATTAAGTGCTTCACGTGTCCTACTGAAACTGGCTCACTTGGGAAGCTTTATCGACTCGATGGGCAGATGTTGCGCGTCTCGTCTATCGCCCCAGCTTGTCCAGACTAAAGCCCGGCAGTTGGACGTTTTTTTTTTTTGTGTACATTTATTTAATTCACTGTGAAAGGGGGAGATCATGCGGCCTTTGCTTTGGCCAATCCCCTTCCTCCATCCCCTTGCACCCTCTTTTTTTCTTCTTTTTAAATACAAAGAATGCCACAGAACGTACGTCAGAGCAATATTAGAAACCAGGAAGGGATGGTTGACAGAGAGGAGTCCCAGCCTGCCGCCCCCCTGGTTCCCTCAGATGGTGTCTGTTGTGTTTGGACCGCAGCATCTCCGCTGTAGAGCCGTGGGACCCCGTTTCTGCGGCGAGCGTTCGCTTCATATTCATTGGGAGACGACGCGACCGGTGCCGCCCGTAAGGTCACTCCTGAGCAGCTGTTGTCAAGGCGAAGTGCTATGCTACAAAAATACTAAATGTACTCAATACCTGTAGGTGTTTGTTCCTGAATAAATTGGTTAAACATGCCTCCTTGTCTGGCTGTTTTCTTATTTAATGTGTTGTGATCATAAACCTGGATATATTTTTAAAGCTGTACTTGGTAAAACTGATGTGATTTGTTCACGTTTCTCACAGGAGTTGTTTATTTGTCCAAAGCAGTTTAAGTTTAATATGGTGTCCTAAGATTCAAAGTATAGCAAGTCTACAACTTTGTTTTTGAAACATCTGGACACATTTTGTTTTTTGTTAGCATTTGCATTAATTTACAAATGTAAAAAAAAAATGGGAACGCTAAACACTTTCTTTAAAGGCCATTTTAATCACTGATAAACAGGCCGGGTTATTCTGGCCCTTTTAATGCCAGATTTTAAATCCCGTCTCCTGGAGATGTGGAACCAGTTCTGGCTTCTTTAATAGGGAGCCAGTGAAGAACCAATGCTGGATTCTTTTGTTTGTTCAACGTTATTCACTTGATGCACACAGATAATTAGTTTTTCTGCCCTTTTGAAGAGTGCAAGTTATTTTATTTTTTTAGGTTGAACTGGGCGCTTGGATGTTTCAGCTAACGTGATGTAATATAACTGTAAAACTTTGTAGAAACTTATAAAACATAGAATTAAAGCACACTATTTCGAAGAACGTTAAACAAATAAGCTGAGTTATTTAAAAATCCATAGTGAAATCCCCCGGGGTTCAGTCATTTGTCATAAGTAATTCATATTTATTCAATAATGAAATAGTAGTTTTGCGACAACTGAATTTTTTGTTTTCTTTGCAAATGACAAAATGTAACTTTCGGAAAATATTTAGAGACCTGATCATCTTGTACAGCACTTACCAACTCTTATCTTTTAGCCACTATAGTATATCTACTGTATACATATTGTGCTTTTTTCATAATCTGTATATACTTGGAGCGGATTCATGGGTGGATGCACACTGCAGTGACAAAGTTGAATTCTACTCCAATCTAAAAGTTTGTAATAATTGGTAACTCCAAAATTACAAAGCAAAAACAAATTAAGACGAATGACATTGAAAATTACATTTCTGAAAAAAAACATTTAAAACCAGAGAAACATTTCACACATGAAATGTGTTTTTTTATACAGGATTTTGATCT
The DNA here is from genome assembly GCA_032876305.1 of Orestias chungarensis. Taxonomy (NCBI): domain Eukaryota; kingdom Metazoa; phylum Chordata; class Actinopteri; order Cyprinodontiformes; family Cyprinodontidae; genus Orestias; species Orestias chungarensis. The sequence goes on along the minus strand of JAVLVB010000430.1, from coordinate 307,234 downwards.
CTGCTTTTTGGATTAATAATATCCCACCAGCTGTATCTGCCAACCCCCTAAAATCACAGCTAATAACTTCACTTTGTTTCAACGGAAAAATAAAAAGTATTTTCAAGTGAATCTATTGAACTCTTTAATCCAATTGACCCCATTTCATGTTCAGCATAAAAAAAAAAAATCGTTTCATGACATCCTAATTTTAGGGGGAACGATAAAACTTTTATTATATCATTTTTTCAATGTGCTAAATTCAGTCCTAATTGTGAACGGAGTTTACTGCAACCCGGAGACCATTTGAAAATGTCTTATGAGAAAAGGTTTACTGTCAAAGATGTTTCGGAACAACTCCTTGACAGTGAAATTGTCTCTGAGACGGAGGACTGTGTTGAGGAGTGTTGGTCTTCCTCAACCTGTAGACACGACCTCCTCCAACAATGGAAAGATGCCACGCTCCCGTTCCCCACAGAAACAGCAGGGTGGACATAGTGCAACGGTTCCAGGACCCACCACCAGATATGCAGTCGGCCATGTTGATGACATCAAGTAACGCCGTCTACTAAAGAAAGCGAGGCGGGTTTATGGGTACAGCTGGAAAGACTTGGATGAAGGTGACCTGGAAGTCTACATTGGCTTGCTAAGTTTGGCAGGAGTGTAGAAGTAAAAAGGTGACGCAACAGCAAGCCTTTGGAGTGCTGAGGCTGGAAGCGGGTTTAGTTTAGCCCTGCTTTATAACCCAGGGCCTAACGAGACTGTCGATGAGTGCTTGTGTTGCTGTCCGTTCAGTCAGTGTATGCTAAGCCAACTGTGGACGGTAGTGCAGACTGTGGGCATAACAAACTGTAAATCCAGCAAGATTTGTATGACAAAAACTTGGCCGAAAATATTCTGTAAATTATTTTTGTCTGGGGTCAAATTATATTATTATACTTGAGGACGATAGGAGGGTTACAGGTCATATGAAACATGTCACTTCATTTCTAAACCTTGACATTCTTTGACCCCCCCAGCTACACGCAGGGACCTGTCAGCTCCACCAGAGGGCGCTGCTGCACAGTGGAAAACACGTGGCAGTCCAAGGACAGCGGAGTCAGAAATTGAACATCTGGCGTGAAATAAACAGCAGAGTTGAAGCAAAGCGGATTAGAACTAGATAGAAATAGATTCAGTTCATTTATAAAACTCTAAAAGGACGAGGATAAACACCAGAGGTGTGCTGATGGAGCTCTGCCTGTACGGCATGAAGGGGAGTCTGGATGAGCGCGCCTCGCTGGTCTCCGGGGGGTTCACTCTACTCAGGGGGGCGGTGCACTTCTCCAGACCCCTCCCGCCCCCGGCGGCCGCCTCCTTTACACAACCGCTGACCGGCAGGCAGGCTGCTAGTCCGGATCCGCCTCCAGCCCATGCCCGCCGCAGCCTCCCCGGCACGCAGCATCCGTCGAGCAGCCTGGAGCTCCGAGGCGTCCGGCCGAACATGCCGGAGGACGGCAGGAAGGTGTGCAGAGAGGGTCTGCTGGAGAAGCGCAGCGACGGACTGCTGCAGCTGTGGAAGAAGAAGCGCTGCGTGCTGACCGAAGACGGCGTCCTGCTGCTGCCCCCCAAGCAGCTCGACCCCCCGCAGCAGCCGCAGCCGCAGCCGCAGCAGGGCGGCGAGCCGGCCAGAGCCAAGGAGCTCCCCTTCGCCAGCATGAAGACCGTGGACTGCGTGGAGCGGAAGGGCAAGTACGTGTACTTCACCGTGGTGATGAGCGAGGGCAAGGAGATCGACTTCAGGTGTCCGCAGGACGAAGGCTGGAACGCGGAGATCACCCTGCAGATGGTCCGCTACAAGAACCGCCAGGCGATCCTGGCCGTGAGGTCCACCCGGCAGAAGCAGCAGCTGCTGGTGGTGCAGAAGACGCTGCGGGGCTCCGCCAGCGTGGCGTGACGGGAAACCGCGGCGGTGAGCGTCCACGCACACGTGTTTTGGTGTCACGACCTCTCCCGAGGGGCTCCCGCAGGAGACGAGTTTCCAAATCCGCGCCGTGACAGAAGGAGAGCTCTGCGGCTCCGGTCTCGGGGGGTTTTCCACGCCACGTGTTTCCCGCCGTGGCTCTGCGGAGCGTTAACGCGGCCAGTCAGTCGAGTTCAGCGGGTTGTTTTTGACCGTAGAAGGGAAATCCTGGCTGTAATCTCAGCTGTCAGCAGGGCCGGTGCCCCAGAGGGGGCCCCGCTCTGCTGCTGCTGCTCGTTTATCTGTAGATTTCTGTAAAATTATGTACAAATAGTAGAGTAAAAAAAAAAAAAACATAAGTATAGATAAAATAGTATATAATAAATAATATATATATATATATAATTAATAAATATATATATATATATATATATATATATATATATATATATATATATATATATATATATATATATATATATATATATATATATAGTGTATTATCGGTGCATGTTCTGCTGCTGCTGCCACAAACAAATTCAAAGCAAAACAACATTTTGGTCTCATTGGAACCGTATAGTTTTAGAAACGCATAGAGAGACGATTTTACTCTGTTGTGTATTTCCTGAAAACTAAATTAACACTAAATGAGGTAGATGGCAAACAGCTGGTCGGATGGACGCAGTATTTCAGCAGATTTAATGATTGATACTTCTCCACTGGAATGTAAGACCTATATGATAATTACTAATCAGAACGTCACATAGCCTCGCCTAAACAAGAAAACCTGAACTATCCCTTTAGAGGTGTAACTTGACACAGAGGACGTGCCCCCCCCCTCGGGGCCAGCCTTCTCCGATCCTGACCTACTGAGATTAGCCGTTTAATCTAGGAGCATTAGATTTACGGATCTCGTAATTTTGCTCACACCGTGAACTTGATTCTTATCTGCAGGTGGATTCGACTCTCAGCCGACGAAGAATACGAACCCAGGCTTCTCCTCTCACCCCCACCCTTCACGGCTGCTTTCACCAAGCGCCCTCCTCCAGGAGAACCCCACCTACCCACCAACCGGTCTCATTATGTGGTCTCCACAAACCAGCTTCCCTTTCTCTTCTCAATGCAGAGACTTGCTTCACAAGGGACTGATGGACTAAAAGCTTGTGAAAACATCTGTATTCTACAGTGCAATGGGTTTGTCCCTTATTTATTAGATGTGTACATATATTTTTTTATGGAAAAAAAAGCACAAAAAAAAACTTCAAACGTGAAGCGTGGGAGTCGCCGAAGTAGAGCAGAAAGCGCTCGGGCAACTTGGACCATCTAGCCAACTGGAACGTTGCCGATGTTCCCCCAAAGGCAAAGAAGACGTTGTTGAGGGAAGGTTGCTGTAGGTTAGTGGAACCAGCTGTTTGTAGATAAAACGTGTCAATGCTCCTGGTTTTATTTTCTAACAGAGCCAAAGACTCATTTGATACGTTTCTCTTATTGTGCCATGTTTCTTTGACCCCCCCACGTCGCTACAATAAACGCTTATAAAATCGACATCATGATCCCGCTCCACAAACGAACAAAGCTTTACGAGCTTGATGACGACTGTGGGTCTTGGTGTTTGGCCATCGTGTGCTTCACTCGTTTTTCCCTCAATTTTATTTCGCCCCATTGAAAAATTGAAAGCAAAGGTGTTGCTGTTTTCTTAAGGACGCTGGGTCTCATTTAGGAAGTACAGCTGACTACTTAAAAGAAAACTGAGCTGCTTCAGAGACGGTTTTAATGCTTGGGAGTACATATTAGTGACAAAACAACATTGCATCATTCGAAAAAGAGTCGCACTGGAATTTGAAAAAAATAAATGAACCTAAAACGCATCAGAAGTCAGAAAACGAAAACTTGGGACAGTTGAAGGTTCCTCACAGTTTTGATTCCGAAATCCAAAATGGCTCCCTTTCTTTATTGATCCGCACACGTACTGCGCAACAACCGGGTGTCGACGGTCTTGCTGCATGTCCGACTGTTAACATACTAAGACGTAGCTAGTAGCATGTACTGCTAATCTGTGACTAGCGTGTTGGTAGCCTGGACGCTTAGCACAACTATTGGTGTAATACATGGCAACCCTGTAAGAATTTCTTAATGTAGTTGCATACAAAAGGCAAACAAACATTTAAATTAGTCACTCTTGCAGCCCAGTTTGTTTTAGGATTGAAAAGAAAACCCCTTCTTTGCTTTAAAAATTTAGACAGTTTTAGTATGGAAGTACCAAGCAGCGGCTTTAGAACGGTCCTGCATAGAAAATCATGTTGGTTATCTGACCGTGGCTAATGATGTTTCCTCTTTCTTGGGAGGGTCCCCCAACTCCTGCCAGGGCATCACAGTCAATCCGTCACATGCCTCCGCGTTGCTGTCGTAGTGGCAGCCCTTATCTAACGTGGCCAGCGTGATGCTTCTCACACATGCCTTCCTGTTTCCATCATTCCGCGCTGTTAGGAACCGCTGTCAAATTTCTTATTACCTCTGAGATTTATTTTCATATCTCAAAAAAGAAACATTCCATTAAAAAAACAAAACAAAAAACCTAAACCTGCCCAGCGTCTTGTGTGATTTCTCTTTTCCTACTAACAGCAGCAGAGGAACGGCTGGGCCCTTTGGCTCAGTGGGGTCACCTTAATAACCTGTTTAAGTGGCTCCCCCTCAGTCAGTCACCTCCGCTGAACCTCTCACCCCGCGTTTCCTGCTCTAAATCCGGCAGCCGCACGGAGTCGTGGGTTTCAGCGCCAGTTGCTGCCATTTAGACGAACCACCGGTGTGTAACGTGACCTCTGCACGTGGCTCCTGCCGACCTGCTGTCTGAAACGCAGTTAACGCTCCCAACATGGCGACGCCTTCTCTGATTCATGGAGGGCCTGGTGCTGCAGCAGCGTGATGTTCGAAATGAACAATGGGGGTTTCACTTTCAGCTGCACTAGCTATTGACTGCTTTGCTGGAAAATACTAGAACCGGCTTGATATGCACCCTGAAGGGTTTTCAACGCTGTTCCGAAGTGACATGCAAGAGCGGACGAAGAACCTTTTCTACTTGGGGGTTCCTTCTTGCGTGGTGAAGAGAATATCAACGCGAGGATGTTTGGGTTAAAATACCTTATGCAGTTGACAGAACCCCTCTGGACAGGCCGGCTGCAGCTGCTCTCCAAGCTTTTCTTAAGAAGTCTTCGCTGGGGCGCGGAGCGCCGGATGACCACTAACTAATTTCTCACCGTCGGCGGCCGTCTTTGATCGGTGACAGAGATGTGTGAACTCGTGACAGCAGGCACATGCGGCTGCAAGTGATTTAGGAAGAGGGATCAGATCCAGGCAAGCCTTGGGTAGCTCCAGTAAATTTGTCTGAACGCAAAATCCTCAACCAGGTTAAAAAAAACCCTGTTAATATTCATTGATGCTGTGTAAATACGACGTTTTTGGGTCTTAACGCGACGCAGTGCCCTGCTTTAACCCCTCCGGTACAGAACGGGGTTTCTCCTACCAAGAAACTGGACACTGTGACCATATAACTCTCTAGAAACCTCGACTTTTAAATATGTAGTAGAAAATACAGATATGTAGAGAGAAAAAGGAAAAAAGCATGTAAAATGCTTCATGTGGTGGACGACTAACACTGCCCATCTGCCTGCTGGTAGCAATGGTAAAGGTGCTATTGTACTATGGGGATGCTGTTATTTAGCATGTATGGAGATTATGGGAAGATTTATTAAAATAAATTCAGAAACTGCAATAAAGTTCTCGGTATTTAAGCTACCCTAAACATGAACCTTCAGCAACAATCCAGTCGTCAAGATCAAACATCTGCATGTGTTGGGTGGTTCAGTCAAAGCCATCTAGTTTGGAATCAATGTCAAGTCTTTAAATTTGCTGTTCAAAGATAGTCTTATCCAGTCTAACTGAGTTTGAGCAAGTTTTCAAGGTAGAATTTGCCCCAAAAACGTAACCAACAAACAAATCTACAAAAAACACACCCTCAAAAGACGCCCGGGTGTAATAACAGGGAGAGACGTTTAAGCTGCACTAAAAAGCAACATCAACCTCCAGCTTGGTAATCAGCAAGATAACAGGGGACTACAGACCAATCAAAGATGCTTCAGACACCTTGGGATTGCTTAGTGCCTGGTGAAGAGATAACAGGTAGGCAAAGAAATTGCCATTATTCTGGGACATTATTCTGGCGTCAGTACAACTCAATAGGCTTTGTCAGACAGTGAAACAGCTCATCACATAACAAGAACAAGGAACAGATTGTTCACACGCTCACTGTTTTGTCCTCTGCTCACATGTGTAGGTGGGAGACAGTGTTGGATTGCTTTGTAGTGCTTTGCTCAGGCTGTGTCTTAGAACTGAAGCCAACTTGTTTGTACCTTCTGGGTCTACTGTATTTTTCAGCTCTAGTAGGAGCTCTCTTCCTCCCTCTATTCCCCTTCTTTTTGGAGCATGTCAACTTTTGATTTGAAGTCGGTGGTTATACGGAGCAGAATTGACATCATGGTACCTTACAACTTGTACTCTGCAATGTTACGACAGTAGGTTTCAAGTGTTTGGCCATTACTTGCCAGTAAATCGTGACGTCGGCAGAACTACTTGGCCATCTGCTCAGCAGTCCATAAACTGCTTCATGGTTTCTAGTATAATGACCCATATGACGAAGAAAAGATAATAAACATGATAAGTCGGGGTTCAGCTTGACATGTTTTCCTGTTCGCTCAATGTTGGTGCTGTAGTAGTCTAATAGTAGTGTAATAGTGTAACAGTTATAGCAATTTGCCGATTGGTGGTGGTTGGGTGGGGATGTTGTGGATTGTGTCGCTGGTTAATTTATGCAAATACACTAACAGTTCTTAAAATGACGATAAAGACCTGAACCACAATAGTGACTTACTGGGCAATAAGCTGGAGCAGTATTAACACATTTCAAGCAGTGGTTTGCTGGCTCTTGTCTGTGTGTGTGTTAAAGGTTTGCACTGTCAGTAGATCTGGCTCCCTTGCACTTCCTGCCCTTTGACCCCGTCTTTGCTAGCTGGCTTTATTGCCAGACCACCTTCCAGTTTAACTACCAACACCCCACACACACGGACACATACAGCATGACTTATTGGCCAGCCACCCTGCAGAGTCTGCTGGTCAGCTGGCTCACTCTCACTCAGTGATCAGAGCTGAGCGCCAGTAATGGAAGCAGAAATGTCACCTTGTCTCTGCTGCAGCCTCATAATTTGCTGGAAAGTTTTATGTACTTGAATTGAACAACATAATAGTTATGTGATACCTTCTGACAGTAAATAAGCTTTATTTTATTATTGAAGTTGTTCCACTTTGAAAGCATTAAAATAACTTAAAACGTAATAACCTCATTAATTCGACTGATTATATCCTGTGTAAACTAGACAAGAGGGAGGGTTTTTAGTAACTGAACCGCAATAAAACATGAAATAAAACATCACAAGTATGCAGAAAAATTGGCAATTGTACAAAAAAAAAAATCCTTTTTTTTGAATGTAGTTTTTCCACAAAAATATAGATACTGATGTTTAAGTCTAACCAACACAAGATAACGATAAAGCTACAAACGTACTGTGTCAAAGCTGTTCTTACGTGCATGATTTTGTTTGAGGGTAAAAATAACCCATAAGTTTGAGCGCTAAAAAAAATATACGGGGAGCCTTCTGTTGTGCTCACAAATAAAATAAAATACATAAGCGAATTAAATGAAATAAACAGAATCAAATAAATAAGCAAATAAAACAAACATGGGTCGCTATGTTTTCTTCGCAGCTGCAAGAGTTGACATGGACGAATATGCTCTATTTGAAAAAAATGTTCTGAATCCCCACTAGAGGGTGGTGTTGTGAATGAATAATAATGAGGCAATTTGACCAATGGTGGCACATTTAGCTTCTTATGTATATTATGTTTTTTTTTTTGCACTTCTATAGATCCAGCAAATTGTTTTTCCTGTATAGCTATGAGACGGTGTTGCGGGAATGCGAAAGCTAGCTACCGTTGTCGCGTGAATCGACCCCAAGCTAACACCTTCTGCCCCCCCTATTATTTGTTTAAATCCCAGAGAAACACCACAGCATGTAGAGCACGCAGTCAGGCAGCTGAGAAGAATCAACTCCCACCTTCCCCTCAAGGTTCGGCCAGAGGCCAGGCAGCAGCAGGAGGGACTCCTGGTCGACCCCTGAAAGATGCAAAACGTCATCTTTATTAATCAATGTTTTTATTTTGACCGATGACGTCTAAATCTTCCTTGCCACAAGGTCTCTCTACCATCACCGTAATCTTTAGCTCCCTTCACCTTCTTTCTCTATCAGAATTAAGCTGAGCCAAAAATCAAAGTATGAATGACTTCAACTGAACTGCAGTTCAGATAGAACACTAAAATGCTCATCAAAATGTTGTTTTGCGTTTCTTATTGGAAGATTTTATGGTTTGTGCATAAACGTGTTTCTGGTCAGTTCTTGTTCCGTATCGACAGTAGCTCACCTGACATTTCTGCTAACTTCATAAACACTCAACCTTTTATCCATTAGAGGCAGATCTGACATTTCCCACTGAACTCTCCGCAGTTACAGCTAATCGTTTTCCCCTTTCCCGGTAGCATGCTTCCCTCTATTTTGGCCGCCACTGGGAGAAACACACTTATTGTTTTGTCTACCTGAATGTAATTCAGTAACATACCTAAGCTAAGGCAACAATAGTAGAGCCTGTAATACGTGGTAGGGTTTCTGCATGTGCGTACGTCTCAGATTTCAAGGCTACCTCGTATAAGTGCCAGGTTTCTTCTGCGTTTGCACATCTTGTTAAAAGAAGAAAAAAAAGACACAGGATAGAACATTTAAGATTACAAAACGAAAAAATAACTTTCCATAATCATTTTTTCCTTCCATTTTTTTGTGTCAGAACATCTCAGTTCACAACAATGAAAAAAAAAAATAAATACTACCCATGAAACCTTACTCTGGAATTAGTCAATTATTTATTAGGTTATCACTAATCAGGCAGCCTTAACATACAGATACTTTATGTATACTTTCTGCTGTGAATCTAAATGAGCAGAAAAGGTAGATTGTGTGGAAACATTAATAAAACAGACATTCTCTGGGTCCTGGACAATGTTTTAGCTCTGCTAAACCTTAGTAGAGATCATTTTGTCATTGTTATTGTTGATGTTTCTTGAAAAGCAGAAGAAAAACTTTCAAAACTAGTAGAGAAGTAGGTTTCATCTATGCATAAAAATAGCTTCTGTTTTTTACGGCTTATGAATGATAGTGACATTAAAAAGGCAGCTAAGTCAAAAAAAAGAAAAAAGATGTCATAGGTCCTGAATGTTCCTGGATACGCAGCTCAAAGCATAATTTGCAAGTCTGAAGGTTCAAGTGCAAAGGCCATGCCCCTCCGATGGCAGAAAGAGGAAGCTATCAGCGGCTGCCAATAGAAAACTATCTGAAGCATAATTATCTCTCATGTGTTGTTGGCTTGGTTTATGAATAACAGCCGCCAGTTCACATATATTTCTGCTCACAAGCACACTTCAAAACTCTTTGTTCCAATATTCCGACATTTAAGGATTGCTTGTCTCCCAAACTGCGTGTACTATCCTTGTTGAGGTAAGGCATACAGTACATCTGGACTTATGACTACTTACCTGATTTGCTGTATTTCATTACATTGTTTGTGCAGCGCCTTGTTGAATTCACTGCTCATGAATGTGTTCATGTTTTGTTATTATTATTATCATAAAATAGACAGCAAAGGGAAAAATAAAGCCACTGATTTTTAATCAGACTTTGACTAGGACATTACGACATGTGTATATTAGTAGTAACTTAGACCAGCTGTCCCTTATACGGAAATGCTGTCCAACAGCATAATGCTGCCACCACCATATCTTACTGTGATAATATTGTGAACAGTGTTTGTTTGCTAATCTGGGTTAATTTGCAGCTGTGTCAGAGACTTCATCCTCAGATTATCTGTCAGATGTGGAACTTTCAGTTTTTTTTTTTTGTTGCAGCCTATTCCAGTTTTAAAGTGCATTTTAATTTGAATGTTTGTTGCTTTCACGGTTTTGTGTTTAATAAAGAGATCAACAACCCTGTTTTCGTTCTGGTTCACTATGTGTCGCTTGTTTCTGTTTCTTAATTAATCTGTCGAAGGATTATTTACACAGAGGTTTATGAATATGAGGTCCTAGGTGGAGCTTTGTTGAGCTACTCAAGTCTGGCACCACTTTGTATTTTTTATTTTATGTGGAAATAGATTACAAATGAATGAAACACTTTGAAACTGAACATTTATTATAGCAATTTACAATAATCCATTAAAAGTTTATATATGTTTTTAATTCGTCATCATTTTTTTTCTTTGTGGTTGAAAATAACTACAACAGTCAGTACCTTCAGTCAGATGATTTAGCTTTTGCGTGTTAATGATGGGTAATTTCTGTGATCAGTGGACTATTTTCCATCTGTTGCCAACAAACGAGGAGTCAAGATCCAGTTAAATTTAAGGGACATTCAAATCCCTGCAGTCCCTCCTTTGGAGGATAATAAACAACGCTCTGATTCAACCCATTTAAAAATTGTATAAATACACAAATTGAGATATATGTGATTTAAATGCCATTAGAAAACTAGAGTAAATCATATGTTTGCCTTTGTTCATGTTTGTAGCAGTAGAATGGATAAGATGGAAAAAATGTGATAGGTTTTGTGATCAGAATCCATATCATTCACAGCAAAGCCTCATTTATTAACATGGAAACGAAGCTAAAGAAAGGGGAACTCTGATCTTCAGAAAAGAAAAACTTGAATATGTTCAGCTTTGACGCAGCTTCCTTTTTTTGTAACTTATTCCAACTAAAAATGCTCTGCAAAGTACAAATCTTGTAAAACTAAGCTCGGCTTCTGTGTAAACAACAGTTTGAGGTCACTGGGATTAAAGATATTAGAGCAGTTTTAGGTGGCAGATGTTTATTTAGTTATATATTTTTTGGCTGTAGTCTCCAGAACAAACTCATTTGGATCCATAAAATATATTCAAGTGATCTGCTGCAGGCAGCTGCTTTTTTTAATATATAAAATAAACTTTAAACAGAAGCTCACTTCAAAAAGCTCAATTTATTTAGTTTTTTTTTCTACATAAGGGGGCGAAGCGAACGGGAAAGCAATAAGTAAACATTAAATCATCAAACTAAGTGTAGCGAACGGCTTTGTGAAGGAGCGGTGTCTTCATTTAGGTGGGTCCTCATCTTTTATTTAACTCGGCAAAAAATTTCATTTAACAATCCTTTAGATCTCGAGCTAAACACACAAAAAAGAACCAATAGATCGTTTGTTTCATATCTGCTTTTGAGTAGAAATGATTTTTCTGCTATTTTTCCCTATTTGTTTATCTCGCATGCTTCCAACCTGTCTTTTTTCCGGTGCTAAATAAAATATATAATTCCTGCATGCTTACTGGGGATGGAGGGGTGATTTTTTATTTTTTATTTAATTATTTATTCAATTCATCGTATATTTTTTCTTTTGGCAGAGTGAAGAACATGCGGTCGTACGATGCCACCTGGCAGATGAGCAGGGGGGCCTTCGCGTTTAAGAGAGAACAAATTAGTGGGGGGCCGGACTGATGTCTTAGAACAATAAAAATGAAATACTTAACAGGGATGGGGGGGGGGGGGGTCAGCACAGCTTCTTTCAATGTCACCATTGGATGTAGCACACTTCCTAACCGCCGTCGTATCCCTACACCCCTACGGCACTTCCTCCCTCTCTAATCCCTCTTTTGCTCTCCAACGTCGAGCCTTTTAATATTCTAGTATTGTTCGCGCTCACAGACAACTACATGCATTTTTTTTTCTCCCCAAGAATGGTACTGTCACATTTATGAATGTCGGGGAGTCCGCAGAGCCGGGTATGAGAGCGAGAACGAGCCTGAATTCTAATGCGATTGTCACTGCGAGGGGCTGCTACCACTCCAACCTGAGTTATAGCTTAACGGGGGCCCGCTCAGTTGAGCCTGAGCAGGTTTGTTTTGCCTGTTTAAAACAGGAGCGTGTCATTACGTCTCTAATTGCAGTGAACAGTTGGGTGAGATGCCTGAGAGCCGTCAGCAGTCTGAGGCGAAAGAGAGGAAAATATGGAGGAAAATGAAAGGCAGCGAGGCGGAACATTAGAAATCAATCTCCCAACGATGGCGGTGATTACGTGGCAATTTTAGAACCGTGCAGAACAAAAATTTCGGATCAGCGATGGATTCTACAACATTGTGCCAAGTCGTCTTTCTTTTGTTTTGAGACTAATTTTCAAGGTGTGGTTTTAAAGAATCTCGATTCACGGTTCCTCAACTGGCTTCTTGTTGACAACCAACAAAACATTCTGAGGTAAAAGGATATACGGTCCCGGGAACTGGAATTATACCAGTTTTGTTCTTGTTTCTCTCATGGTGGGTGTTTCATGTCCATAAATGACTATCAGCTCTCTTTTGTTAATGTAACAAACCACATTGGTGCCCATATATCTACAGACAAGGTCCCACTCTGTTTATCTATCCACCGTTTCCTCCCAGCTTTCTCTCAAGAACAACATGCCATGATACTTAAAGTTCAGCCGTTCGAGACAGAGACTGGGCCTTTACCAGGAACAAGCAGTTCACCTTCCCTGATGTGGATCCTTTGCCTCAGAGTTGGAGGACGCAACCCTCATCAATTATTTCTTTCCCATAACGTACAATAGCATGATAAAGAAAAATAAGGACTCTCTGACATCGGCTGCTTTGCGAATGCGATCTGATAGCATGTCCAGAACTATTTGTGTCCATGTGTTTCGGCTTCACACGTTCCTATTTTATTTAATATGCTCTACAAAAGATCTATGAGTTGGTTTTTCTGCGAATAGTTTGGAGCTGAAATCCACATGAACTAAGGTGAAGCCGCTATACGCGTAGTGAATAGAACTACATGTCTTTAAATGAATCAGAGTCTGTTTAAAGGAACGCATTAGCACTCCAAGATCCGTCTACATATATATTAAAAAAACAAACAAATGTTGCATGAACTACGCGAGATCATTAAGCTCATCATGGGGAAATGTATCTAAAAAAACTAAAAAAACCTAATGCTGAACTGTTCCAGATGGTTGCGTCACCCATCTCCTTCATAACAGCTGCTGGGAATGAATAAACATGTCCAAGATGAGGACCCCCAAAAAATAGGACGACTTTATCACATCCAAAAACGCGCTCCTGTGTGATCAAAACTAAAACCAGCAAGCTCTCTAACATTAAATATTGATGACCAAATCCCTCTGAAGATGCCCCACATAGAGCTGCGTAGCTGCTTCAAAATAAATACAATTCCAGAAGATAATGAGATTTTTCTGGAAAGAGAGACTTGTTGGATGAAGCTGCCGTCTGATGTCTTTGTTTAAATCAGGAACCCAGTGAACGCAACTTGTTTTTTTTTCTTGCAATATTGAGTTATTTTTATTTAGCTGGTGTTTTAAGCCAAATTTTATGACAAATACATTCCTGAAATTTAAATTGTTTGAACATTTTGTGTTGTTACAACCACAAATCTACACTATCTTATCATACAAAAGCTTAGAACCAACCCGCCTAATTTAATTGTATTAGGAATGCAGCTGTTCTTTGAATGCCTCACGGGTTTGTTTGAAAGCATCAACCCAATGAAAGCGACACCAGGGAGCAAAATCATACTGTGGCAACGTCTCTCTTAACCATGACCATGAAAAAATGACCAATTGATGTGGACTTGGATGCCAGTAAAACTGTAATCCTGACATAGAAACTGAAATAAAAGGATGCGTCCGGTATAATCTGAATGAGCTGAATTTATTTTGCATATGAAGAAGAATAAAGAAAAAATTACTGCTACAAATACCTTAAAATACACACAAACGCACGTTAATCATTTATTAAGCACACCATCGAGAGTTTCATTTGTGGGGGGAGAGGGTATGTACGGACTATGACAAAGTGAAAGATAATGACAGATAAATGCATCACTGTCACTGCATGTGGGTATCACTGGACATTTATATCCGTCTGCTCAGACATTTGCTCACCCTTTTCCTGCTCGGGGATTTGCAGACTACAAATGTTCTTCCTACCTGCCGAAGCAGCTGGAGCGCCAGGTTAAACACCCTGATGCTTTCTGTCATGTTCGGAAGGCTTTCGTGGTTTTAAGTCTTAACGTGGACGCAACAGGTTTATTAGTTTCTGGCGGCACGCCGAGCTCGTATCAAGCTGCTTCTCCAGACAAAGCAACAGTTTCACTTTGTGGAGTTTTTTTCTCCTGACGGAGACTTTTAAAGCCGCAGTCAGCACTTTGTCTTCCTATTGTTTGTCAGCGACAGCCCCAGTAGGGAAAAGTAGCCTTGTTTATGGCAAGCTATTGATCATATAATTGGACAGCTGCAGTCCTACCGGACCTGTTATCCCTGCAAACTAATCTCTGATAGGCAGACGAAGCTTAGGAGGATGGATATGAGTTTCCTGCTAGATGTTACATGATTCCAGCAGGGTTTCTCATATCAAGAGACGTTTTAATGCAAATTTTGAAACAATTCTGTTTATTAATTTTGGCCGAATGTTGTTATCCTCTTGGAACTCACTCAAGGATGCCATTTTGCTTTATTGTTAAAAAAAAATATATAATTATATGATGCTGGACCAAGTCCGCAGACAGAAGCATGGTTCCGCAATAAAATGGGTGAAATAAGAACATATCTCGGTTCTTTCAGAATAAATCGTTTGGGGTTTACTCAGGATTGGAACAGTGCTTGAGTCGCTGCCGCTGAAGTTTCAAAAGCACAAGAACACACACTTACAGACAATTATGGATGTTTTGAACCGCATTACCCGTAATCCCTCGAGGCCAGTCGGATTTTCATTCCATGTATTCAGACCTTTGAATACATATATAATAATATATATTAAAAATACATAGTCTATGGACCTATGAAATGACCTTGGCCACCCCAAGAATAAAAGTCTAGCTCCACCAAGCCGGATAAAGTTGACATGACCATTCAGACTGCAAAAACTTTGGAAACTATTGGACAAGTGTGTGAATTAGCACCAAATGCCAGTCTCACAAATCTGAGTTTTTGTTGCTTGTTTAGTTGAAAGATCAGAACTAAAAGACAAATATGGGTAGCATATCTCAGCTGTTCTTAGATTACTTTAGATCGCTACAGGATTTGTTTGCAATTGATAACTTCTGTTACCAAAAACAAGGGGGGGTTGATAGGATTAATAACTGTGTGTTAGAACCATACATAAATAAAACAATAAAAAAAAGCCTTAATGTGAGGTAGAAAGGTAAAAGAAGAAAAGTGATAAATTTCGACATTTCTTCATTGATTAGTGTGGTGTACACTTTAAAATCAGGTATTTAATATTGTGCATTATCAGAATGAAATCTTGATTTAATTGACTTTTCTTCATCCAAACACCTGAATGAAATTTCAAGTGGAATAGACCACGATGATGGGATGCCTTTACTCATGCCGACCGCTGTCTACTCCCGGATCGCCGTCAGACGCTATGGGACTTGCCTGTAATGCAGTGTTGCTTAATAATCTCACCACTATCACCCTCCCAGGTGCATTCCTTGGACAGCCTCCTGCTAACAGCATCATTTAAATGCCTACCGCTGCTCTCTCATGCAAGTTTTTATCTTATTTACGGTATTCTATCAAATTAAATAAATACTATTGACATGAAAAGTTTGAAAAGTTACGAGTTGTACCGTTTGAACTTAACAGCATCCAAAACGTGTTTGATGGTCTCCTAATATTAGTCCAGCCAGCCTGTCTCGCACTCCACCATTGCTGTCCTTTTCCCAGACAATAAACCCACTTGTGCTTTTCCATGGCTGACGGTTTCTATGGCAACCCAACGGGAGGAAGACAGAGCGCTGTCACGCAGACAGCGCCGCGGTGGCTGGGATCCTCGGGAGGTAAGAGAACACCCGTAGGGAGGAGAGGAACACCAATGTGGAGAGCTGCATGATTAATGTACGCTCCCAGCTCTGGCGCAGGCAGGTCTCTTCAAACCTGCTAGTTTTCAGCGCAAATGTCACCAGCGCGTTCAGCTGAGGTGCAAATCCGCCGGTGGACCTGTCGGCACATAAGTTAGAGCTCATACACGAAAACGCTTTGGTTCAGATGTCCTTACCAAGGCTCCTTCGGTCTGATTAAGCATCAACGAGAACCGGAAATTGAAAAGAATGCAGCCCGGCAGGTTTTGGGACTAGAAAATTGCTCTGATCATAGTAGCAATTTGTTCCCTCAAATTAATAATTTGCTGATTGACATTGCCAGGTACTTTCAACTAAACATTCCTTTACATGATTTTTTTAGGCTGTTGTGCCAATAGGACCTCCTGTGATTGTCTTGT
>JAVLVB010000430.1:229547-290747 GCA_032876305.1 Orestias chungarensis | reverse complement strand
AGTCTATTCAGGTCTGTTCCAGGGTGATGACTTGTTGTGGTTTACTGCAAAAATGTAATGTAATTCTGCTTTTCCTTTAAGATTCCACGTAATCATGGCCAACCATGTTTTATTCCTCCATGTCGATATGGAATACCCGATCAAATATTTAATTCCCGGAGTGCATGTTTCCCTCCTGAAAGTAGATCTGGAGACATTTCTTTCAGTTCCCATTGGCCACCAGGCTGCTGTAAACACTCCAGAACGAGATCAGACGGAGCAGACGCACGGCCACGCCAAGAAGAAAAGGCCAATCCACGCCGTTTCCTGTCCTACTGAGCCGGCTAATTGGGAAGCAAAGTTGTTAATCTGCGCCTGACTTGAGTTACGCCCTCCACGAAGACGAGTATGTGTGTGCTAATACGGTCTCTGCTTCCACTGCAGCTGCCTCTGTCCATCAGTACCAGCCAGGCGTTTGTGATAGTTGATGGCGTGAGAGCTTCCAGCGTTAGACAGGAAGAGCGAAGGAAAGACGGGAGGGAAAAACGGCAGATTTGGGAGCAAGGCCGACGCCTGAGCTATTGAATTTTAGTAGCAGTCACGAATCAGAGCTTTGCACAGGCAACCATCCAGGCTATTTCCTGCTCTTGCTTTTTGTTGTGAGACTGCTCAAGTTGTTAAAAAGTACTTCAATCTATTTTACATCATTCCAAGCGTCTCAGAAGGAGCCGTTATCACCATATTTGTTTCCACATTAGCTTCAGCTTTTGGGTTGTGGCTTCCCTGTCATTATAACACACATCCAGGTTACTGACATTCAGATGCCATTTATAAATCTCAATTATTTCTCAGTGCAGCAAATTAATGGTCTGCCTCTTGAGGTAAGAGGGACAGTGGTATGAACATTTTAGGGAAATAAACAAGGATTTGACAGCTTCAATGTCTTAGTGTGAGATGTTGAAAATACCAAGGGAGTAACAAAGAAATGAAATAAATTCCTTAAATCAGATTTTTTTTCCAAGTATTAGTCAGAAAATACACAATGTTTTAAACTGGCTTTACATGACATAGTAAATCTTACAAGAGACGTTCTTCCAGTACATAAGGATATTGGGCCTCTCAACAATCCTGTCAAGTGTAAATTACTGGAAGCAGCTGCAACATAGGGGCAGTTCTGTTTGTGTTCTATAGGGGTCTATGGAAGAATAACCACTTAGACAACAACTGAACTGAAACCTGTTTAATAGAAAACAAGAGTTGGTTCCAAAAAAACCCAGTTCCATTAAAACCCCCGTTAGTTTTCGTTACTTCCAGTCGTGAAACATGTGAACAGCAGGCGTCCGCGTCCCACTGGTGGCCTATGGCGGGATGCCACATCCTGTATGTCACGTATGTTAGAGAGCATGTAACCTAATACCTCTGCATCCAATTGCAGAACAAAGTGTTTGGGGTAAAGTGATACATCTGAAAGGGACGTTGTGTTGATTCCACGTCAGCAGGGCTTCATTAGGGCTCTGATTCCCAAATATAAACACCTGCTTGTCTGATGTACAGAGAAACTGAGTGTACCGCTCCTTGTGACTAATCATAGCCGCTCCTTTTGATCTCTCAGCAAGTATGAGGTCCTGCAGATGATTTATCACCCTCGTTAATTCCTTATCGCGCACACAGAGCTAACAAATCCAGCTCAGAGTCACTGGTAGGATCATGAGTTATGAGGATGTGGCTTCTGTGCCTCCCCAGTAAATCCTACTGAAGGGAGTAAGGTCTGTAGTTGACAACACATAAAGCTGCCAGTCTGGACAGATAGACATGTTCTCTCGCTTAAGGGTCAAAGGGCAGAAAGAGGAAAGGATGAAGTTTGAGGACAGATGTTACTAGAAGATGATACGCTACGTTGAAGTCATATTTACGCTT
Organism: Orestias chungarensis; assembly: GCA_032876305.1. Lineage (NCBI taxonomy): Eukaryota > Metazoa > Chordata > Actinopteri > Cyprinodontiformes > Cyprinodontidae > Orestias > Orestias chungarensis. The sequence continues at coordinate 288,851 of JAVLVB010000430.1, read as the reverse complement.
TCCAAAGCCTTATTAGTAGGCCAGAGATCAGGAGGTAAAAAAGAGACAAATTATTTTGAAAAACATTTCCTGAACACCCTCTATGGGACAGCTGCCAGCTCAATTATGAGTATGCTTGTTTTTGTGGATAGAATTGTCTGCATCAGGCCACTAACTACAGCCAGGCCTCTGAAACTTTACTTCCATGTTCTTTCGAGTGTTTCCTATGTCGAAAAAAAAAGAGGCGCATTTTAAATCAGTCAAGCATCGTTCATTCTGGAACGACTCTACATGGTTTGCGGAGAGAGGTGCGGACCCTAATCATACCACTGAAATACTTACGAAGCAAACAAAGGAAAACAAGCAGTGGCCATAACAATCATGCAATCTTAGCCCTACAGGCAGTGAAGGAACGCCTTAACAATGCAAGTCTCACTAAATCACTCCGCTACTGACACGAACACCCTGGACCCTGCTCTTCCATCATAAGTGTCTAACCTCACAAACATGTACTAGAAGGATGAATCCCCCATAAACACACCGGAACTGGGTGGAAAGCCAGTGTTGAGGCTGTAACTTTGGATCCGGAATGGGATGTGTTTAATGTTTCCATATGAAAGCAGAGGAGTGAACACATTGGTATAAGCACGACATGATAATTCAAAGCTAGTCACCCCAAATTCCCATGCAACAATGCCGTATATACTGTTTAGCTTTCAGACCACGAGTAAAAAAACGACTTGGTATTATCAATTTCTATAAGGCTATAATGTTTTGGTGTAAGTCTCCTTTTTGGTTTCACCTGATCAGTAATTACTGACATTAACTAAGGCATAGACCTCCCTCGACGTTGCTCAATCATCCGACTGTTCAGTCTCACTCCAGGCTGTTTATTTGCTTCCTGCCAGGAGCTCTAGCAGCGTTAGGACACTCATCTATTTCCCTTGTCGCTTCCTATGATTCCTGGCGTTTTAAGCTTCCGCTCCCATCTATCATATTCAGTGATAAATGATTTAACACACCTTAGTTGTTCTGAAGGTGACCCCCCACCCCAACAGCGTTTTTTATTATTTATTTTGTCTTTATATATTTGCTTTTGTGTGTGTGATGTTTTCAATGTTTCGGGTTTGGTTTCAGATGGTTGACGGCGTATTTAATAATTTCACCTGGTCAGATAAAAGTTACAGGGTTCCTGTGGCTACCTTGTGGCTAACAGTCTTGGATGCAAGCTGGAGTGCCTTCTGCATCCCGGGGGTCAGAAGCTTGGTGTCTTGGATGACAGTAGTTGTAAGATCAAGTAGTATATGGATAGAAGAATGCACTGTTGGCAAGTTTTTGATCAAAACTTCTTGCTTTATGGTAAAAAAAACTTTGAAGGAATCTGAAATAGGTTGGGCATATGAGAACAGTCTGTCCTGGTTGCCACTTACTCAAAGGACAGTGGGTTCCTGCTGGTCTGGAGTTGCCTTTGGATCCATCAGAATCTCTCTACGTTTCCCTCCACGACCCATAATCCTTGTGACCTGATCTTGGGTAAGAGGAAAAAACCAGGACTGCAGCATTAATTCCTCCTTGACCAGCATGTGGTGATGGCTTTTAATAATTTTTTTACACCTCCCTCATATTGAGCATGCATGTAGCAACATTGGAGAGGACAACCTCCTCTCTAACGGGAGGAAACCTCCAGCTGAGGTCCGGGTCAGTATTCGCAACCATCAGCCACGACCGAGTGGGTGTTTGAGCAGACAGAGCAGATGCTTCAGAAGAACTGATGCAGGACAACCTTTTGTAAGATGTCACATGTGAACCAGGTTTAGCCACTGTGCAAAGAAAACAAAACAATTAACAGTTGAAATAACAGCAAATGATGCAAAGTAAGAGTAGTGGGGTAAATAAGTAGCATGGTAAGCAATAAGGGTTAGTTTTTCCTCCTCCAGTCTAAGCCTATAGCAGCATATCTATAGAAAAACAATCGTGTGAAAAAGTATTTGACCCACTCGTCACACTTATTTTTATTTTTTTACTACATCAAAATAGTTAATGTAAACTCAAAGTCAGCAAAAAAAATGTCATGATTTATCTTTTGGGTACAATCTTGTATTGGATCATAGTCTGATCATCCCTGCGGTTGTCAATAATATACAACTGCAGCTTGTGATTCCTCCATCAAGCATTGGCTTGATGGATAATTAACAACAAAAAAACACCAACAATTAAGTTACGCTACAGGAAATAAAACACCTGTATTCCTTTAGCTGTTGCATGCAGGTTGCATTTCCACTTTAGAAATTCAAATCTAAAGACCAACTCCATAGATGGAAAGCGACCGCACGATGCTTCCCTGATCTGTAGCGCGCCCCAGTCTGCGGACCATATTTCATTTACAGCTTTTTTCAATTAACCGCTGCACTGTTTCCTCTGGGAATGCAAAACAGCTCCTCCGGTGTTCTGGATGTGTCTGACACCCGCTGCTCCACAGATGCCGTGCGCCGATTCCATCCGTCTTCTCCTCCCGAGATCTCGGCGCTGCCTTATCACGCATCATTGATTGGGTTCGGGCAGGAAGCAGTGGGGGGAACCGCCTATTTGTTTTCCCGCTGGTCTTGTTTACGACCAGTGCAACCCCACCTGCATTCCTCTCTTTCTCACACACACTTCCATATAGCTTACGTTCCTTTAGGAAGGACAAAAAGGACTTGGATAGTGACTTCTATAATCTGCCCTGCTATCAAGGTTTTTAAATTAAACAACTTTTTTTTTTTACTGAAGTCATCAAAGTGTCTTTTGATAAAATTGTGATTAATTGCCATCCACCCTAGTCCCCCCACAACATCCCACGACGCTGTGCTTAAAACATGTGGAGGACATCCAAACTAGAATGTAAAAAAAGGAATCCAACGGAATCAAATACATGCAGGAATATTAATTTTGCTGCTGCTTCAGTTAGTTGTTTTCATTGATCTTTCTAGTTTCCTCCACCTTTAGTAACTGAATGTTTTCTTTCTTCTCGTGTATTTTCAAGGGTAAACTGAGTAAAATTGATTAAAATATGTCTGTGAAACTGGATCATTTGCCGTTTGTGTGTTGACATTTTAAGATGATTCACGGTTCAAACTCTCTGTCTTTGATGGTGCGCAACAAGTATATGTACAAGTACATTTGTAAAACAAAAACCCTGTTAAGCAAAACAGGTGTGTAACAATAAATCTAACTCCCGTTATACAGGGTTCAAAATTGGATGCGATTTTAGAAATATTATTAGGAAAACTAAGTAGATAGGCTGAGAGGGTTTGTAGCCCTGAAATGTAAAGCAGGATTTGAATGTGATTCAAAAAGCTTAATCTTTATTCCGATTAATCACATTTTATTTCCAACAAAAAGTCCGTATAAATGTTAGTTCTAATATTCATTGGTTAAAAGTTTTATTTGCTTTTTTCACCCCCCCTTCATTAGAACGAAACTAGTACTTTTGCACAGATGATGGCGACAAAGAAGCCTGTGAGTGGTGCTTGTGACTCCAAGATATGAATACAAACACACAGCATGCAGATGGTTTTTTTGTTTTTGTGAAATGATCAATAATTTCCTTCCAATTTGCAGTACTTAGTGATGGTCTTTGACGCAGGATATCTAAATCAATGCAATGAAATTATTGGCGCAATATCAAAAAAAGTATAAACTAAATCAACTATTAGACTGAAAAAAATCTTTCCAGGTTATTCGGTACTCCACATAACTTGCATATAACATATATTTTGAATGCAGTTGTGTTTTTCTGATGATTGATGAAAAATATACTGGTGAACTCCGTGTGATGGAACTATATTAATCCTAGATTATACAGTCCCAGAATTATAGATGTCAAGTACAATTAGAAGGACATGAATAAATAAGTAATCTGTCTGGAACAGGGCCGCATTAAAATAAAGAAATAAAATAAAAATGCGAATACCTCCCTCCACCTCTTCTGTGCTCAGAATGGAAATTCTTCCTCTAATGACCTTCCTACTTCCCAGCAGCGATGGAAACTCCTCGGCTCCAAGGAGACCGGATGTGCATCAGGCCTAGTCGGGAAGTCGGGAGGTGACGTTGCGTGAGGCGTGGGCTGAAATTGTTTTGCCCCCCCATCACGTGGGAGGGAAACGCTGCTGACAAGGACACGGGCATAATTGGATTGATGTTGCAATGCGTGTGGCCACCATCTTCTTATTTAGCTCCCCAGACTCACTCATTAGACTTCGAGGCAAGTCTCTAATTATTCTCAGCAGCAACTAATTAAGGGGAGAAGTGCGGTTTGAATTCAAATGAATGAAAGGTGGACCTCGGGCTGTGCCTGTTGATGACGTCGCGTGTTTTCTGTTTCGATGACAGCTTGAGCGAAACGGCTGCAAATGTCAACTTATCGAGACTCAGATATGGTAAACGAGCTGTTTCTGATTAAATAAGGGTACAGAACAGTGGTCTGAATACGATTTCTTTAATTCATGCTTTACGGTACATCCTCTGGGTTTCATATCAATACATGTTAAAATAGAATAGAAACATTAAACTATTCTCAAAGGATTTAAAGCAACACTAAATAACTTTTGAACCTTTATAAAATATTTCCATAACTGTTGTGATTATACGTCGACTTGCAGCTTGTTGAATGACACCACTGTCATGACCCGAGGGGGTCGCTTTAACCGGCACTAAGCAACTTTGAGGAGGGTGGCAGGAACCCTGCCACATAAAACAACTACAAATGTGGTGACTGCTCCACAGCATACGTCACTTCCCTTGTTTCTTATCTTCAACATCATCATCTGACATTGTTTCACCACAATTACATTCGTCACCTCATCGCTGTTAATCCTTCACACAGACACTGGAAACAGAAATTTACTGCAATGCAACTGCAGGCGACAATGAGATCAGGATTTTACGACGGTATGCCCTGGTGCTCATGGGAAATGCGGTCTTCCTTCAGGCAAAAACACTACCGCTGTTGTCCACAGGAGCTGCCAAAATCGAGAAAAACAGGAACTTGTTCAGTGTTGCTTTAATTCAAAGCAAAAAAAAAAAGCTGTGGAACCAAACTTGGCTCTATGTGAAAAATAAAATTGCTGTTTTGTTTTTAAGAATTGATAGAATTCAGCTGTTTACAGTCATGCCACATCCCCTCAGTTCAATTTAACTTCAGACTTTGATTGGACCACTTCCAGCCTTTCTTTTGTTGCCTGTGTTTGTTCTGCCGAAGATCCCTGATTTACTTAGGTTAACGGTAAAATGACGGTTGAACACGGTGCTTCTGGATCTCCTGCTTGAAAGCGCAGGTCATGGTTCTGTTGCGGCAGGTTGTCCAAAATCTAAATCATCACCCTGTTAACAGTAGGTATTTTAGTGTTTTTGTACCTGAAAGAAACCAAAAGAATGTCACTTGTGTCTCTCCAGTCTTCCTAATGTTTTTCACTCAATCTAAGGCAGCAAGATAACATTGTTAGTATGTGAACTTTGACCTTCTCAGTGGTCTACCCTGCAGGAGGACACTCAAGGATTCCCTCTCCGGTTTCTGACCCACTCTTCCGTGCTCGAGGGCTTCCTGCGGCTTTGACAGGTTGTATTTGGGATCAAAAGGATTAATCTGACATCCACTGACACTTCTCTTACAAGTCCCTCTTGATGTAATTTTGACTTCTGCCAGGCGTCGTCTACTGGGACAAAAAAGATCCCGTCTCCACATCTATGAAACCCTTCTTTGAGGCCTCAGTCAGACAGACCGGGAGATCTAGAAATACAAATGAGTTTAAGTCAACGGCCAAAGTGAGGTTTCTTTGAAATTAGGCGATGCCCCGTGCATTGAATTTTGCTGCAATAAGTGATAAATAGCCAAAGCAGTTGCATGTTCGGACCTACGTCTGCTTTAAACTGCTTGGCGTGACGTTTCTCACCAGCTGTAGTGGATGTTCTCCATCAAGAACGTCCGCCTGACAAGACCGGAATGGCTGCCATTAATGAACAAGGTCTAACCCCAGCTGTGAGTGCATCTCTGATGTTTAATTGGAACAGGACGCATTAGATTTGGACAGATGGCGCTTACGCTTCTCAAAATATACTCAGAGCTCCATTCTCATCCAAAGCGTAGCACTCGAGTAAAGCTTTCCACTTGCCCCATCTGTCTCGCTCAGCTTGGTAGTAGTGTTTGCTTTTTCTGCACAGCGTCTCCAAACTGTTTTTTTGTTTTTTGTTTAAGTCGTGCAGGCTCCCTTAGAAAACTACTGGTCAGCAAGACACTTTTGTTCCCAGTGTAATTTCCAAAATCTAAAAATTGACTCAATTATATAGTTTTATTATGAACCTATTAACATTTATATATTTCTAACCAATATACAGCCAAAACATTGCTCAAATATATTGAGGACAAAACATAATTTTCCTCCTCTAATCAATTTCAGCTTTATTAAAAAATCTAATTTACTTCGGGTTCTGCCTTTTTAGTTTGATTCTAACGTTACTGCTTTGAAGACGAACTTAAAATTAGTGAGACTTTTAAAAAAAAAAGCATTGAAATGCTTCCTGGATCCTGAAAAGGTGCCACAGATATAGAGACAACCCCTTTAGGGACATTTTAATCGAAGGGACTTACCAGGACAAAAACCATGTCTGAATCTCATAGGCCCGATGAGCATGTTGGTACAGACAAAATGTCTATGAAAAAAAACAACAAATCATTCCCATATCAAAATATACTCGGATATTGATTCAAATGAAAATAGCATCAAATATTAAAGTGAAAAAATATTCCACCTAAAGAAACTAATTTTGTCGCCGATTCACGTGGGGTCTCCTGAACTTTGCCAGCATCCATGATGTAGACCAGGACTGCCCAACCAGTCGATCGCGATCTACTGGTAGACCGCGGACTGATCCCAAGTCGACCGCGAGGTAATGACCTGTTATGACATAACAAGAAGTCAGTGTTGCCAACTTAGCGACTTTAACGCTATCTTTAGTGAGTATTCAGATCCTCTAAAATAAACGACAAAAAACAAAAACCTAAAAATTACTGGAAAAAAAAAGTATTTTCTAATTTTTTTCGGCCAGTCACGCCCAGCGGTTGCGCTGGCTGGTCCGCGTGGACGTGTTCAGCGTGACGCACTTTCTGCACTGCTACCTGTTCTACCTGCCGCTGGAGAACTCGCAGCACACGGACTACATCACGGAGAAGCTGTGGAACGCCCTGCTGGCGGGGTAGTGTGTGTGTGTGTCTGGGGCGCAGATTGAGGGTGTGTCGGGGCTTTTGACACACCCAGATTTGAATGCCCTTCGATCCGTCCCCCTTTACTTTTATTTAAACAACAACAAGAAAAGTCTGCTTCCTTTCTTTTGATAAGGCAAACTTCACGGGAAAATCAAAAGATGAATTAACTATTTTAATTTATTGCATGTTAGTGCATGATTTGCAACAACTCAGTTGTTGAGCTGGGCAATGGTGATAGATGTGGTAGATGAGGCGTCATGAAGCGTTTCGACACAGCAAAACTGTATTGATACTTCCGCCCTCCCTTGTGAAATTGGCACTCTTCCTCTACTATACAATTTTACTTCCACGGCAACATTACTTTGAACAGACTACCAAAAAAATTGCAAGGTGATATGATAACTTAAAGACACAGTTTACTTACAGTTGTTGCCTTTTGAAAAAAGGATGCAACAGTTTTCTGCCTGTTAGGTTTGGCTGGCCTCATCATGCTCCCATGTTGGTAGGTTTTGGGGAGCTTGGAGCTGTCCCATTGATGCCTGTTATACTCGTTCTGGGTAACCATGGCAACGAGGACGATGCAGCCTGCCCAGTAGTGATGGTTCCGGATGCATCGGCACATGTATCAGGCTCATAGACCAACACCCGTGTCGGTGCGCGTATTAATTTCAGCAAGTCACGTGACCGATACAGCAACTGTTTCGAAATGAACCTGACGCGCCAAACTGTGTTTATAAGGAAGCGAATCTGTTAAAGGGATGCATTCTGGATCTTTTTTGGTACAGCGTCAACTATGGAGCAGCCTCAAGGCAAATGAAAGATTTCCGCAGAGTGGGACCATTTTGATTTTACACCGGAAAATAATTGTTTTAATGTCGTTCTTTCATCCTGTTCTTTTCAGTTTCTACTTGATCTATCTGAATCCAAATTCAGCTGAAATTGACTCTTATTCTGGATAAGCCTGGACAACAACATTGCTGTATGTGTGTGAAGGGAGTTGAAGAAAAAATGCCTAAAGATAGCGCTGGAATCAAAGCGATACAAAGATCAAGTTTTTTTTTCCACCCTTCATTAATTACCCTACATAAAGCAAGTCTGTGAAGCCGTAAAACTTCTAAACATCTAAAGTTTTTTTTTCTTTGAAGCAAAGAGAATATTTGATTTTCAAACTCAGTCAGTTGGTAAAGGGGGAATAACCTGCTGTAGCTCTGGGGGTAACAAGATTTTCCTTTTATAGACAAATATACCGTTTGATTTCTTTTTCTGTTATTTTCTCTCTATAATGCTGTCACTCTGAGCTCACCAACACGTCTTCTCGCATCAAAGTTCACCTTTTCTTGGAGGCTCTGGTGTATTTGAGAAGACAAGTGTTACTACTTCACAAAGCAAACAGGATTAAAATGGCTTTAAAAGATTACTCAAATTTAAAGAAGCCTTTCTGTTGAAAGTTGATAGTCTCTCTCCTAACATACTGACAAATCGGATCTGTGTTTGATGTTCCTCTTTCTGTTTATCTATGTAATCTAGACACACATGAGGGAATTTAGTGCAAACATGGATGTTCGCTTAAAAAACTTTAAGGCATACCAAATTTATAATGTAGTGCAATAGTATATGCTAAAAAAATAAGCGTACAAATACAGAACTTTAGTCTGAAATGTTTAGAATAACAAGTGCATGAAACGGTGAACAGACTTGGCTTTCTGTTATCTGTCAGTTTTGTCTGTCTTGTCCTTAATTAATTCATAACTTACTTAAAGATTTATAAAGCATTTAGAGGTGAACTAATGAAATAACTCTGAACTATTTATCAGCTATCTATGAAGGAGAGCCATGTTGCACATTTGCCTTTTTTGTTCTCTACGCAAAAATATGAAATTTATCAAATGTTTCAATTTAAAATAGATAAAATTGCTGCTGTTCTGATGCTTATGTGGACCAAATTCTTATCGTAATGTTGTGTATTGTTATGTTTTGGGTTAGTAAATTAGCACGCCGTTTTCCATACTGCACAGCTTTTACTTAATTGTATAAATTTTACTTTTGTGCAACTATCCAACTTCAACCTGCTGCTGTTACCTAAATATCCCAACTTTAGGACAACGACGGATACACCTACTCAATTTTACACACAGACTAAGCAATGAGCTAGCAGGCAAGGAAAATCACACTTCAGTACATACATTACTAATTAACCTTCTTAAACAAATGCGGAGAAAAACCTTTCTGCCAAAAGCCGCTCTCTGTTAAAATGGCAAGCAGAGATAGAGGGCTTCTTTTCTACGGCAGCGACACCTCCATTAAAAAACCCTGTTTCTGACTGATGGTCATTGCTGGTGTCCAGGTCCTTCAGCCAGTGGCTAAAAACGGATCAATGTGGCACTTATGGTATTTTACGATGCCAATAAGATGCTCTCCTACTTTTTTTCCTCTGCTACAAACAGAGAGGCTGGAGTAATGGACTAGGCAGGCAAGTAAGAATCCACTTCCTGTAAAAAAAAAAAAATAGATTCCAGTGTTTCTCTGTGTTTGTAGATGAGTGGAAACTAATACTGTAGCTCTTCTCCAGCCGTTATTGCACATCATAAATAATGGATTCCCTTTAATCCGTCCTGACTATGTTAATCTCAGTTGTGTGGTTCAGTGTTTTTCCTGGTCATGGTGTTAATGTGTGAAAAGCTTTTCTCAGTACAGGGTTCAATTACTGCATGTCTTAATCACTTCTCTCTGCCCATCTCCTGTTTGATTACTTCAAATAACTTCCTAGACTTTGTCTTAAAATCTCAGAAGCTTTTGTATTTTCCGTTTTCCTATGGATTTATAGAAAAAGAAAGGACATTTCTCAGTTAGGCGTTACCACGTGTCCGAACTGTAAGTTTAGTTGCTAACACAAAGTCAGATATCATGACTTATATTAGCTGAACTGGACATGGTAATATACAATCAGGGGTTGGGGGGATGCTGATTCATCCCCCCCAGTTGCAAAAACCTATCTGCGCCCCTGGTGTGTGTGTGTGTGTATATGTGTGTTTGCGCATGTATATATGTAAATAGTTACAGTATAGAAATAGTATAGTAGTCAGAGTAAATATTAAAAGTGGTTCTTTATTAAAGCTTGTTTTGCATTTTACATATTTTATAATAAATTGTTTGGTCGTTTATTTTTGCACAACTGAGTTATTTTGTCATGTAATCTGATTTCAACGAGAAACTGTTTCAATTAAATTAATATTTTAATAAGTGAATTATAAATAAAAGTTCTCAGACTACAAGCACAATCAACTAAGTTTGCATGAAAGCAAAAATTATATTAATTATATCTTCTACAAAAGTTAAGCATTCATCCCAGGTCTTCATTCAAAACATATACAGACACATATTTTCCTTTTTATAATAGGTATTTTACTTCCGTTAAGGTCTTGTCCGTTATGAAACACTGCAGACATACTCTCAGGTTAGGTAAGCAAATGTGGTCAGTAGTTATATGCATTCAATGATGAGTTAGTAATCTCGTTTCCCTCCAAAATTTATAATTATGAATTCCCCTGCTGCCTAAAGATGGGAAGTAATCAGTAATCAGTTCGGTACAAAAAGCTAGCCTCCTCCTCCCAGTGTCAGGTCTCCCACTAAGGTAGGAAGTGATTTCCTTTTTCAAACAGAGATCTACCTGTTATTTATCTGGTTTATTTTTCTGTTTGGTTCATATTAAGGTCAGTTATGGCTATTGCTCATTATGCATATGGGGGGGGGGGATGTTTGAGGGAGGGCAGGTTTGTGATGTGGTGTCTAATGGTTTTGAGGGTAGTTACTACAGGCAGGATACGATCTGTGGGGGTTTGCGATGTTGACACTGGACTGGTAGATCTCAGGAGGTTGGCTACTTGAAAAGTAGATCTTGGGACAAGAAAGATTGGGCACCCCTGATGTAGACGGTTGTTTGTATGAAAACACACATTTAGAGGACCGTTGGATTATAATTGGTTCCAAATACAAAGTGAGCCTTAAAAAGTTCAGCAAACGTTCCAAGTGAGCCGGTTGACTTGCATGGATGGTGTTCCCCTTTGTCCCAACGGCTAGTAGATAGGATCGCGTCGTGGAGTTGGTGGCATCACCGCGACCCGTTTTTTTCACTCCAAGCACGGAAAATATGAGGTAAATGGGGGTAAAATAAGTAGGACACAAAAATCACTGCAAGGAGCTTTCCCCATTAAAGTTCAAATCAACAGTTTTTCTCTACTGGATAATTTTCTGATTGAAAACATTCTATTAATTCTTCACAGCAAAAAAAATGAGGGGGAAACAAGTGCTTCAGTCATCCTATAACGATAAAAACACACTGCAAATACTCACTGCAAACCATACACTGTTGACAAATTCTGTAAAATAAAGACATAAGTTCTCCCAGTATGAAGAAAATTTTGCTACCAACCTCTCCAAACACTACGAAGATGCATATTCTCCAAATTCCAGAATGAAGTCTCGATGAATCTGAACATGTGGAAACAGGGCTTATTCCAGGCCTTTATTTCAGCCGCAGCTATGTTAACAATTTCTTCAGAGGTTATTGATTTAAATGCAAGGATCCCGGACCTAATTTTTACCAAATAGTGTGATCAACTGGAGGTCATCAGATAAAACTCTTGTTGGGTTTTGGATTGTGACCAAACATATTTGGGTCAAGCATCAAAGATTAACCAAAATGAGATCTCTTTTATAGAAGGTTTCCGCTGTGGGAAACATGTCAATTCACTGATATTAACACTAGATTGTTCATCCAAAGGCTATTTGTGTGAAATGCTGAGCCTTTGAAATCTCATCCAGGACCATCTTGACTTTGTTTTAGCTAGCGCCCCCATCAGGAGGTCATTTCATGAAGAAAATGGCCTCCTTACATTGCTCTTCGCTGAGGGTTACCTGGGGGTTAAATGAAGCATCTCGTCAGCTGACCCGATGATCTTGTGTCCTCTGGTTAGGTGCTCTTCCTCTGGATGGTTTTAAGCCTTTGTGCTTACTAGCCACTGTCACTTTCACCATTATAAAAAATGATCCAAGCAAATATATTTATTGTCTGACAACTTTCAAAACATTATTCCTCAAGAAGTACAGCGCTTCAAGAAAAATGAACCTACCCCATTTCGATGTTTTAATCACAAAACAGTTTTTTTGTACAGAAATATGAAAAAACCCAAAATATTCTTCCTTTTATTTGTGTCCTATTTCTTAGTTCACTAATCTTTACCTCAATCTAGTCCATATCAACGTTTGCTTTAATAAGCAAGATGGTATCTACAAAATAAATAAATAAATAAAAGGAATTCATTAATTTGATCTTTCACCTAACAGGCTAAAACAAAACCTATAATCGTTGCACCACAAGAGACGAGGAAAGGATAAAACATTATTCTAAAAATAAATATATATGTTTTTTAAATACATTTTGATGCGGATTCCCAGCTAATTTCAAACACACCTTTCCTGGTTACGACAGGTATATGCTGAAACATGACCGATGATTGGAAATATGAGAGACACAATGTTTTGCACAACCCTCACCAGAATCTCTGTTTAGGTGGCCACTTATTAAAACTGCACCATAAGGAAGCTATCACAACCAAACATGTGTATTAGGAAAATAATTCTGCATGTGCATGACAATGAGAAAGAAAAAAAAAAAAAGTATCCAAACACTGGATGTTTAGAGTAAAAATTGTCTTTAAACAGTTTTGCAAGTATAATTAAAGGCTACCTTAATTTTGGTCTCCAGTTTTATGAATTATTCTATGATTATTTGGACTCTTTGCCCATTGTGCCTTGTCTCTGCCTTTTATAGCTTTTCATGAAAGAAACTTTATTAGCCTGGTATAATTACCAATCACTCGTTATTTCCTACTTACGCTTCAGAAAATGTTGGGTTAATTATTGGTGAAAACAAAAGTAACCGGATACTGTTTCCCCTAAATAAAAGGAACCGCCAATCATGCGGTTGCCTATTTGGGATTATATTTTGTTCGTTTAAAAACAAATAAATAAATAAAACCCCTGCTTGAAACAACACAACTTTAATAATATACCATTGAAAGGTGAAATAGCTCAGCTCCCACCGAAGGAGTTCAGCTGCGAGGCTAATTAAAAACGGAACCAGAGGTTTGGAGCTGCAGGTCCAAGAAGTCCATCCCCCAAATCAGTCCCCCAAGTATTTTATAGGTTCCTATCCATTTTATGAAGCGTAGTGAGTGGTTAATGCTATATTATGTCTAAAATGCCGTTTTTTATTCAATGCTAAATAGGGTAAAAACCATTGTACATAAAAGACCGTTGAAAAGACTGGAAGTGTGAACGATTGACGACCCCGTAGATATACATAGTAAAGGTCTTTAATGTGTATGTACGACACCCCCATAGATATACACAAAATGCGCGTTTAGGCCTAGTTTCTGACGCCCAAAACACACTCGGTGTGAACGCAGCATTATGCTAAAAATTGAGATTTATAATTTTTTTTTGCCAGGTGGACAAGTTAAAAATGGCGCGAGAAAATTCAAGTCACTGTTGAGAATCACCCATAACACTTTATGGTGTCGTATTAACTGCAACAGAGCGCTTTTTTTTTATTTGACTGTTGATAAATTACACTGTGAAGAGTTTTTTTATGTTTTATATTGACACCAACTCTCCAGAACATAAGGAGGCATTTTACACTCATTTTTGTCGGATTGACTCCAACAGAGTTAAAATGCTTGGACACTGATTAGACACTTAGGATTTTACTGGTCAGACCCCAAAAGAAGTTATGTGACAGATATAAAAGGCCTAAACGAATAATAAATGCATGGTTGTTTAAGACAGAAGGACATTTTTTGAGTGAAACACTTCCCAGATATCTTGGCCCTTCTGTTGAGCTATGACCCAACAGCATATCCTAATCAGTGTTAAGTGCAAAATCCAGCACTTTTAAGTATACCCTGAAGGATTTTTGTCATCTTCGTTTTGCTACTGAAAGTAATTTGTTATACAGAACAGTCACCCTGATCTGGAACCAATTGTTGACTATGTTCCTATATATTTGCTGGATATGTCATAGATCTTCGAACAGCCTTGTATTAATTGCGTTGCGTCAAGTCTTTCTTCCGCATTGTTTCAATCAGAAAAACGAAAAGCTGTACATTTTTACCAAAGATGTGACACAAACAATAAAGACAGCTAAGGGAAAAGGGTCTAAAATCCTAAAGTTCACTGAATTACCAGAGTGATATTTGGGCTTAATAGTAGATATATATATTAACAGAAAAACAAGTTACATTTTAATATGAAAAGCACTGTATCAATCGTGCTACCCTAACTGGACCTTACTTCACCATCTGGGAGAATAACCAGCTATTTTTGGACGTTCCAGTGATTCTGCCCTATTCTTTACAGCGATGTTTTCCAAGCATCCAAAGGATTTTTTTGGCCGTCCTTCCATCTGTGGCTTTGACGCTGTGCTGATGCCCCTCAATGCCCTGTTTTTGTAAAATTGCCCGAAGGTGGCTGTGAGGAGGTGGTTTCGTCAGGGTTCTTCTGTCCCTCCGTGGCACGACACAAACACAAGCCTGTTTTCCTGTTCAAGTCAGATTTAGTTGAGCTGCTAATGCCACTGTTGGATGCCGTCGGGGCCAATGTAAGAAAATAATCAACGCTGTTGAAGTCTCTCTTGTGACCTCATTAGATATTTTCAGACCCAGCTAGATTTCTAGAGGCAGGAGTCAATCACCCAGAGCTTAAACTATTTATTGAAGTGCATATGTGTGTGTGTGTATATATATATATATATATATATATATACATACACATAATTTTGAAAGTTGGTTATTTGTTGGTATTTGACACTTTTCACTCTCTTGTTTAGAAGTTGAAGAAGAGTGGCCAGTAATTTGTTTTCCATGTATCAGATGTCAACAGCAGCTGATTGTCTAAAGTTTTCTTACTGTACCCATTCATCGCGGCTTAATTATGGTACTGTGCTCTATCCAGAAAACCTGACAGCTCTGAGGACTTGTTGGTTGATCCTTCCAGTATGTCTCTGAGGCTGTGCCGTAATTATAGCCTCTTCCGATCTGCAATCTCTGCCAGAGTCTGCCTCTCAGAGAGGGGAGAGTCATCCATCTCCTCTGCCCACGGTTTGACACTCATTTGCAATGCAGATATTTTGCCTCAGTTTTGGGGTTTAAGTTGACAAATGAAAGCAAGAGGTTCTGGAAAGGGTTATTATTATCGTATTTTGCTCATCGCATTTTTTTCCCTTGCAAAACTTCGTAGGCATCCTTCGGAAGATACATAATTTCCATTCAATTTCGCATTAAGATGCAACAGAAAAGTTGCATAGTTTGTCTTGTGTTTTACTGAAACTGTCAAAGCTGGCATCTTGACCTAAATTATCTAGTTTTTGCATTAACAAAATATATATATAAAAGAATATGCTCATCACACTTTGCCATATCTGTTTTGTGTTTCGATAAAATACCAACATATGTGGCTCTATGAAAAAATAAAATTAAATCTGAATCTGCCTGTTTGCTGAGCCTTTCTAGAACATTTCTAAAATATTTTAAAGGAAACCCAGTTTAGGAAGCCAAATTACCTAGTTCTAAAGTTAATTTGTAAGACATTGGTTGGCATTTGCAAAAACTGTTTTCCTTGGCGGTGATTAGCTGCCCCCTAAGATGAATCCCTAGATTTGACTGTTCTAGTAAGAAATCAAGTATAAATTAAAATATAAAACTGGAATTTGCACTTGCTAGGTAAACATGTGAAATTAATTTTGGATTAGCGAGTAATTTATTGCTTATTTTAGGCTCCACCATCTTCTAGGATACCTGCATTTAACGAAATTCTTCATATTTGTCCCAATGCTTCTTATTTGTGTTAGGACATCTTGGACTCAGAAATCAGAGATCATTTTGACCGATTACTGATTACTTCCCTGAGTTTTCAGTCTATCAAAGCATCTTTAGGCAGCAGGGGAATTCATAATTATAAATTTTGGAGGGACACGAGATTACTAACTCACCATTGAATGCATATAACTACTGACCAAATTTTCTTACCTAACATGAGAGTATGTCTGCAGTGTTTCATAACGTACAAAACCTTAACAGAAGTAAAATACCTATTATAAAAAGGAAAATATGTGTCTGTATATGTTTTGAATGAAGACCTGGGATGAATGCTTAACTTTTGTAGAAGACATAATTAATATAATTTTTGCTTTCATGCAAACTTAGTTGATTGTGCTTGTAGTCTGAGAACTTTTATTTATAATTCACTTATTAAAATATTCATTTAATTGAAACAGTTTCTCATTGAAGTCAGATTTCATGACAAAATAACTCAGTTGTGCAAAAATAAACGACCAAACAATTTATTATAAAATATGTAAAATGCAAAACAAGCTTTAATAAAGAACCACTTTTAATATTTACTCTGACTACTATACTATTTCTATACTGTAACTATTTACATATATACATGCGCACACACACATACACACACACACACACCAGGGGCGCAGATAGGTTTTTGCAACTGGGGGGGACGAAGTAGCATCCCCCCAACCCCTGATTGTATATTACCATGTCCAGTTCAGCTAATATAAGTCATGATATCTGACTTTGTGTTAGTAACTAAACTTACAGTTCGGACACGTTGTAACGCCTAACTGAGAAATGTCCTTTCTTTTTCTATAAATCTATTAACCAAGACACTTGTACAAAATGTATGTCAAAGCTTCTGGTATTTTCTCCAGCAGTGAGCTGATAAAAATAAAAAAATGGTCTAATCCTACATTATTCATCTGCTCTATAACTGATGAAAGTTGACATGTTTTTGTCTCCAAATGCTTGGAGCCAGTATGAAAGCATCACTAAGCAGATCTAGGGCCAAGAGAAAACAGTGGACAGATGGATGTAGTTACAAATGAAGATGCGCAAATGTTATTAGTAGTAAACTCAAAATTTTTGGATTTGGAAAGACCATAGCATTGTGTCCTCAGATCGAACCGCTACTGTGCAGTAATGATGGACAGGAATGCATGTATTTCTTTTTCTTTTTTCTGAGTGCTGAACATTACTAACTTTCTGGCTTTTTTCAGGTTTGTGGCCCCTTACCTTTCATCCATGATCTTCCCTCATCCAGAGACATGTTAGCAGCACCAATGCGTGAAATTGTAAAAGTGCTAATGACATTTTCCCCACATAATGGTGTCTTCTGGAATGATGCACCCACATTCTGGTGCTTTGATTGAGAACTGCGGTCTACAGATTGCCTGTGCTGTGGAGGCCATGCCTGGGGATACATCCCCCATTTTTCAGTTTCCTTTTCCCAAACTGCCAAAGGTGCTTAGAGTGGGTTATGAATTTTATTGGATGGATAACTTGGCCACTTCTAATGACACTTTTGTCATGTCCTTGACTTATCCTTTCGTTATATCTTTCATTTTATCCTAACTGACAATGTTTTAGCTGAGCTATATGTACTTCTTTGAATTCAGAGATTAATAGTGTGCAGTCTTGTGTCTTTTCCTGGGTCTTTTTGATTTTTAACTTCTCCTAGCAGTCTCAATAGGTTTTATTCCTGCCTACTCTGACAGCTGATATGTAAGAATTCTTCTAGACCCATCAGACAAACTACAACTCTCAGATTAAAAAGAAAAGATAATCACAGGCGACACTATTGAAAACCTAAACTGTCTGAGTTATAGGAATGCAACATTCAGCAGAATATTGTTCCTGCCAAATGCATTTTGCAAACAGGCAGGGGGAGGCCTTTGTGTCTCCAAGACTATTGTGTTTGCTTGATTTTTTTATTAAACAGCAAAAAAAATTGTTAATGTGTATAAATGATGCAATAAAGTACATTTCACAGCTATGAAAGGTTCTGTTAAAAGAAGTTGTATTATGAGTTACTGAACTATAATCCAGTCCTAAACATCCTACGCCTAATTCTGATCCTATGCAACAGCTCTTTTCACACGGCTGTTTTCTGCAAAGCATATCAGAACTTATAAAATACCAGTTATAAAATAAGTAACATTGCGTGGATGATGTTATAGTTTAAGACAACTGAATCCTGAATAAATAAGGGGTGGTATCTTTTATTATGCAACAGAAATTTTATATATTTTCTCAGCTTTTCTTTTGTATTTCTGTTTTTTTAAACATACACTACTGTAAAATACATTTTTTTATACCTATCATGTCTAAGTATATAAAAGATATGTGATCTTCCTTTGCCCTACCTGGACCTGCTGGGTGATGCGTGGGCAGCCAACAAAACTGTTATGTCAATATGTCAATTAATAAACAAACAACCAAATACTGTAGATTTGGGTTTTTCTTTCCTTAATAATTGGTTGTGTGAATAAAATTTTCATTTCACAATTTTTCTGCAGACCCGGAAAATGAACAGGAAGAATAAACGTACAATGTTGTACAATGCTCTTCGTTGTTTTGCATAATTTAGATGAACGGTGATGACTTGGTGCACACTAAAATACAAATTCGAGTGTTAGACCAACACTTAGTGGCAAATTCTGAAAAGTGTGGTGTGCATTTTTTTAACCTTAAACTAGAACATTAAAGAAAATACATCTTCACCAAAATAAAAACAAAATAAGTAATTAAGAGTAATAAATAATTGTTTGCAGGAAGAGAGGTTGAACCATAGAAACTATATTCTAATTCTGTTTTTCTTTACAGTGTCCTATTCTTTGGATTTATTTAGAATTGTGTTTAAAAATAAACATTTTTTTATTTTTTATAATTATATTTGATCAACCAAACTGGGCCACTTGGAATTCAATTAACAACTGGCTGACTTACATCAGTCTGTTGTTGCTAGGCAACATCAGTTGAAGTCATAGGTGCCTTGGATGTCATAGATGCCACAATTTCTGGCCCTTGAATGTGGCAAACGGAAGAGCCTATTGCAGTTGAGGTTTCTCTTCTAACCGCAAACATGTTTCGGTCTGAAGCGGTACGTAAAAGATTTTTGGTCGAAAAGTATGAAGTGGAAATACTGAAGTCCTTAGGACTTTATGATCCAAAATCAAAGTTTAAAGAGGAAGCCCCTGTAAAAATGGAAGAACTCCATACATCTGAACAATCATCGGAGGAGACGACGGATAAGATGATCAGAGCCGAAAAAATTCCTGAAGTCGTAAAACTTTTCAAGGAGGCCGATGTTGATAAAAGTGGAGGCCTGGACATTGAGGAATTTTTTGAGTTGATGGAGAAAATAAACCCCGATGTCAAAGAAGAGGAGGTTCGTGTCTTACACATGAAGATTGACACAAACTGTGATCGAACTGTGGATCTGGGAGAACTTTTACATTATCTTCTTCAGAGAAATGAGCAGGCAGAGGCTTTGGATTTCAGGAACATACTTTTCCCTAAAGATTTTACGTATTTACGTACTGATTGTTTTAAAAATATTTTGAAAATGATTTGCCGCCCCACCGATAACATAACTGCTCCAGATTTAAGGGATTATTGTTCAATGGAATCTACAAGGTCCTACAGAGACTATACATACATTTCAGTCACTACAAATGGCGTGCTGAAGTATTGGACAAACGACTTCAAAATATCAAAAACCATTCCCCTTCAAGACAAAGAAGCGATCATACCTCGTTTTTACAATACTCCCAAAATGCAGGTAACAGATATGGTGTACATCAATGATCTCAAGATGCTGGCTGTCTCAACAACTGACAGAGAAGTCTTATTCTATACCTGTGACCTGTTTACTGAAACAACAAAAATTCAGTACTGCTTCCTGGAGGAGGAGATTACAGCCATGGACTATTACTCTCATGAAAACAAAGGAATTCTTGCATTCGGAGATTCAAGAGGATATTTGTTTGTGTTGGTCTCCCACTGCATCCGTGATAATGGCCTTTTCAGTAAAAATAAGTTGCAATACACCTCTCTACGAGACTACCCAACTCTGACTTTCACATCTCTGATGACCAAGACCAACAAAGATTTTGATAGTTTAAGCATTTATGTTTTTGATGACATTTGCACCCAAGTGCAATACATTCCATCCTTGCAATCTTTTTCAATCTGCGGTGGAACATCTAAATACATGGCCCTTATTCAGTGCCTCTTTGACCAGGATAGAAGTGCCCCCGAGGTCCATAAAAAAATCTTTAAAAGCCCAGTAAACCACAGATATTACAAGTGTGTTGCATATTCTCCGTGGTCCAGGTATTTTTTGACTGGTGGTTTGGCTGGCGCTCTCCGTGTTTGGCTGCCCCATAAAACCAAGGCATTTGAACGTGAATTATTTGGACATAAGGAGACTGTCACTCACATCGTGTATAATTCTGTAGTGAAGTTATTTGTCAGCATATCTATTGACAAAAACATACTTTTTTGGAATGATGGAGACTGGATCTGCAAACAGCGTATTTGTCCCACTGGCCTGACATCAACATCCCCAATCAACAGTGTATGCTGCAACATACATAATAATAGGTTGTATGTTTCTAACTCAATTATTGGAAAAGTTTTTGGAAGAGGAACCAATGTTTTTCATCACACCCTGAGATCTCACGGCATGCCTTTGTGCAGTATGCTCTATCATACTATCTAAAAACAAGTTATCTCTGTTTGCCAGAAAGGCATGCTGACAGTGTGGGATGTCTTGACTGGGAAGGCCATCATGGAGTTTGACATCAGACCAAAAACAACTGGTGAATATGCTTTCCTTTCATTCGATGAAGTCAAGCGCAAACTGATCACAATTTTTTGTGACAGGAAAGTTAAACAGTGGAACTTTAACAATGGAGAGCTGCTTGAAATCCTACCAGAAATAATGCCAAATGATGTGACCAACATTGTCTGTGTAAATGATGACATGTTTATAGCCACAAAAGGTTCTGCAAAAGTCTTACAGTTGGACTCTCAGGGAAAGTTGAAGAGTGTTCTAGAACATTTTCTGCAAGGCAATATTTCCTCTTTGGCTTACCACGAACACATACTGATTACAACATCCACTAATGGCAATATTCTCACCTGGGATTTAGAAAGTTCAAGTCTTTTGTGTTATATAAATACGAGATATAACCCAAGAATACATTTAGTTAGTGTATACCTTCGCCAGCAAGTATTTCAACATGATTTGTTGCTTGAGTCTACAGAGAGTCAAAACAAAGATGAGAGGAGCCTTTTTGCAAAAACCTTGAAGAGCAGAAAAGCTCATTCTAAAACAGGCACATTACTGACAGTTGGAGATATCTACATTACTGCCTGGTCAACCACAATTCATGGAGGACTCATAGCAAGATTCAAGACAGTTCTTGGAAATAATGCTAAAATTACATGTGTGTCAATTTCTGAACCTGACACAACTTTACTGTCAGGGGATAGTGATGGAGTAGTTTGTTTGTATGACATTGAGCATTTTGGCCTTGAAACACAAAATGATGAAGTGGAATTTGAGACAGTAAAAGGATGGAAGGTGCCTTTGCTAAGAACTCCACTGATAACCTCTTGGAAAGCCGGTGTTTCTGAGTTAGTAAGTGTTGCCTGTGGCCCCTCTTGTGAAAAAATAATTACTTGCTCATGTAGATGATGTGATCAACAAGGCGCATAAAACATTTGACATAGTTACAAAAGAACTTTTATTGTTGAAAAAAAAAAAAAATATTTACTATGAAGACTTACGTAAAAATCACATCCACTATCAGATTAAGATCCACGAGATCCCCAAAGAGTCAGAAACACCAGAAGCTCCAGGAACTCCTCCAGGTGAAGGATGAAAAGAAAACTGAACAGTCTACACAGGATGTCCAAGTGCAGTCTGAAGCTTCTGAAACACAACCATCTACAGACCTCTCGCCACCCATAGTAAGTACTTAAGCTGCGGAAACCTCTGAAAAGGAGCAGGAGATGGACCAGGGGAACTCTGCAGCTTCTTAAACACAACAATCCGTAAACACCTCAGTACCCACAGTAAGTACTGATGTTATGGAAGCCTCTAATAGGATTCAAGCTATGGTCCAGGTGAAGCCTGAAGCTTCTGAAACACAACACTGTAAAACCACCTCAGTACACACCTTCAGTACTCGGACTAAAAAAGCGTCTGAAAATGTGCAATCATTTACTTGCTTTTATTGTGTCAAAACCATTGAATTATCTGAAGATGAGCAACAACCACAATTATCAGAAAAGGAAATTCTTTAGATAAAACCATATTGGCCATTCAATTTTTGTCCAACAGGATCGCCTGAGCTATCCAGAAATATAACAACGAATAAGAGCGTGGTGGGAAAATTGCCGGAGAAAACAACAAACATGGAAAAAATACCATCAACAGTGACAGAGGTGCAACCCACTCAGACCCAACTGAAGCCCCATTCACCAAAGACCCCACCTTCTGCAGACACACCTGAGCAGGCAGAAAGTAAAGAGGTCAGTGAACATGGCGAGGAATCCACAAGTGAGTCCCTGGAACCCGCAAACATAATTTTACCATTATCTGAGAGCTCAAAAAAGTTTAAGTCCATACGGGAACACCTTAAATTACTTTGTGAAGAGTCAGGTGACGAGATTGAGGAGAAAACTGAATCACCCTTACCACCAAAGACAAAAGCAGTAGAGTTCACAGAACCACTTGTTATTCCACCAATCCCTACGACTCAAGTCTCTAAATCTATATTGGTAAAAACTGGTCTGAGAAAAACTGGCACAGTAGAAGAAACGCCTGAAAAGGATGTAGGACTTCTACCACTTTTACAAACATCAAACGAAGTGCGGCCCACAGAGACAGTGCACTATTTAAAAGGTCCAGTCCCTGAAGACCCATTTTTGCACCCAACTGAAAGCACATCCAAAGAGAAACCTGACCAAAATTCTGCTAGCACCCTTCAATTGTTTGGAGGTTATAAACTTCAATGTTCTCCTCACACCCCAACAACTACAAAAAGCACAGAGAGTACAGAAGAACAGAAAAAACTAAAGGAACAGCTGCAATCGAAGATACCATCAACCTCAGAAAGTATCCAAATGATGGTGAAAGGCCTAACAAAACCTCCTGTGTTGATGAAATCCACATGCAGGACTACACCAACAACAAAGTCCTCTCATACTATTTCTTTACCGCTAGTTTCTAAAAAAGTTCACTTGACACAAACCAAACAGAAAACACATCTACCCTCAACCCCAATGGATCAAAGTAAACCAGAAGGTAGCTCAAGAACACAAAGACGCACAAAGCGGCACACACAAGAGAGAGAAACAAATGTTCAACAATCACCAGGATCTTTAAAAAAGTTACAGCACTTACAGACTGAACCAAAGTCACACCAACCCATGACCCCTCCAAGTTCATCCAGGCCGGTAAAACTTTCAGCAACTCATAAATGTGCAAGTGGACACACACATGACTGGGACAAGGTACAGGCAATGCAGACTGAATACAAGCCTCACCCACCGACAACCCCTCCAAGTGCATCTAGGACAGTAGCAAGCTCAAGGACCCACAAATGCGCAAGGGGACATTCGCAAGAGAGGGAAACAAATGTTAGACCATCACCAGCACAGCCTCAAAAGACTGAACATAAGCCATACCCACCCATAACCCCTCCAAGTGTATTTAGGACAGTACCAAGCTCAAGGACCCACAAATGTGCAAGGGGACATTGCCATGAGAGGGAAACAAATGTTAGACCATCACCAGCACAGCCTCTAAAGACTGAACGTAAGCCACACCCAACCATGACCCCTCCAAGTGCATCTAGGAAGGTGGAAAGCTCAACAACACACAAATGCGCAAGGGGACATTTTCATGAGAGGGAAACAACTGTGTTCGACCATCACCAGCACAGCCTCTAAAGACTGAACATAAGCCACACCCAACCATGACCCTTCCAAGTGCATCTAGGAAGGTGGAAAGCTCAACAACACACAAATGCACAAGGGGACATTCTCATGAGAGGGAAACAAATGTTCGACCATTACCATTACAGCCTCTGCAGACTGAACACAAGCCACACCCACCCATGACCCCTCCAAGTACATCTAGGAAGGTGGAAAGCTCAACAACACACAAATGCGCAAGGGGACATTCTCATGAGAGGGAAACAAATGTTCGACCATCACCAGCACAGCCTCTAAAGACTGAATACAAGCCACACCCACCCATGACCCTTCCAAGTACATCTAGGAAGGTGGAAAGCTCAACAACACACAAATGCGCAAGGGGACATTCTCATGAGAGGGAAACAAATGTTCGACCATCACCAGCACAGCCTCTAAAGACTGAATACAAGCCACACCCACCCATGACCCTTCCAAGCACATCTAGGAAGGAAAAAAGCTCAACAACACACAAATGCGCAAGGGTAATTTCTCATCAGAGGAAAACAAATGTTCGACCATCACCAGCACTTTCAAAAAAGGTAGAGGCCCTAAAGACTGGACAGAAGCCTTGCCCTCCAATGACCCCTGCAAGTCCATTTAGGACAGTAGAAACCTTAAGAACACCCAGATACACAAGGGGACATACACGTGAGATAAATACAAAGGTTCGGCCATCATCTACACCTTCCAGGTGGTTACGGCACCTACAGATTGAACACAAGCCACACCCACCCGTGAGTCCTCCAATTCCTTCGAATATAGTAGAGAGTTTACTTACAGATTACATATGGATATGGAGCCATAGGAAAGAAAAGGATCGGCCATTCTCAGCACCTTTAGTAGGGCCCAAACAGACTAAAAAGAATACAAAAGCACCGAGACAAAAGGAGGACACCTATATAAGGCCGACAACAGTTCCACCATCATCAAATGTGCATTTCCTCAAACCTGAACACACAACACACCCACCAAATACAAGTCCATCTAGGACTGCAGAGAGCACAATTACACGCAGATGTGAAAAAGGACATTTATATATGATGGAAAGAAATCTACAATCATTACCACCAATAAAGGTGTTGCGCCAACCATCTCAACAGAAGCTACATCAGCCTGTGAGGGGTGTAAGTCCAACCAGGAAAATTAATCTTCAAGTATTACCACCAATATCAAAAAAAGTGTTGCCCCAGCCAACTGAACAGGAGCAACTTCCACACGTTACTGCTGCAATTCCAACACTAAAGTTTCCAAGTCCATACAAATGCATCAGGGAAGATATGCATTTCTTCCCCTGGAAACAAAGCTACATTTAGTGGGAGGACAGCGATGTGGACTCTGGAAAAAAGACAGGAGAGGAAAAGTGAATTATCAGAAATATCAGAAGAAGTGCAGACAGAAACGGATTTAGCACCACCAAAACCTATATCTCAGGAAAAAAAGTCTGTTCAAAAAACGGTGTTGCCCCAGCCAGCTGAACAGGAGCAACATCGATATGTGACTGTTAAACATCCAACACTAAACATTCCAAATCCATTCAAATCCATCAGGGAAGAAATGGCTGAGATGGAATGGCCACCCTCTTTCATTGCTTTCCCTGAAATCCTCAAGACCCTTGAAAACAGACGGCAAAACAAAATTGAATTATTAAACATGTCAGAAGAAGTGCAGACAGAAACAGATTCGGCACTCTCAAAACCTACAACCCAGAAAAATGATGAGCAAGGAAAAAATGTGAGGCAGAAAAAGAGTGTCCACTTTGAACCCATTTTAGAAAATACTGATGAGTAAGGATGGGGCCTATAGGACTGCAACAATGGTTATCTATGGTTGTTTGGTTTTCTTATTTTATACTTCAAAAACATTATTTTTAGTTTAAACTCATCATTGTAATTTGATTTTAACTTTTGGTGTATCTACGTTTGCTGTTGCCTGGCCAATATTTGGGTTTTTCTCCGGGTGCTCCGGTTTACCCCAGCAAAAAACTATTCCAGTAAAATTTATTTAAAAGAGTCTTCATCCAGATACAGCCTTACCTTGGAAAACACTTGAAACATAAAAGATGACAAAGCACTATTTTATTTTCTACCCACTTTGATTTTACTCACAGTCTCTTTGGGTTTTTCTCAGGCTGCTTCAGTTTTATTCCAAAAAATTGAATAAGCAAAGATTGACAAAGACTACAGCAAACACGTTTATGTTGTTATTTTTTATTTGTTATTTTATTCTCCTATTCCAAAAACATTACTTACCATACCTTACAATTCTAATTTAAATGAAGATTTGACTGTATCTGTTTTTTAAATTTTATATGGTCGTTATTCGGGTTTTTCTCCGGGTGCTCCGGTTTATTCCCCAAAAAACTATTTCAACTGTATTTAGTAAACATTTTTTTGCAGAAATCAAAATTCGGCCCAACCTAAGAAAACTCTTGTGGACCTGGAAAAGAAGAGAATTATTTTTTTATTAAAAAAGGTGCAGCTACCGCAGACTGAACACAAGTCACATCCACCAAGCCCTGGAAGTCCATCTGGGGTGATAGAGAACTTTAAAACACACAGCTGCATGAGGTGACATAGAGACTTCTTTATTTATAGATATATACCTAAAAAGAAGTTTTGACGTCATGGAGTAAAAGCCGAAACGGATAAGGGAATAGCATTGAAACCACTGTGTAGGCAACTTCAAAGATTACAGAAGCATGTGCAGTAATTGTATAAAGAAAAATTATCATTGTTAAAAAAGCTTTTTCCTGGAAAAAAAACATGTAGTTAAAAATTGACACACGAGATGTTGTTGGTGCTTATTTAAATTATTTGCTCAAAGCTTGTAACGTTGTGATACATCTAACACTACAAAAATAAATAAATGAATTGGATCAAGACATGAATTTTATGTAGGATGCAATGTGTTCAATCAATCAATTTATTTGCTGTCTTCATAAGAAGCCTTATTGAAAAGAGGTACCTTTCACGTGTGGAACATTGCGTTTGAATTCACGGCTTCACATAATATTCTGTGAAGTGTTTGCACCCAATTGCACCCAACCTGGCAGAGACTGAATGTTGTTTGGATGATAATTTCAAAAAAAATCTGATGGGATCCAAACTTGTTAAATTCAAACAATGCTAATAATGTAGTTTAATAATGTCACAAATTAAACATGTTACGTAACATTGCTGCTAAAACCTTATTGTCCATTACTTAAAGTTCATACTTAACTATGAAATGTGTATTGCTGGATCAAATCATCTGTCTATAGCAGTATAATTTAGTAAGAGACCATGTTTGCAACAGCATCCTGTGGAGGGAAAGTTACATTATTTACTTACAGAAGCTATGTGTATGTAACACTTACGATGTGTTTACAGTTAAAAGAACAGACAATGGGACTAGAGTAGAAAAATTCGCAAGCGGAATAATGACCACAGACCACAAAATAAGTTTAACTGCCGGCTTATTATTTGGTGAGAGGAAAAAAAATTAACAATATTACAAACAGTTGACATACAATGACACAAAATTCAAATAGTTTCCCTGTTTCCTCCAGAATAATTTATTTAATTCCTGTTGAAATTTAAACCTAATGTTATTTTTTAACCATTTTAAAGCCTATCTATTCTCTATTTATTTATTTCCTATTTATATATTTTATATCTCTTTTTTTTCTTCTTTTTTCAAAAAGGCTTATATTTAGTTACGGCTATTAACATGGGTTACATGTAACAACAATTGAAAACTGTTATGCAATAGTTTGAATGGGATTTAACACCTAGGGAAGCAAGGGATTTGCTAATGAAATTCCCTCTCTCAGGTTTGATACGTCTAATACAGTATTTGCCAGATTATTTTAGATGAAAGGAACGCCTTTTCTACAAGGTTTTTCTATAATAATCGTGGGTTTTTGGTGGGAACTTGCACTGTTTGAACACTTTTCAAACAGCATGGCACTCGGTCTCCCTGGGCTCTAGCTATACTGCAAGCCAAAACCTCCATGAAGCATATAAAGATTCAAATTTGAATAATTTACTTTGCAACAACAAATTGGTAATTTGCAGGCCGCACAGCTGTGAAAGATTTTGCAACATTTTATTTTAAATTCTAGTGTGTGTTTAAATGTTAAGAGTCGACTTAAATGCAGTCACCAAAATAAATGTAAGTCAATATAATAGTTTCTGCTGGCCGCTGCTGAGCGCGGCCGTCTTGCTCTGCCATTTGGCTGGGGATCACATCTGCAGCTTTCAGGGTCAAATCAGGTTTTCTGTCACGGTGCAGGTTTCGGTGTGAATCTTTGACCTACACTAAACTGATCCGCTTGTCCAACTGTTTCTCTGAGCTGCTGATAAGCTGCTGCTCCTGAGGACAAAATAAGAGAAGTTGGATAGCAACAAAATCCAAATACGGACACGTTGTAACGCCTAACTGAGAAATGTCCTTTCTTTTTCTATAAATCCATAGGAAAACGGAAAATACAAAAGCTTCTGAGATTTTAAGACATTGGCGGCAGTTATTTGAAGTAATCAAACAGGAGATGGGCAGAGAGAAGTGATTAAGACATGCAGTAATTGAACCCTGTACTAAGAAAAGCTTTTCACACATTAACACCATGACCAGGAAAAACACTGAACCACACAACTGAGATTAAAATAGTCAGGACGGATTAAAGGAAATCCATTATTTATGATGTGCAATAACGGCTGGAGAAGAGCTACATTTTTAGATGAGTGGAAACTACTTTCGAGGTGCACCAATATTAGTTTCCACTCATCTACAAACACAGAGAAACACTGGAATCCTTTTTTTTTTTTTACAGGAAGTGGATTCTTACTTTACAATTGCCTGCCTAGTCCATTACTCCAGCCTCTCTGTTTGTAGCAGAGGAAAAAAAGTAGGAGAGCATCTTATTGGCATCGTAAAATACCATAAGTGCCACATTGATCCGTTTTTATCCACTGGCTGAAGGACCTGGACACCAGCAATGACCATCAGTCAGAAACAGGGTTTTTTAATGGAGGTGTCGCTGCCGTAGAAAAGAAGCCCTCTATCTCTGCATGCCATTTAAACAGAGAGCGGCTTTTGGGAGAAAGGTTTTTCTCCGTATTTGTTTAAGAAGGTTAATTAGTAATGTATGTACTGAAGTGTGATTTTCCTTGCTTGCTAGCTCATTGCTTAGTCTGTGTGTAAAATTGAGTAGTTGTATCCGTCATTGTCCTAAAGTTGGGATATTTAGGTAACAGCAGCAGGTTGAAGTTGGATAGTTGCACAAAAGTAAAATTTATACAATTAAGTAGACGCTGTGAACATTACACAACATTACGATCAGAATTTGGTCCACATAAGCATCAGAACAGCAGCAATTTTATCTATTTTAAATTGAAACATTTGATAAATTTCATATTTTTGCGTAGAGAACAAAAAAGGCAAATGTGCAACAGGGCTCTCCTTCATAGATAGCTGATAAATAGTTCAGAGTTATTTCATTAGTTCACCTCTAAATGCTTTATAAATCTTTAAGTTAGTTATGAATTAATTAAGGACAAGACAGACAAAACTGACAGATAACAGAAAGCCAAGTCTGTTCACCGTTTCATGCACTTGTTATTCTAAACATTTCAGACTAAAGTTCTGTATTTGTACGCTTATTTTTTTTGCATACACTATTGCACTACATTATAAATTTGGTATGCCTTAAAGTTTTTTAAGCGGACATCCATGTGTGCACTAAATTCCCTCATGTGTGTCTAGATTACATAGATAAACAGAAAGAGGAACATCAAACACAGATCCGATTTGTCAGCATGTTACATGAGACTATCAACTTTCAACAGAAAGGCTTCTTTAAATTCGAGTCATCTTTTAAAGCCATTTTAATCATGTTTGCTTTGTGAAGTAGTAACACTTGTCTTCTCAAATACACCAGAGCCTCCAAGAAAAGGTGAACTTTGATGCGAGAAGACGTGTTGGTGAGCTCGGAGTGACAGCATTATAGAGAGAAAATAGCAGAAAAAGAAATCAAACGGTATATTTGTCTATAAAAGGAAAATCTTGTTACCCCCAGAGCTACAGCAGGCTATTCCCTCTTTACCAACTGACTGGGTTTGAAAATCAAATATTCTCTTTGCTTCAAAGAAAAAAAACCTTTAGATGTTTAGAAGTTTGACGGCTTCACAGACTTGCTTTATGTAGGGTAATTAATGAAGGGTGAAAAAAAAAAACTTGATCTTTGTATCGGTTTGATTCCAGCGCTATCTTTAGGCATTTTTTCTTCATCTCCCTTCACACACATACAGCAATGTTGTTGTCCAGGCTTATCCAGAATTGATAGAGCATGCCCACTTCTTGTCAGTAGGTATTGCTGATGTCAAAAAACCTTGATTTGCACAGGTTTTGTTTGAGAAAACGCAGCGAGGCGCTCCGGGGAAATAACACACAGTCTACAAATCCCACATAATGTCAATAGTTCCACACCACTATGTGCATTCATGTGCTAGAGCTCCAGAGCTGGGCTGTAGGCACCTGTCGAAACATCCCGACAAGCTGATGGAAACAGCTCATATGTTAACTTGCACAGAAATAATGCAATCCAAAACTGACGGAGGCAATAAACAGGCTGTCAGGAGACGTTGAAGGCCCTTGGGCAGCCATTTTGGATGCCCACAGCCAGCTAAGAGAGCTATTTAATCAGCTGCACTTAGGAGCATGTGGCGTGTGCTAACTGCACCCAGCAACATCATTTATGGAGTCTTCAAACAGATTGGATGTTTCTGTCAATCACAGTTACTGTCATTACTTGTTGCAAATTCTCGGTGCACACATTTATTTAATTGGTAATCAGACTAAACATGTTGTTTTAGGTCGGAATGGATCTCCATATTTATTCCCATTTGTTAAATGGCAACTTTCTATCTCAATATTTATAAGAATGGCATATAAAACTGTCTGATTTGGGTCAAATGGCTTGTTCGTCCATAAAAGTTTGCTAAAATGATTTACTATTGGTAGCCGCAGTGGTTGCATTAAAAGAGTATTTCTAATTCTCCAGTGTGGCAGCAAAGCTCGGATTTAGCCTCTAGATATTGGGAAAAAAACCTGCATATATCTGATTATCAAGGAATCAAGGAATTTTTATTTGTCATCACAACACATGTGGTACATGAGGTGGGACGAATTTGTAACCCCCGGTCCAGTTTACACCCTGATAGCAGCTTTAAATAATATAATAAAATATAAATAACTATACGAGAAATAGGATTTGACTACACAGAATCTACAATATGGACACAGAATCTACAATATGGGACTTCGGACATAGCAGCAATGAACATTTGGAGTGCAAGTGACATATTAAGTGACATTTTAACGTGACACTTTAAAGTGTGATATTAAAGTGAACAGTGTCGGTTAAATGACTAAGTGTTTTTCATTTGTAATTGAGTGTGTTTAAGAGTCTCACAGATTCAGGAATGAAGCTGTTTCTCAGTCTGGTGGTTTTGCACTTTATGCTCCGCAGCCTCCTGCCTGAGGGGAGCGGGACAAAAAGTGAGTGTGCTGGGTGTGTGGGATCCTTCATGATACCGGAGGCCCTCTTCCTGCATCTGGAGGTGTAAATGTCTGTGGTGCTGGGGAGGCGGACTCCAACAGTCCTCTGTGCAGCCTTCTCCACTCTCTGCAGAGCTTTCTTGTCTGCAGCAGAGCAGCTTCCATGCCACACGTTGATGCTGGAGCACAAGACGCTCTCCACCACACATCTGTAGAAGGAGGTGAGGACTGAGCTCCCGAGTCCAGCTCTTCTCATCCTCCTGAGGAAGTAGAGCTGCTGGTGCGCCATGGACTTGTATGGACAAGAGAGGAGGACGTTGGCAATATATGTCTTTTCAGACCACCGCGGGTTATTTGTTTATAATTTAAATGAAATTTTTAAGTTATAGTTATTAGATGTACAGTTGGGGATTCTCTGTTCAGCTTAGAAGATAGGATAACAGCCATATTTGTAAAGATCAAGGCAGGGGACCCCTAATTCTGCCAGACACAACAGTGAGTGTTGGACAGGTTTATAAAAATTATTCAACACAATTGGTCAGCAACTGAAACAGGGTCTCGGTCAGCAGCAGGATCTCTTAGGAACCACACAGAGAGAGAGACAGAACATGTCAGTGGCTGGGTTTGGGTTTCAGATTTTTACAGATAATCCAGAGGTTCGAAGTCAGAAACAGGGTCAATACTTTCAATAATCTGCTGGCTAGACTGGGGAAGTAGGCTTGGTTATATTGATAGAAAACTATGAGCGTTGATAAAGCCTATTAAACCTCTGATTTAGATTATATTATTAAAATACGCTCAACAATTACGGACATAAGCAAATATATATTTACTTGTGCAGAGGACATCAGATGTCACATTAAATTCTCCTAACAAGGGTGTTTGGCCATGACTTATAACCCACTTATATTAACACAAGGCTTTCAGGCATTTGTGATTATTCCCTAACCTAACCAACATTTTATCAAAGGGAGTACAAGGTCGGTTATGTGCATTCATAGCTTTATCTTTGGAGATGGAAGTGGACTTTGTGGCGTCTAATCCAGCTACTAAGGGTTTGTCTTTGGTCTTTTATAATTATGTCTTTGGGCAGCAACCCTGCTCCAGTGGGAACTGGAACGTTGGTCTTATTGTTTTTCAATAATACCAGGCAGAATTGTTCTCTGCACATACTGCTTTTATGGTAATTAAATAGTGGAATTAGAGCTTCTCCCAAAGCTGCAGCCCAATCAAACATTCACAGAGGTTCAGTGTAAGAGTTCAAAACGGAAACCGCTTGGCTAAAGCACCAAAAGGGAAAAAAATCTTGACATCATTATATTTTTACATGACTTCATGAAAAATAATGATGCACAGCAAGAAGGTTTTAACATTCTGAAAGCATCCGCTAATGAAGAAGGGGGTTTGAATCCCACCCGTGGGGACAGTCTGTGGAGAATTGGTGCTCTCTTTTACCATTCATGCAGTAAAAAACATATAATATCGGTTATTTTTAGAACTTGTCGATACAACATGCAAACATGTATCAGGCTTTGTGGTGCGCATGCAGAACATAAACCAGTCGGTTACAGTAACTTGAATGAAAATGAGTTTCTGAATGATCATTAAAGTTAAAGTCTCAACAGCTTTGTAGATTTAAACTTTAACTTCTGCTCCATCGTCAGCCGTTCCACTGCTGCGATCCTCTGCACGAGTTTTAATGTATTCTTTCAACACGCTTGTAGTGCTCGTTCACGGTGACCCTCCGTGCAATATGAGCCGCATCCCGATATCCGAAGTCACTGATACATGTGGTTGCCATGGAAATCACAACACTCAAAAGGTTGTGGAGAAGCCTTTGTTTTATCAAAATGCTACAAGAAATGAAACAAAACGCACAAAGGCTGGCTTGAGGAGTCGGGTTTTGATCCATCTTAACCGCATGCAGCTGATTAACGTGTATTATGGAAATTCCTCAAAATAAAATTTGTTGGGCATCTCTTCCTAGGGGAATGTCCTTTTCAAGGACACAGTGGGGAATTCCATTATCAATAAATGTTGCAATATTAGAGAAATACCTGAAAAAGACGGATACAGAAGGCTGGCTGCACAAATAATAGCTCAAAAGCTACAAAACCCTGAAAAAGAGTGAAAAAGAGTTGTTTTTTCTACTTGCCTGTCAATAAGTCTTTTGTCATCTCTGTCTGCCTTTGTTTGACAGGAAAGCGTTTGTCTTTTCGTTATCTGTACTCTGGCAGAGAAAGACCATGAAAGCTTTATTCAAGTGAAAAAATAGCAGCCTGTTATTATCATTTTTTCAAACGTCCCATCCTCTCCTCCTCGTCATTAGATGAGGACCTGTTTTTTTCCAAGTCATATTTACCATTATAGCATGAAGAATGAAAATAAGGCCAAGATTAGAATTTTACATCTGAAATCTGATGAGATTGTTTGAAATTGAAACCAAATATGTTTTTTATTGTTTTGGAATGGTGTCGTTTTTAAAATAATTATCAATAAATCGAAGTTTCTTGTAGATGACACGTAATTTCTAAAAGGTTTCTTTGTTGTAGAACAGGTTAGTAAAAATTCACCCACTCCATATGTTGACTTTCGTTTGCCTATCCAATTCGAACAACATCCTGTTATCACACAGGTTATTGGTGTGAACTCTTATGTCTTAAAATCTTTTTTGAACCTCAGACAAATTAGATAAGCTTTGACGTAGTCGGCAGCTTTAGTAGTGCTAAATGGTTCATATCATACCATAGGAACATAGAACATTAAAAATGGTTCAGGTGGTCAAACAAATCAATTAAGACTTCCCGGAATTAAAACGAAAGCTTTAACTTAACTAATGCACAGGGAGGCTAACATAATCCCAGTCTCAAACAGTTTTCTATTTCCCGACGTTCAATAGATATCTGATTGCCTGGGTAGAGAGACAAAACGCTTAATTCAGGGGGGGTTGGGAGAAACTCCTTCTCTGACCTCAGAGATAAGCTTTCTGTAAAACTCCAAGTGTTCTTCATCAAGTCCTGTAGGTTTTTCATTTTTGCTGTTTTAATCACTATAATTTTGTTGCACACGAACAAATCCAGCTTCGAGTGAAAATCTTTGCTTCATGTGTTTCATATTTTAATTGTGTTTTTATTAGCATTTGATGAAATGTGTTTTTTTTATTCTAAGACAGTCTGACACTAATTTGTATTTGAAGCACTTTTAATCAGTGATTTCTTATATTATGGACAAAATGGACAGTTGCCTAGAGTGGCTCATTTAAAAAAGCCTCTTGTAATCTCACTTTCATCCTGAATCAGCTGAGCATTCCTTTTTTGCACCACGTGCACCATGTTTGGTGCTGGCATTAAAGATTACCTAAATGGGCTGCACGGCATTTTAGACAGAGAGAGAGAAGCTGGTCAGAGTTAATTGAAGATGGATGGAGTTAAACAGAGAAAAGTCCTGAAAGAAAAGCTTTCAGATGTGCATTTGTGCAATTCAAAACCTAGGACAGTACTAACTCCCTGTTCCTGTTAGGTGGGCTTTCCTGTTTGCTTGTCATTGTCCGCGGTTTAAAATGAGAAACATCTATCCTGTTTTTATCATTTCACTTGGCGACAAGGTCAATCGTCTTAGTGCGAAAAGCTGTAATAGAGAATAATGTAAATATCCAAACTCAGAAGAACACTAGTCAGTTCACTTGAGCACAGAATACATACGCTTATTTGATTTCTGAAATGTATTTAATTTACGGACTTAATAGTTAG
This sequence comes from Orestias chungarensis, assembly GCA_032876305.1. Classification (NCBI taxonomy): domain Eukaryota; kingdom Metazoa; phylum Chordata; class Actinopteri; order Cyprinodontiformes; family Cyprinodontidae; genus Orestias; species Orestias chungarensis. The sequence continues at coordinate 253,446 of JAVLVB010000430.1, read as the reverse complement.
AGGATGAATGTTCAGCTTTCTAGGGAACAACAACCATGAACATGTGACAAACGCTGCAATAAAACTGTTAACTTATACTCGTGTGTTCAATTGGCCTAGTCAAAGTCCAAGCGACCTTGACTGTACAATTCCGTGGTAAGTTTTGGAAAATGATGGTCACAAACGCTTTTTATCCTATGCGATCCATATTCTGTTAGGAATATTGGGCCAAAGTATGTATAAACATGTAAAAACTTACCCCAAACACTTGCAGGTACAGTTACATGTCTAAAAAAAATACAGGAATGCTTGGGTTTGTGTTTGAACTGAATGTGAATGCTTTTGCAAGGCACCTTAGGCCAATCAGACACATACAAAAATCTTGTTTCTTGTATTTTTCTGATGTGATTAATTACTTTTTATATGTTGCTGCTCTAATGGAGGCTCTTTTGTTCCACTGAAATTGTAAGGCGGACGATCCAATGATCCATTCGCAGAGACGAGATGGCCAGAGATTAGTGGACTTTGTCTGAAATGAAGTTGAACAAGGCAAAAATAGCTGGGAATCCTCCCGTGTAGTTGACTCTTAGTGAGATCTGGCACAGTGTTGAGGCATTGATATGCACAAATGCTCTTTGGTTTTAATTAACTAAACGCACTGGGCATTCTAACCCAGGACCAACCTCATCCCCTCCACCCCCCCTTCCCATCAGCGAGGCAAGACTGATGCAATCCATGCAATTTTATGATCGGCTGAAGGCAATTACTGGACCTGTCATCGCTTGGGCGTCCTTTGTCTGTGATGTATGGACTGTGCAAACTCAGCCCAGGATAGGTGCTTTTTTTTAATGCTCCGTCTCTCTGCAACTCGCAAGCACACTCGTTAATTTAATGCAAATATCGGCTGCGTATAGAAATGCAGTCCATTCATGCAGGTTATTGTCGGTCTGGATGAACACATGCGATCCTGGTTTCGTTCATTTTGGGTGGTTAACAAAAGGAAGTCGTGTTTGAATATACTGACTAGCTGAGTTCTATTCTGATACTATCAGCTTTGTACCAGAAGCATGGTTTGTGTTTTAATCATGATCTGTGTTACCCGTATTGTAGTTGGCTAAACATTTTGGCTTTTACCTGTCATCAGGTACCTAGTTGGAACTGCCTAAAGTCTTTGTGGCGCAGATTTAACAGTGTGTTAGTAGCATTATTATAATGCATGATAGCAACCAGGTTGCTGCAGATCCATCGACTACGCGTAATGTAAATATGTGTGACCACATTCCACCACCACTATCAGCCCAAACAGTTTTAAACACGCAGGGCAGATCCGTGTATTAAAATCTGACATCATCTCAATGTCAGATGACATCAAGATGCAAATTACATAAGAAACAAAACTTTTTTTTTTCTTTTTCTGATGTGTTTGGAAGTAGCTCATGGTTTAAGAGCTGCACCTGAGCGCTCTATCTAGTCTAGTCACTAGTCTTTCCACAGCTGTGCTTTACCAGAGATATATTAGATTGACTTTAATCTGTGTTTTACTTCCGCTTCCCTTCCCCACTCTGTGAACTGATCTGTTAACACGCCATGAGAGTCCTCAATCAAACCTCCAGGCGTCAATCAGTGTCAGACAGTTCACTAAGAGGCGGCTGGGCGACGACTTCTCTGAGCCTCAGCGTCCTCGTACCTGCTAAACTATCCTTGGATGTTGCTATGGAAACAGTCTAACAGGCCAGGGCGCTGAAGGCTGACAAAAAACACACACATACACACACACATGCACGGGGAACTTCACTCGATCCCTGAAGGAGAGCGCCGGGGATCAAATGTGGGAGCACACCTTCCGGGCTGAATCCAATATTTGCAGGCAGAGAGAGTATGGAACAAAAGTGGGGGGGGGGAGGCAGTGGGAGTGTGTGTGGGTGTGTTTTCTGCTTTTCGTCCTACTCTTTTTAGCACAATCTGAGGTGTGAAGACGCTGAGAAACAGAGAGGGCCGCGGCATCTGCCAAGACACCCCCTCCTCTTTAAAACTGCTTCCTTTTCTCTCTGAAAAATGTGGAAACAACACGGTGTGACAACGGGAAAACGTAAAGGAGGGGAGTGAAAATAGCCTGCTGTAGAGTCTATTTGGGAAACTGTGAAAAAAGGAACAGATAGCAGCTTAGTTTCCCCTCACACCTTTTTCTTTTTTTTTTTTTGCCATCAGTATTTTATCATATTTTCTTTACGACAACATCCAGACATTGGTTTCTGTTTGGTTTATCACAGTCCAAGCTGTCAGTTTGGCTTTGAGGTGTTCTTGCTTATTTTGTAAACAGGAGCAACCTCGATGAAAATACTGTGCATTGCAAAACTATTTAGAAAAGCAATAATTTTACCCAATTAAACACATTACATCCACAATTTTCAATGGCCTGTAGGCTGGTGGTGGGGGGTGGGGGGGTGCGGGAGTTGTTGTCTGCCAGACCAATGTAAGGGGAAGGAAAACGACAGCCTGATTGAGACTTTGTTGAACCATCTTTTGCTTAAAATACAGTTCTTTGCTTATAAATATCTGCATGTGATCTCAGGAGTGCTGTGAATCCTTTCCAGAAGTCTTTTTCTTCTCTGATGGTTGACCATGGCTACGTTAATAATCCCGTTTCACTTTTGGGTGTAAACTAGGTCGCCAAGGTCCTTCGCAGTCTTTTAAAGCAATACGACAACATGACAGCATTATGGGATTTTCCCTAGAAGTGTTTTTGTGCATTCAAGTAGAACTTCTGTACAGGAATTTCTCCATATCAATGTGTCCCGAAAGAGATTGAAACTTGATTTTTCCAGCATTGGCTGCTCCTGCTTGTCCCTTATTAATTAAAAATAAGTTCTACAATGGCCACTTTTTATTCTCTGGAATATCTTTGAAACATCTTTTCAGAAAGTAAAATAAATTCTTCAGTATAAAAACTAAACAAATGAATAAATCCTACTTTTATACAAATCTCGACCTTACGACCATGTACAGATCAAAATGTATCTTTTTCTGGTAGTCAAACCAGGTCATTATATGCTATAATGTCAAGTAATTATTTACTTTAAAGTTTAAATTTGAGGAAAAGACTGTATTTTCCTGTATGTGTGTGTCATCTGACCTGCCATTAAACTCTGTGTGAGCAGTCGGCGTTGTTGCTACATGGCATTTAGTGAGTATTCAGGCCTCTCTAGTGGCTTGCTTTTTAAAGAAGGCAACAAGTAACAGCTCTAGAAAGTTCCTCTATTCTTACCAGAGACTTGTAGAGATGCAAAAATAACTTTTGTCATCACTCTTACCTAGTGATATTCACAAAGTAAAAAAGCAAAGGTTGAGCAGGAGGATCATGAGTGCAGAGCGGGATCCTTTTAAAAAGGGTATCCCATCTCTCTTAATGTCATTGACCAAGGCCGTCCCCTTAGATACCATCTTAAAAAAGACGGTGTCATTAGTTCATTGCGTGTTAGATAGGAGGACTTTATTAAAGATGACCTCAGATATCTCTCGTTCTGCCTGGTTGGTGATCAAATACTTTTTTCATTCAAAAAAATGTGGATCATTTATTTAAAATCCACATCATCGTCTGGGGTTTATTTATTCATTTTTGATTCTGTCTCTTTTACTACAGGTGTGCCAGCAGTAAAAAACGTTCAACACCCCCAACTTTGCCACTTTAACTCTTAAAAATCAGGTTAAAACCAAAACCGGACCTACTCAAAAGGCTTCCTCAATGTGTAGGTTTCTCTAATGCTTTCCCACCGGGGTAATGTATCAGTTGTCCAAAACACGTGGGGGTAGGGGTATTAAGTAACATGTTAACAGAGTAGTTGGTGAGGGCAGAGGTGCAGGTGACTTTACCTGAAAGCATAATTGTCTGCCATTGAATATACGGCAGCGCTGAGTACTTTGTAGGTTTGGATACTTACAGAGTCTATGAGAAAGAAAATAGAGGTAATGTAACATCATGTTGGTAATTACAGGAGCCCCTCCAGATTTTGAGGATGACTGCTCTGAATGGTCTGTAACTGTAGATAAAAAGAACAGAACGCATGACTTAATAGCTGCAATTTTAGTGGAAATTATGCTAATTTGAAAATGCTTCGTAGGCGCATTTATACATTTAGATAATTCTAATAAATTGTGAAAGGCATATTGGGTTTCTTTGGCGTAATATGTGGGTGATGTTAAGAGCTGAGAAGGTAGGGATCGACTTTATGCAGATTTTCTGAAGGTTGTACTTGATGCAAGTAGAATTTGCGGAAGCTTGTCCACAAACGTTGGCGTCTTGTTTCCCCCATAGGTAAATTTCTTCTGTGAAAGAAAGAAATCCACCCTGAAACCTGGAACAATGACTAACAAGACGACACTGTTCACAGCAAATCCGTTTTCAGAGTAAACCTAATACTGTGTAGACTTAAGGCAAAAAGACATTCAGATTTAAAAAAACAGAATAATTTTTCTAAAATGTTGTAAGAAATGACTGCTTATAGTATCGAAACAGAAACAAGTGAGTTTCCTGGAGCAACGTTGGCTTTATTAAACATTATAGAGATAAATTAAGATATGATCATGAAATGATCATGAACTCTGAAAAAAACCTACTTAAGAAGAACGCGACACATAAGAATAAAAGGTTTGCAAAAAGATAAATGGACTGTTTTAGTCGCCAACATTATATTTAAGCTGGAATAGGATTGTCTTTAGATTTTAAAAGACTTCCTCAGCTGTTCTTTTAAAGACACAAAACTATTGAAATAAACTTTAGGGACTAAATCCACAAACAGACCAGACTTAAGTCTGCTGCATCCAAACGTTGACTTAACAGAGTACCCTATGCAATTATTGTCCAGATATTAATAGGATGTGGTTATAAAATATCATCTAGCTAGATTAAAATAAAAAAGTGAATTAAAGATAACTAGATTAAGATCTTAAACTGTATTTTTCTTGGGTTTAACACAGTGTTTTTGAATCTAAGTGGAACTACATTAGACTTTTTTTCCCCCAGCACACCAATCTTTACTTCTCCAGAAACTTCATAAAATAGCTGCAAGAAGCACATTTGAAGAAGTTCAAATAGTAACCAAAGTGGTTGATGATAAACCAGAAACAATTACTAGTTTCTGCTGAACCTTCGTTTTCTGTATGTCTGGAATTTTTAAGTGGAATATAGGAACGACATAACCAACGTAACTATTTTTAAAGTTCCCTGTTAGAAACCCACATTGATTAGAGAAGATCTGATAAAAAGCTAAGCTACATTAGCAAAATAAGATAAAAGCAATGTATTAATCTTTGATTCTAACAATGTACCACGAAGAACTCCAAGTCCTTTATGCTGCTGACCTGGAAAACCTGTTTTTTTTATGAAGAGGTGAAAGTTGGAGACCCTTTGATATAAATATATATATATATATATATATTTTTTTTTTTTAAAGATGATCAAAAACAAAAGAAAGCAGATTTGAAGTGATGGTAAAATAACCTATCCTGAAGATAACGAAAAGAAAAGACCAAACATATATGGAATAGATATGTTCTTGAAAAAAACCCTCTCTTTTTACCAGCTGAACTTGAAGACGTGTCACCCAACAGACCAGACCTGTCACTTTTGGTCTGTTCGTTCTGCTCATTGCCTTGAGGTGATGGAATAGGGCAAAGACAGAGACAGGGACAGGATGTCTTTAAGTGTAGTGTCCTCTCTACAATGTCATTCAGCCACACGCAGTGTCTAAATGAACTCAAAGGAAATGTTGTTAGTTATTAATTATTTGCATTTGTGATTGTATAGTCATACATGCTGGAGATCAAACTTTTGACTACTGGTTTTATATATATATTTTTTACAAAATGCATCAGCTATCACGCCTACCAGCTGGAAGGAATACCGCGAACAAAGCCACAATGCTTCTTTGTATGAAATGCAAAGAATTACATAGGTTCACCTTTTTTATTGCTAACAATAGCTGGTATGAACTGAACAAAACCATAAGCAAGCTCAAATTACTTCCTAATTTCAACTGCAGCATAGTTTGCTTGCAGTTGACCCCATTTCCAGATCGATGTTTAGACCTATTAGAAGAATGGAACTTTATTATGTGACCAGTCTTTGTCCCCATATGTAAAATAGACCCACCACAACATCGCAGTTTTGTCTTCACCAGGCAATACAAACACACACAGTGCCAGCGGTAAAGGCATCAATGCAAGGACCCAAAGACAGCGTTGCTAATTTTTGCCAACTCTGACATGGACAGATGTGATGTGTTTTGATAGAGTCCAAGGGGTAGAAAGGGAAAAAAAGGATAATCAAAGCAGGGAAATCAGTTGTCTGTGAGAATGTATGTCAGCTGAGAAGCTCAGTCCAAAATTATACGAGCGAGCAAGGAAACCCCAACAGGCAATACTGGCTAATCTAAAACAGAACTCAAAATGTGCAGGGAGGATAAAATACAGCTTTAATTGTCCTTGTAGATAACTTGGTGAGCCAATGCAGTGCGAGTTAAAAGGGTAAGTGATGAACACAGTCAGACACGACCTCAGGGTGCACGACATATCAGGTATAAATGTTGTGTTGAACTGAAGGTGAGAGGGCTCAGTGTTTTCTGACCCTGCCGAATCACCATGGTAACGTGCACCCAGAACATAAAATACTCTAGAGAAGCGTTGGGAGATTTTTTTATTTATTTAATTTGGAAGGAAATGAGCATCCAGGTGTGCAAAGTATTATTTGGCCTGGCCCCAACTTACTGAAGCTGATTACCTCCTACATTCATATCCTCAATGGTATTTAAAATGCAGTTTGTAAAACCTTTTCTGGTTTGCAATTGTTGTTTTGGGTCCAAATTATGAAAATCATATCAAGAGCATGTTGCTGCTATTCATGGATCACCATTTTCAGCCTGTTTTGCAATAGTGCTTTGAACTGATGTCAGATCACAAAAAACCAATGTGGCGTTTATTCTGGTTTTGCAACAGCTGACCCGGTTTCTTCTCTCACTTCTGATACAAAAGAGTTTTATGGATATGGATAATGCTTAGAGAATTGGATTCTTCTGTAGGAGGAACCACCTAGGTTGCCTTTAAGAGCTATTTTGTGCTCCTACACTCAGAGTAGAAGCGTGGTATTTAGTCTCAGTGCTGAGTCAGTCTTGTTCTAAGTGCACATAGAAAAATCAGCTCCCTCCGATCTCTAATCCCGTCCCGTTGTGTTTGTGGAAAGAATCTTGTGGCTCAAAAAGACGACAGTGTTTGATTTGGGAAACTGGGGAATTTGTCTCTGATTCTGCTGGCTGCAGAGCATGAACTGATCCTTTCAATTTATGCTCTGACCCTATATACATTTGTACGACAAGAATTATCACAAATGGTTCTCGCAACGTATCGGCAAAGGTGGCCTCCTCTCATCTTCGTTATTCCCTGTAATGTGGACCTTTGATTGCCCAAATTCCCTGGCAATGTGTCCTGACTTATCTTGTGTGAAGGATAGTTGTCGTTGCTACACTGTTGAAATATCAGATAATGCTTCATTTTAAATGCACTGATGACATTTCAGGAAAATATTAGCGCTGTTTAGCATTATAAAACTACCTCTTAATATTTCAGAGAATCCCCTAAAATCCAGTTTCAAGGGAGCTCATTAGAAAGAGCCAAGGTCCTTCAGAGTCCCCCTAAAGTTTGTTACATGTCTGTACTACAATTGTTTATGTGGGCAAGGTTAAGGTCGCATTCGTGATGTGTTATTTTTTTGAGGATGTGCATCATGAAGTAAATAATGAAGGTCTGCTGAATGCATTTCGTGGAAAAATATACCCCAAAGCAGTCTAATGAAATAAACACATCTCATTACACAAGTAAAATGTGAATAACAGGCAAAAATATAGGATAACTCTTTTGGATTTGTGTTCACATAACATTAAAGTTATATTGTTTGCAAAGGTGCTCCAGTGTAGAACAGAATGATCTCATCTGACCAGACCCGACCCCCTGTATGTAATTTATTTTATCTAATCTTTTCTTCTTAAAGATCAAGCTTGTGGTGTGCACAACTATTGTGTTTTCTCACAATATCTCTTTCAATTTCTGGCTTTCTGCAGCTCCAACTAGATTTCATTCATTTAAATTTAAAGCCCTGTCAGTAAGGCAATAAGGGTTGATGAAAGAGAAAAAAAATATTTGGGCACAGAGGAGCGAATTTATCTGAACAAAAAACAAACAAACTCACATTTAATAGTAAAACCTAAAAGTAAAACCAGGTCTGCAACCTTTCCTGGTTGCAAACCTGTTTTTGTTGTATAATCTAGATCCTATCGAGGTGCTCATGACAATTTTTCACTGTAGAGATTTTCTTCTGATATGGGAAATTGAATCTAAAAAAAAGTTTCTTTCACTGTGAGAGAATATTCCAGTTTTTTATAGAACGATGATACTTTGATGTTCGAGGAAGAGGACAAGTGGCCGATCTCGAGGCAAAATTTTTGAGAGGCTGCACAGAGAGGTTAATGAGCAAGCTTTTTATACCTCAGTGACACAAAAATAACTTGTGTAATAGAATAAAATAAACTAACAAAATAATATATCTATAGTTTTTCAATGCCACAAAATAATATTGATAGAATATAACATCTCATAAGGATATGAACTCAACAAACAAGAAGGATCTATAATTTTTATCCTTATCGTGAGATCTCCTCTTTGCCATGTACTCTACTTCGCTGGGCCCAATCATCCATTTGCATGGCTTCTCCCATCATTGCTATGCAGATGATACCCAGCTCTATCTGTCCTTTCCTCCAGACGACCTCTCGGTACCGACACAAATCTCAGCCTTTCTTTCTTACATATCTGCATGAATGAAAGATCATCATCTCCAACTGAACCTCTCCAACACTGAACTGCTAGTCATCCCACCCAAGGAAACTATTCACCACAACATCATCATCAGAGTAGACTCCCCTCCACTCCACTAAGGTTGTAAGAAACCTGGGCGTCATGATCAATGATCAGCTGACTTTTGCAGATCAGGCTGCCTCTGTCGCTCGATCGTGTCGCTTCTCTCTATTCAACATCAGGAAGATTAGGCCATATCTAACCCCACATGCGACACAGATCCTAGTTCAGACCTTGGTTATTTCCCACCTTGACTACTACAAAGCCGTCCTAACAGGTCTTCCAGCCTGTGGTGTGAGACCACTACAGATGATCCAGAATGCTGCAGCTCGCTAGGTTTTCAACCAGCCAAAGCGAGCGCATGTCACGTCCCTTTTCACTGAACTCCATTGGCTTCCCTTAGCTGCACGCATGTAATTCAAATCACTAATGCTGGCATACAGAATGTTTGATGGATCAGCGTCCATCTACCTCAACACCCTCTTAAAGCCTTATGTAACTGCCCGCCTGCTCCGTTCCTCCAAGGAGCGCCAACTAACACTACCAAAGCCCCGTGTAGGTCAACCTAAACTCTTCTCATTTGCGGCTCCTCGCTGGTGGAACGACCTTACGTGCACTATCAGAACATCCGATTCTCTTTCCACCTTCAAGAAATCCTTGAAGACCCAGATCTTCCGAGAGTATCTCTTGCCCTGAAAGATCTAAATGCACTTACTAACCCCCTGATATTATTTAGCAATCAGTATTTGGTACTTGGGCCTTCTGTGTTTACCTAAATGCTGTAAATGAGTCTCATCATTAATGTTAAATCCTCTCCTAGAATATTGCAGGTAAATTGCGTCGTAGTTCAATGTTAAACCCTTTTTTTGTCTTTTTGTAAGTCGCTTTGAATAAAAGCGTCTGCTAAATGCATAAATGTAAATGTAAATGTCCAGCACATTTCTCCAGCTTTGCACATGGTCCTGTCCTAGTTATGCCTACCAAAATGGTACCTGGAAAACTTTTTTTGCAGCTCATCTGTGAAGCTGCACTTTCACTTCAGCAACTCTGTGCAGTGCTGCTGCGCTGTCTGCTCTGCACCCTCTGTAAATGTGTTCATCACAAAGCTGCCTACAAGGCAGCCTCTCGGGAAGCGGGTCGTGTGACAAACTGCCAAACTATTCCTGGTGAAGCGCCAGTCAGTTCAACTACACGCATTCATTAAAACTTTCCTGGACAGGACTTAAGAACGTGGACATGTCCAGGTAACAGAGGATGTTTGGCAACCCTGAGCTTAAAAACAATACATTTATGCCTTTATTGATGAAAGTTAGTCAATCTTAACATGAGATAATATTCCTGATATGTCAGACTTTGGGGTAAAAGAGGGACATGTATTTCACACCAATGCACAAATGCTTATTGTCTGGTGATAATAAATAAAACCCTTGTTGATTTCTATCATTTCTAATTTACCAAACTGCTGCTTTCACGTCAAAAGTACAGGGTTTACCAGACTGTAGTTAACCTACTGACTGACTCATTTCCTATTGAGTGGGAGGCTCAGAGTAGCCCGCAGCACTACAACCTAATACTTGTTGACAGATTGGAGCCTTTGCAGGCCATATTCATTCAGCCTAAAGATGCGAGGGACAGCTGTTAGGACCCTGGATTAAAATTCTGTGCTGTTCCGAGTGCTCACTGGTGTGATTATTCCACATAAAGAGGAAATGGCCTAATAAACTAACTTTATTTCAGGGCGCATAAAACCGCTGGCCTGTGGGACGGTCTCTTATGAGGAGTATTGTTGACTTAAGGAGCGCCCAGGTGCACCTTGAACCGTCCCGGTCATCTTTAAACCAGCCCGCAGGCTGTGAGAAGTGGTCGATAAATTTACCTGACACATGTAATCCTTTGGGCTACATCAATCTTCACGTGTATAAAATGCCGACAGTGGTCGTGTTCTGTTTGTCCTGTTGTTCACTTTCTCGGCTGTTGCTGATGGCCGTGGACGCAGTGCTAACCTTCATGACCGAATAGAAGCTTGAATCTCAAAGATCTGGTTAACTAATCTCACGCGATACCATCACCAGACTTGTTTTATTTCTGGTATGCATGGATGCCTAAAGCTAAAAAGTAACACTGACAGCATGACCTACTTCCTGCGCTTTAGTATTCGACGGAGGTGCAGCATTTTAGGAAAGTAGAAAACACCAGAGACAGATTATCTGTGAAATAAAAGTCACAGTTGTGACACAATCGCTTTCACACATGTGACTCAATCCCCAAATAGTCCACACATTATTTTGTTCACAGAGAGTGTGGCCAGATTCAGAGTGAACCCCATATTAAGCTCAGCTTTTGATCATTACAAATGTGTACTGGATCTGATCTGAAATGAGCTGAGTTAGATCAAAAATGTAAATGAAAGTTTAATCAGATATCCAAAGTAGGTGCAAACATTTCTGTGCAAAAGTAGGTTTGCTGGACATCTTGTAGCAGGGGTGCACCTGAATGATTCCCTCCTTTTGCTGATCTTATTTTTATTTATGATTTAATCTAGTACTAATTTTCTCCTTTGGGCCATGGCAGCTTCCCGCCAGAGTTGCTCCGTGTCGTCTTGTCTACTTTTACTTTGTTCTACGTTTTTGTTACCTGTTTTAGTTTGTCTTTTAGGGTATTTTGGCCTTCTTATGGCATTCTTAGTGTCTAATTATTTATTTAAGCCAATTATGCAGCGCGGCAAGTTTTTGGCTGCATTTCTGGTGGCTGGATTACTTTTTTCCAGCGTGGCCCCTGGGGGCCCCGGCGAAGCAGCGTCAGGCTCACATTGTTTACACAAGGAACCAGCTGAGGGATCTCCGAAGGAGCGGAACGTACAGGGAGAGACACACAATCCCCAAAGAACTGAGGAGAAAGTACCGGGGCTGCAGAGCCGGTAGGTGACGGGGGCTGAGGAAGAGGAGATACCGGCTTTATCTCCCCTCCATCGTCATGGGGAACGTGAGATCGCTGGTAAATAAAATGGACGAGCTAACGGAGCTAACGAGGAGGGCCAGTGTTTTCCGTGTGGGATCGCTCCTGTGCTTCACGGAGACGTGGCTGCACGACAACATTACCGATTCTGTGGTGAGTTTGCCTGGCTTTAAGTTGGTGCGAGGGGACAGGAGTAGCGCCGACAGCGGCAAGAAGAGGGGAGGGGGAGTCGCTGTTCACATTAATAACAAGTGGTGCCACCCGGGACACGTGACTGTGAAGGAGCGTGTGTGTTCACCGGACATCAAACTGTTAGCAGTCAGCCTGTGTGCATATTATTTGCCGCGTGAGTTTTCCCATGCCATCGTCATCGTTGTTTACATTCGACCGGCTGCAGACGCGTCGCGGGCGTGTGACGTCATCACATCTGCGACCGCCAGACTGCAGACCCTGCACCCCAGCAGACCCTGCACCCCAGCAGACCCTGCACCCCAGCGCTTTCATCGCCATCTCCGGGGATTTTAATCATGTCACTCTCACCTCAACCCTACCCACCTTCAAGCAGTTTGTGGACTGTAAAACCAGAGACAATAACACAATAGACCTGCTGTATGCTAATGTTAAGGATGCATACAGTGCCACAGCTCTTCCTCCACTTGCCAGAGCTGACCACAACATTCTGCACCTGAAGCCACTCTACATCCCTGCTGTCCAGAGGCAACCGGTGGTCACCAGAACTGTTCAGCAATGGTCACCGGAGGCTGAGGAGACCATCCAGGGATGCTTTGAGGTAACAGACTGGGATGTTCTCTGTGACGCACAGGGAGGGGACATCAATGACCTCACTGACTGCATCACGGATTACGTGAACTTCTGCACCAACAACATCATCCCCACAAAGACTGTGCGCTGTTACCCCAACAACAAACCGTGGGTGACCAGGGACATCAAGGCAGTACTGAACAGGAAGAAGGTTGCATTCAGGAGCAGGGACAAAGAGGAGCTGAGGAGAGTACAGAGGGAACTGAGGGTGAGGATTGAGGAGGGGAAGAACAGCTACAGGAGGAAGCTGGAGAGCAAGCTCCAGCAGAACAACATGAGGGGGGTGTGGAGTGGGATGAGAGCCATTACTGGTTACAGCAAAAAGGGCGACCAGCCGATGGAAGGAGACATACAGGAGGTTAACCAGCTAAATTTTTCAACAGGTTTGATGAGACAGTCTCTGCCCGCCCTCCCCCCAGCTCCGCCAACGACGCTGTTAGCACCTCATTGAACACGCCCGTCCACCCCGCACCCCCCCGCACACCACCAACTCTACTCAACTGCTTCAGCATCAACACAGCCTGTCTGCCTATCTTCATCTGGGGGACTCTCCCCACCATCCCCCATTACCATCACCGCAGAAGAGGTAAGAAGAGAATTCAGTCGCCTGCGTCAAGGAAAGGGAGCTGGTCCTGACGGCCTCAGCCCCCGGGTGCTGAGAGGATGTGCCACCCAGCTGTGTGGGATCTTCCATCACATCTTCAGCTTGAGCCTGAGCCAGAGGGTCGTTCCCGACCGGTGGAAAACTTCATGTCTGGTTCCTGTGCCCAAGAAGAAGACACCTACCACACAGTGACTACAGGCTGGTTGCCCTGACATCGCATGTCATGAAGTCACTAGAGCGGTTCGTCCTGAAGCACCTGCGTAACATCGTCGGACCTTCACTGGACCCCCTGCAGTTCGTGTACCAGCCCCGGATGGGAGTGGAAGACGCCATCATCTACCTACTCGCACCTGGAGGAGGCAAGCAGCAAGGTGAGAGTCATGTTCTTTGGCTTCTCTAGTGCGTTCGACACCATCCGACCAGCTCTCCTCAGCAACAAATACCTGGACATGCGGGTGGACGCTTCACTGGTGGCCTGGATCAACAACTACCTAACAGGCCGCTCCCAGTATGTAATACTGCAACACACCACATCAGACATCATACGGAGCAGTACGGGGGTCCCACAGGGGACAGTACTGTCTCCGTTCCTGTTCACGCTCTACACCTCTGATTTCAGGTTTTGCTCACAGTCCTGCCACCTGCAGAAGTTCTCAGACAACTCTGCCATCGTGGGCTGCATCAGCAGGGACCAGGAGGCCGAGTACAGGAGTGTGGTGGACAGGTTCGTGGAGTGGTGTGGGCTGAACCATCTGCAGCTTAACGCCGGGAAGACAAAGGAGCTGGTGGTGGACTTCAGGAAACAGTGGAACCACCCAGACCCCGTCATCATCAACGGCTCAGCGTTGGACATAGTGTAGGACTACAAATACCTCGGTGTCCACATAGACAATAAACTGGACTGGTCTAAAAACACACACACTGTCTACAAAAAGGGTCAGAGCAGACTGTACTTCCCCAGGAAGCTCAGATCTTTCAACGTCTGCAGGACTTGCATGCTACAGATGTTCTACCACTCTGTGGTCGCCAGCGCCATCTTCTACGCTGTCGCGTGCTGGGGCAGCCGGCTGAGGACGGCTGACACCAACAGACTCAACAAGCTCATCAGGAGAGCTGCCTCTGTCCTGGGTCTGGAACTGGAGTCTGTGGTGGAGGTGTCAGAGAGGAGGATGCTGAGGAAGCCGCTCAGCATCAAGGACAACATCTCCCACCCCCTACATGCCACGCTGACGGCCTGTCAGAGCACCTTCAGCCGGAGACTGAGACCACCGAGAGTCACCACAGAACGCCACAGGAGCTCTATCTTACGTGTGGTAATCAAACTGTACAATTCCTCTTCCATCTGCAGGAGGGATAAATAGTAGTGTAGTTATTGTTATATGTTGATTTTGTACTGTACTGTGTTGTATGTGAGATGAGTGTGTCGTGTTAATTGTTAATTGATACTCTGTAACCCTGGCAAAACAATTTCCTCCGGGATCATTAAAGCCTATCTTATCTTATCTTATCTTATCTTATTTCATCCATATTAAAACTCTTCACTGCAATATAACGGTGTTTACACCTTCTAGTTCTAGGGTAAAAAAGATTATGTTAAGTAACTGAAAGAGAAATTCGGATTGCTTTTATTGGCAGCTGGATAAAGTGGGAAAAATCAAAAAGATGACAAACTAGGAAATAAATCTAATTCTTTAATGTTTCGCAATGAAACGTTATTGTGCTATCAGCTCTGCGGCATCTAAATGCATCACTGTCTCCTTCCGCCTCTTCACTTCAACGCCAAGGTCTTCAGTTGGAGTCACAGTCTTTTGGATTTATGAGCAAATTGCAGAGCAGTTTACCTTCTGAATTTACTCTAAGAGCTCCCGGGAGCAATTTTCGAGCAGGTCAGGGAAATGGAGAAAATAAGCCCCGGCTGCTGCTTTCCTTGAACATTGTAAGTCTACTGGGATTGTGACAGAGGCCCGTGAATCCCAGCACAAATGGAGGTACTCCTAAACAAGCTCTTCTTGTGTGTGTGCACATTGCCCTGTTTATAACAGTGTAATACGGAAGCTGATTAAACGGCTTTCTCTGTTTTAATTGCCATTTGAATGAGTTTATGTCTGGAGGACCTTACGTGGAGTCCCAGGGTTTTACCCACCGTATGGAAAAGCATCATTCTGCTAATAAGGATATATAGGACATCTCTATTTCCCACTGGAATACGAAGATGATGGGAAAAGCACAGTTAAATGCAAAGAATTATGTCCTGAGCTGTGAACCTAAGACTATTTATTCAAAAGTCTATTTCCTTTCTCTTTTAAATCACTGATGCAGATCTAGCGTCCGTACTTTTAATCATGTCTGATTACCATATTTGTTCTGCTTGGTTTTAGCAACAACATTTCCTATTCCAGTGGCGTAATTCGCACTTAGCCATTCAGAGTGGACGTTAGACACGGCTGCACTCAACCAAGTGGGTGTCGGCTGCAACACTTCACATCAGCAAAGACGAACGGTTGCTCTTGAACAGCATGGAGCCCAAGCTTTAATTGCCGCTAAGATTGTTGTTAATACTTTGAAAAGACATTCAATTAGATACATCCACCTTTTTTACTGGCCATGTTAAAAGGCTAGTATCAATCTACAGCAAGATGTTCACTTTTTTTAAATAACTGTTTAGATGCTTTGAAAATTATTCAAAGTGTATCTGAATTAATTCCACACATAGAAATTGCACAATTCTGATTTTTGTTTTGTTTTAGGGTGAATATTTTAAAACTGGCAATAAACTTAGTTGGAATGCTACTAACATTATAAATAATAGCATTTCTGGTATTGTTAGACCATAGACCTGAATTCAGACCTAGAGAAGAGGCTTTTCCGCTCATTCCTGATGGTTGGGAGTTTACCTATTCAACTTTCCCTTTGTGGCATTTTGTTATGCGGGGCTCAAATGTAGGCAGGACCATAATTAGGTTGAGGAATTTAACACCAAACAGAATTTTGAGTGTAAAGAATGATGTAAATTAGAAACATCAGAAATCACAAGGGAATCCAAACCAACAGAGAAAACTAGGAATAATGGCTGATGTAAAGGATTGTGTAAAAGAATAGGGGGAGCAGCTAACGATGAGAAAATAACGTGATGGGGAAGCTTTATTTTTCGCAGAAACAGGAGAACTCAAAGTTTATATGAAACAAATCCTATTGGAGACATAAAAAAACGTACTTACTGTGAGGACAGAGACCCTCTTAGGGAGAACTACAAAGTTAGCATTTAGATAAAACAATAGATGTGTTATAACGCATAAAATGAATTTCAACATCATGAATCCACCACTGTTGTATTTTCCTGTTAGGAAGTTGATGTTTTTTTGTTTTTCTCAGGGTGATATACAGTGTTAGTTTTCTCTCTTATGTATATTTGATCCCAAAAAGGGCAGCCCATGTATATTTTAAAATTGTCATGGTTGAACATTTTCTCAGGCGTCCTTCAAAGTATTTTTCAAGTGTTCTTTTTTACTTGCTTTGAAAATCACCATGTCCAGGAAAGAAATAAGACTGTCTTGCTTAAAGCGCAGGAAATGATGCATCTTCCCCAGCGTTTGTGCTCGGTGATATTTACGTGCAGCACTAAGATATAAGAGGGGACAAACGTGGCAAATTCCTTGCAGCTTGTACTGAAGTCTAGATGTGATGTAACTGCTGAAGGCCACTTCTCTGTTTTTTTAAATCTAGGAAGTAAACAAGAAGAATCCTAATTTAATCTCTTCTCCCCGGACTGCCCTTGAGCTTTCAGTGTGAGACAAATCAAAGCGTATGTTCTTTTTGTTGCGTTTGAGTCGTATAGCCAAATGCAAAATAAGAGAGAAGGAATAGACACGGACACACAAACTGTGGTATTAAAAAAAAATATCCAAGTCTTCTTGCTAAACTCTTTAAAAAAAATAATATACACTTCCAGACAAACCTTATAGGATAATTGTAGTAATATTAAGCTATGCTAAATGATATAAATGTCCAAATATTAATCATAACCTGCCAAAAAGGAAGCACTTCACCTTTTCTTGAATCTTGCTTTATTATACATTAGAAGAAAAACCGGGAGACTCTGAGTAGGGGACCAATCAATATTTAAGAACAGTTTAATTCGTTTGAGTTGATAGAGGCTGTTCTATAACCACTGCCTGTCATGTTGTTTAGGCTTCTGACCCAGATAAACAGAGAACTCTCAGGAGAACAGTTGTAATGAATTTTAATGTAGGGCAATGGAGCGAGATCCGGCAACGGGAGACAGCGGATGACGGTGATGTTCGGCAGTTCAGCAAGGACAGTGGGATGGCGGGGAACGGCAGGAGACTCGGAGCGTACGGCGACGTGGGAGACCGGAGACCGCTGAGGTGGAGGACAGGACAGGTGAGTTGTCGAGATCTGATGAAAGGATAATATTGGGCAGATCTTACTTGTGGTTGATGGATGTTGATGCCAAGGGGAAAGGTGAGAGGCGAGTTCCAATTCTGCGGAGGAGAGTGGAGAAGTTGTCCAGGGGAGCGTGCACGCCAGATGGAGGGATGCTGGAGCGGGCAGATCGAGCTGAGCCAAGAGGAGCGGGGAGACAAGATTATGCGGTGGACCGGAGAGAGATCGTTACGAAGAAGCACTGGAGATGACGGGAACCTGAGGTGAGTACAAAGGTTGTTAGGAGCGTGTGAAAACAAGCAACAAAGTAACAAATAAAGATCATAAAAAACTGGTGAACCAACTGGAGGCAAAACTAGAGCACAAGAGAATTACAAAAACACACGAGATCAAGAAAAGGCGCTGAGACAAAGATTACCAGGAGTAACACTCAGACGTCGAGTAGCTGGTCCACCACTCCTCTTATACTGGCCCAGCTCATCAACGCCAACACCTGGGGTGGCAAACACGGGTGACCCCCTGTGGACAACTGCAGAAGTGCTGATAAGGAACTCACTCTGACACTGCCAGATAAAACTTACTTGATTGTGTTGATTTGCATTGGTCTCACATCTATCTGGTACCTCCATCTGTTGGACAGAATCACCGGAGAAACATCTGGCTGTGTTGGTCAGCAGTTGACTCTGCCTGGAAATTGGTCCTAGTTCTTTTTTTAGCACTTAGTTTCCACGAAGAAATAGATGAACATAATTTTGTGTATAAAACTACTCACTTCTCACATGGCACTTACCACCAGTCAAAAGCGGATCACATACTGAAAATTATATCAGTCAGTTTAAACACAGTTTATACACTCTTAGACCCCAGAAACTTGTCTAAGTTCAAGCAATGTCAACGAGTCATTATAACTGTAATGTTATCGTCATAACCCTAAGTTTCTGAAACATTGTTTTTCAGTGTTATGAAATAGTTACATTGTAGGGTTAAAAACCTTGTTTAATTTCAGAATTTGCTAATTATAACTGAAGCATATTGAAGCTTTTTAAAGTGTGCAAATACATTTTTATCCATTGTATTTACTTTTCCAGCTTCCCAAAAAACAAATATGATGCACATTTCATACACCATTTCTTTTAGACTGTTGTTAAAGAGGGCTAGTGAAGATGTAACCCCCCCCTCCCCTACAGTATTTCTGCCACCCTCATCAGCATACTGGGCATGGGGAGCTGTCATCTATATTTAATTGCAGCATCTGCGTCTGTATTCAGGTTTTATTGAAATGCATCCACACAAAGCCTGAAATTGTAATTTCTGGCCTGCAAGTGACAGGAAGATACCAATTCTACAACTCTTCCTAAATTATTCAAGCAACACATAGGAATGACTCAACCCCCCCACCCAACCCCCACCCCCCAACTGCATTGCTCTCACTCCATCTCAGTGTTACCACTTGACAACGTAATGAGTAGAGATGTTCAGGGGAGGTGTGTGTGTGTGTGTGTGGGGGGGGGCGCCTGCCGGTCCAGCGGTGGGCGCAGAGCCGAGATGAACAGCGATTGATTAGCTGTGTGGCCATCTAAGACGGCTGAGCTGTAGTGTTTGCTGGGCTTTGATACTGGATGACAGCAAAGTAAATGTGTGCTGAGTTAATGAGGTTGCCTCGACACGCCACACGAGTCAACACTCAAGCAATCGATGCTCCAATGTAAACAACCAGTAAAACTGTGATGACTGTGGCAAATTTAAAAAGGATGCTGCATGAAGCAGGATGAATCCTCAAAGAGCAAAAAGCCTTCAGACCCTTTAAATGGTGCCAACCTTTGTCGCAAACTAAAAAAAATTTTTTAACTGCATCATTTGAAGGGAAAGAACAGCTTTCAAGTTCTTTTGAAAATAAAAAACCTGAAGTTCGGCATATCTTTAGTAGTCTGACAGTGTACATTTTACGTTTCATTTCGTCAACTTCAGCTTATTCCATCCTGGGTCGTCAGGACTTCCCTCTCTCAAGCCACTTTGGCCAGGCCTTCTGGAGGAATCCCAAGGAGTTCCCAGACTAGCCAAGATACATGGTCTCTGCCGCATGTCTTGGGTTATCCCCTGGGTCTCCTTTCAGTGGTACCACCACTGAACTACCGACAAGGAATCCTAACCAGATGTCTGAGCCACTTTTCAATGCAGAGGAATAGTGTGCTGAGCCCCTTCCAGATGACCCAGCTTCTTGGTCACTACCTAAAGCTTCTAAATATAGAAGAGGGTAGGAACTTAGATTAAATGGTTAACCTTTTGACTCAGTTCTCACTTCATCCTCATGACAGACCTGTACGATGCGTTTGTAACTGGAAATGCCAAATCTATCAATCTATCGATCTCCCTATCCACTTCTAATTACCCTAGGGCAGACGGCTCTCTACCATTTTCCAGCTCAATACCATGGTCTTGGATATGAAGGTGGGGCTTTTCATTCTGGCCGCTTCTCACTCGGATGAGAAATGCACCAGTGAAAGCTGGAAATAACGGTCTGAAGATAGTAGGAGCACATGTTCTTCAATAACCAGATACCTGAAACTGCGGCCACCAAAATGGATCCTCTCAACAATTTGGCTGTGCCAAGATATTGTGTTTACAAAGGTCCACACAGAATCTGTGACAAGGGGCATCCTTGGTCACCTCCAACTCTAACAGGAAACAAAATCCAACTTATTGCTGGCACTGGTCGTACTGGGACTTCAGAGCTCGTATCAAGCAGCCTGGTACCCCAAATATCTGGAGTATCCCTCAAAGGATCGCCCAAATAAGAAAGTTGTATTCCGTTCAAGTTAACTCCCATGCCCCATCCAGGACCTTGCTGCAGGTGTAGAGCTGGTCCAGTGTTTCATGGCCAGGGCAAAAGCCTCATTGTTCTCTTCAAACTTTTGTTCTGTTAGAGGCTGATAAAGCGCCATTTTCCTTTTAGGCTTGATGACCAGAATTTGACTGCTTTGTTTTTATATTGCACTGTGTTTGTTTAGATTCAAATCTGTAAATGGGATAACACTTGATGGACTTCAGCTCTGTTTAAAAATCAGAGGGGTTTGTTTCGTCCTTTCAGACATTTTTTTTTTTTTTTTTTGTGACTCACGCTGCATACATAAACAGGGTTAAATTAATTTAAGTGTGGGCTCACAGGATATGAATACAAATGAAAAAATATGACAGCCTCTAATTAAAATAAAAGTGTTGTTTTTTTTTGTAAATAAAAAAATCTTTACTGAAGCAGCTATTTTGTTTGGTTTAATTCCTTCAGATTCAGCTTTAGACATTAATATTGTTAAATCATATGGGATCCCTTTGAGTCATACCAGTGTGGCTATGCAGCAATGAGCTGACTGTCTAACAGACCTGGCCCCTTGCTTTTCTGGAACCATCCTGCAGGTCTAGGCAAAAATGAGAGAAAACAGAAAACCTCCTTTTGAGAGTGTTTGTATTTGCACATGGTTGGAGAAGAACAGGAAATTGTGTGTAACATTATAAAAAAGCTCTCTCAAAGGTCATCAATGCTACAGAGATCTACATCAGCTCGTAATGAGAACACCAAAGAACACATGAAAGGCAGAATACCTTTTTACAATTTTCCTTCCATACTGAAAGGTCTTGCCAGAATTGATTCCCAAAACAAAAAATAATACCTTAACTACAGTGTGACTCCCAAACCTCAGAGGAGTTGAGAACGAGGCTTCATAGATGCAGAGGAGGCTCAATAAGCACAAAGAGAGAGAGAGAGAGAGGGAGGTAAAACCATCTCCTCTATTGATGACAATTAGTAAGAATCTTTTCTCCATCTCTAATGTTAGTCTGCCATGTGGCCAGAGGGAGATTTAAAGATTTGCAATAGCAAATGAGATGGATTAGCGGCACTTGCAGACAGCTAACGTTGTGTTTTAGGACATGCTATTGTGATTTGCGGCTCTGTCACTGGACCTGGAGCTGTTTTGCATGCCATGACTGTAATATAGCAACAGTCTTCTTCTGATTTGTTGCAAGACTGACCACTACTGCAGAGTTTTCTATTTCACCATAGTGGTAACTAATCAAGATTTACAGATGGGATTATTGTGCTATTTGGATCTGTTATCTGTTATCTGATCTGTATATAAAGGTCCAACAAAATGCATTTTCTTTTTTTTCCCTCTAAAATCTTTTAGAGGAAATTTAGATATTTCATCATTAATTACATTTATTTATTTTGTTATGTTTGTAATGTTGATGGAAGGTAGGGATTATAAAAGGTCTTTCAAAATGTAATGCCATTCGCAGTTAACCTTCAAATCTTCATGGAGAACATAAAAAATAAACAAATTCCAGATTTAAAAAAAAAAAAGCTTCACAATTCTTAGTTCTCAAAAGTGCGGACATACCTGTTAAAACGAAAGACCTTTGTGAGGTACAAAATGTAATAATGATGTTGCAGACATCTGCCAAACCTTATATTTATACAGTCCTGGACGACAGTTTTTATTCTACTTAACTATCAGGTCTTCCTCCAGATTCTTAGCATGCCAGATGTTAACTGCCTGCGTTATTGAAAAGTGTTCTAAATCTATTAGATCAGGAGGACATTTCTGGTTGCTGTTTAGGTAACTCAAGAAGAAGAACTTCAACTTTTTTCAACAAAACTCCTTTTTTTATTGGGTTATATGCTTAGAATCCCCAACACATTCTTGCTTAAGGTCAAGCCTATTAGCCTTGCTTGGATCGTTGGCTGTTTTCTTTTGTTTCTATGATCTTCTGAATAGTGGAAACCTGCCCTCGGTCTTACTTGTAAACCGAAGATTACCTTTAAATAAAAAAAAGAAACAATGAGTTTGCCCCCCCCCCCCCCCCTTTAAAATGGAGGAGCGGTTGTTTCACACTCTAACAATTGGTCAGGATCTTCTTCATAGAAATGGCGTTTCCTTTTTTGATCAGGAAATGTCTTTCAAGTCTCAAATTTCAATATAAAACAGGTCTGTAAGATTTCATTCTTTCATTTTAGGAATATAGCAAAAATTAGAAATATTCTCTCTAGGAGAGATGCTGAAAAGCCAGTCCATGCATTTGTTACTTCAAGGCTGGACTATTGTAACTCGAAAACCGACAGACGCTCTCCGTTTATTCTTACTGCAACTGAAGTTTTTCTACAAAGAACAATAAGCAAAAGAGTTGAGTCTCTAAATGGGAAAAAACAGGTTCAGATTGGGAACTAAAAACCTTAAAGTTTTAATTGGAAAAGGGTTCTTCAAACTTCTGAATTTTGTCTGAATATGTACTCATAATGTATGTTTTTATATCTTCATTAGAAAAAAATGTTTTCCCTCTACTATTTTCTATACACATGCTCCCTATTGGTAAAATCATCAGACAGTATGATGATACACAACTGTGTTTATCTATACATCCAGTCAGTTACAGGCATGTCTAGATAACATAAAAATGTGGATGACTTTAAACTTTCTGTCTTGAACCCCCTTTAAAGACAGAAGTTGTTATGTTTGGAACAGAACCTCGAAAAAAGAAACTGCTTAGTCAGCCACTTGACCTGGATAGCATCAGGTTGGCGTCTGGTGACAATGTAAAGAACCTTGGTGTTATTTTTGATCAGGAAATGTCTTTCAAGTCTCATATAAAACAGGTCTGTAAGATTTCCTTCTTTCACCTTAGGAATATAGCAAAAATTAGAAATATTCTCTCTAGGACGGATGCTGAAAAACTCCATGCATTTGTTACTTTAAGGCTGGAATATTGTAATTCTTTATTAGCAGGAAGTTCACAAAATGCAATTAAAAGTCTACACTTGGTCCAAAATGCTGCAGCAAGAGATCTGATGAAGCTTAAAAAGAGAAATCATACCTCCCCAATTTTAGCTTCCCTTCATTGGCTCCCTGTCAAACTTAGAATAGATTTTAAGATTCTTCTTTTGACATATAAAGCCCTCACTAATAAAGCTCCATCGTATATCAGAGATCTGATTACTCCTTATGTCCCTAACAGAGCACTTCGCTCTCAGACTGCAGGTTTACTGGTGGTTCCTTGAATCTCTAAAAGCACAATGGGAGGCAGATCTTTCAGTTATCAGGCTCCTCTCCTGTGGAACCAGCTTCCAGCTTTAGTCCGTGAGGCAGACACCCTGTCTAGTTTCAAATCTAGGCTTAAAACCTTCCTGTTTGATAAAGTTTATAGTTAGGAAGAGGTAGAGAAGACAGCCTAATCCGGTTGGGG
>JAVLVB010000430.1:202699-229447 GCA_032876305.1 Orestias chungarensis | reverse complement strand
TTTATTTAAGTTTTTCTATAGTTATAGTGCTATAGGCTTAGACTGCTGAAGGACAATCTGACCACTTCAAGAATCAGTTTATTTTCTCTCTCTGCTACTTTCTTCCTTTGTCCAATCTACTTAGTTACCGTTATTTCAAACTTGTTAACCTTTTGTTTTCTCTTAGTGTTCTTCTCTCCATAGTAACCACACCTGGGCTGGCGTTCTGTTAGCTGAGACAGCTTCTTGGATGAGAACATGGGCTGAGATGCTTCCAGTGACGTTCTACAACTGCTTCTATAAACTTCATTTTTTCAGTTTCCTCTGCATCTATTTTAGTTTTCTGTCTTTTCAAACCCCCAGTCGGTTGTGGCAGATTGCTGCTTGTACTGAGCCTGGTTCTGCTGGAGGTTTCTTCCTGTTAAAGGGGAGTTTTTCCTCTCCACTTGCTACATGCATGATCAGTATGAGGGATTGCTTTAAAGTCAACGACAACACAAGCCATTGTTTTGGTCTGCTGATTCCAGAGGAGTGAATGCTGCAAGTCAATGACTCGATGCAATCTGCTGGGGTTCCTTAGATTGGAAACTTTTTCAAATTGATTTGTAAGAATGTATCTTTGATTTTAATTGATTTTCTGTGAAGTGCCTTGAGACGACACCTGTTGTAAATTGGCGCTATATAAATAAACTGATTATTGATTCTTCTTCTTGATTCTTTCATTGTTGCTAAAAGTGCCATGAATTTGTTAATAGGACAAATAAGGTGTTGACTAAGGCTTGCATTAGTCTCTCTAATCCAGTCATTAGATTATCTCCTTAGACTAACCAAGTGATAAAGGAGTTAATGGAAGTCAGATGAACCAAGGAAACGTCAAACATGAACATGTGTTATAATCCAATGGATCTTCCAGTGTTTCTTTTTTGGTAGATCCCTTTCTGAAAAAGTGAAGGATTAGATACCAAGAGAGGTGCACTACTCTGCAGAAACCATCTGAACAAAGACTTCTCTGGATTATCTCTGGATTGGTTTTGTTTTATGTCAGAGTGGTTCTGTAATAAACA
Organism: Orestias chungarensis; assembly: GCA_032876305.1. Taxonomy (NCBI): domain Eukaryota; kingdom Metazoa; phylum Chordata; class Actinopteri; order Cyprinodontiformes; family Cyprinodontidae; genus Orestias; species Orestias chungarensis. The sequence goes on along the minus strand of JAVLVB010000430.1, from coordinate 228,404 downwards.
GAAAACATAACATGTAGCACGAGTAAATCATTACCATAGTAGAAACCATTGTTTTATTAGTTGCACATTTTAAAGGCCTTTAATTTGGTTAAAGCCTTGTCGTAAAATCATTCAAGTCCTTTAAACTTTTCCAATCTTCTACTAATGTGACGCTCACTGCCAAAGTCTTGAGGAAAAAAAGGTACACGGTTAGCATATCAGCATTACTCAAGTTTAGTTTCTTAACTTCTTTAAAGATGTACCGCTTCACAATAAAAGTTTCAAAATCTAAAACATGGCTATATTTACTGACACCCAGCCTGTTCTCTCTTAGTAGATGCCTAGTTGGTCCCAAAAGTCACAGATATGGTCCCTAGTTCCGACTTGCGCATGCGACCGTACCGTCAGGTTCATGACGAGCCAGCCGCTGGTGTCGGAATAGCGCGGCCAAACAGGAAGACGCTGCTCTCGGCAGAAGAGCGTCTGCTGAACCCTTGAGGATGGGTCACCAGTGTGTGCAAAAGCCCCCCAGTAACACAGCATCCGATTAGATAGGAGCTTCTCAGACAGGGTCAGGGAGTAGTTGGCCACCGGGGCCGAGTCGAACAGGAAGGGCAGCTCAGCACCGTGGCAGACATGCAGGTCGCAGAACGTGAGACCCGACCAGACGCGGTGGTCTGAGGCCACGTGGTCAAACACGTACATCCACACGTAACTGCCTGCCGCCGTGCTGGCACGCGCTGACCTCCTGGATGGACACAGGAAGACGTAGTCTGTAACAATCTGAAATGAGATTAAAAAACAGAGATGTTAGTAACTTTGCCACCACGTCCAGGTTCTGCGTAGTGACTGATTTAATTTATTCGTTGGCATTTTGTTGTTCTATCAGTTTGGCTTTTGACAAGGTTTTCCATTCAAGAGGCTTCCTTGGTTATGTAAATGCAGCACAAAAACAAAACTCCTGTTGATGAGATTCTTTGTTGTTCTTAAGATTACGTTTCTCGGCTGGCCCAAATGTATCATTCTCCAACAACGAAGCCTGACTGTGGGGGTGACGGTTTTGGGTTAGAATGCTTCCTCCTTTCTACCTCAACTAAAGACTACCTTCATGCAGTCAAGCTCCAGAGAGCTCTGCTAACGAGCCAGTGTTGAGACCACTGTCTTAAATGTTGCCTTGCAGCCCTTCCCTGGTTTATCAGTATTCACGGGGTCCTCAGTGAGTTGACTGCAACTCCAGGACTGCTGTTTTTTCCGATGCATTGGCAGAAACAGCCGTTCACAAATGAACCGGCTAATTAGGACGCTGATAATCATAGTGAAGAACCTTAATATGCCGAACAGAGAAATGTATTTTTTTTTTATTGCTGAAATCTGAGTCAGAGTTTAGTATCATACACACAACAAACATGTTTGTTTAAATCCCAGTTTTCATTTGTAATGGGAAAAAGATTTTCTTTTTATTATCGTGTTTGGCCATATTTCAGGTTTTAATTCAAACATCTGTGAGTTGCGTCTTTGTTAGCTATTCCAAGTTGAGAGATAAAACCCTTTGGATTTATCTTTTTAGTAAAAAAAAAAAAGAAACAAAGCATTTGACTAATATACTACAGTGTGAGTGGAACTAATTAGCCTGATATGTATCAGAAAATAAGGTTGGGCCAGGGAATTAAAAACGGGCGTTCCCTCTTGCCTAAAGGAAAGTAACAGCAGAATTCCTCTCTCCTGCCTGTTATCTGGAAACCAGCGTGTCTTTATGGGCATGGTGCAATTTACGCCCACACAGCAGCACGTCTCACACCCGAACACAAACAGGCTTCCTGTAATAAAGTACAAAAAAGGAAGCACACAAGCGTATATTCTCCCTCTGTTTCCCATTAGGCTCTTGCCTGCTCAAGATGAAATATAATAACTCTAAACAGACACATTGTGCCCCTGAATGCTGATATCAAGTGTAATGTTATGTAACAACTCTCTCCCCTCAACGTTAAAGTGGCATCGAGTCTCCTCAAATGTTTTATCTGGAACCTTCTAATGCATACACCTATACAGTGCACCAGAATTACAAATTTTAACAAGATTTTCTCAATCATAGTGACAAAAAGAGAGCAACAAACATGCGGAAGAAGGTGTTTGGTCTGATCAGAAGAAAAATTGGTCCCCAAAAGGGAAAAAACGATGTCTTCAGGACAGTAAGCTTAAAATTATACCCAGAAAACCTGAGATTATTCAGATAAAATCCAATTATTGTAGCCCAGTCAAAGTCTACAGCTAAATCTATTTCAGTCTACAAAGAGACACGGCACTGAAAACCTGCGCAGCCTGAAGAATATTATCCCCAGAGCATGATTCTGCCACCACCAGTATCAGCATATTACACTTAGGCCAGAAACATTGTACCCCTTTTGCCAGAGCAGCTTTTTCCAGATTTATTCATATTTATAATTAAATGTATAATTAAACTACAAATACCTGTGAAATGGGGGTAGCTGGTTTAAACTGCATTACAACATTTAAAAAATAACATAAAAAATTGTCTTCTTCCCCTTAATTCTTTTATTTTAGGTATTATTTGAAATTGTATCTAAGTACTACCTGATGTATCTGATTCAGAACATCCCAAAAGTCCGTCGGTTTCTGCAATACGCTGGAAAACCATGCCGGATCACATGTGCTGGCATATGTGAATAAAATATGTTCAATAAAGATTTACTGTTTGAACTGTGTCTCACCTGCGCAAAAGCATAATAAACTGACCAGCGAACAATCACTGTGACACTGACAGGACGTTTTTGTTCATATGAGAGGAATGGTCATGTAATAAACAACTAAGGTCTCTGCACCAGCAGCCCCTCCCAGTCACTGCAGTCGCCTGTTCCTCTCGAGAACTGTCCTTCATTCACATTATCATGCGTTGTGTGCAGCGAGGCCAGCCCTACAGTCCTTACTGCACAGCCAACTGCGACTCAATAATAGAAATGCATACACAGTCAAGGCATCATTTTGACACAGACATGATGATTAATTGATGTGTTGAGGTTGCTGAAGGAATATTGCATGCAGTCGTGAGAGAAAAGTCTTGTCTTCCTGAGAAACAAAACTTCTTCGACCGGAAGAGTGACTCTTCAGAGCCATGAAACAGACTTGGCTCGCATACACTGATGAAACATGACCGTCGCTGCTTCTTACGCCAAAAAATGCCGGAACACTAGTCTATGTAGGGTAGGGGATGCTATTAAAGTAAACAATAGGCCGAGAGGTGGCGAGGTTGGCTGAATGACTGTTTTCATTAAGGAAACCAAACAAGGATAATTTAAATAGACTTATAGTACGAAATCCGTAATGACTATTGCAACTGCAACCACTTCATGATACGCATCATTGGTACTTAGTACATGAGGTAATATTTCTGGGGTCATGACAAGCTGCCAGTACGATTCACCAGTTCCTATGATGCCACATTAGTGTCTTTTCTGGATTAATCACCCCACAGAACAAAACTACGAGCTGCAAACAACATTCTGCAAACTTTTTCTCACTGAAAAGTTACGAGTCGCTTCAGTTTTTATTATTCCTCGCTCTTAAAAGTGGGACCCTATGGATGCTGCCACCAAGTCTCGCAGAAGGTCTTTTAAAGTCAGTCCTTGTCTTTAAGGAATCTGGTGGTAGCCACGTCCTCCACCAGGTGGCGTTCCCTCCATTTACCATCAAAAATAAATCAACTTAATTTCAAGTTCCAGGTTCATCCATAAATTCTGCTACAACGTGTTCTCGATCCGTCAGGTTTCTAGCTTGATGAACGATCGTGTCACAAGGGAGAAGTCCCACAGGGAAGTAACAAAGCTTTGAAGCCGAATTTGGCTTAAAAAAAATAAATTAAATAAAAATAGGATTATGAAGAAATCCAACCAAATTCAGATTAAGTTCAATGACTAGGAACCATCAGTCAGGATTTGTCCTTGAGATTGATTACTTTCATGCTAGAGTGACGAATATTTGTCACATTTTTTTGTGTGTGGTTATTTTCAATTATCAATGACATATTTGCTTCATGGAGGAATAAACATTCAAATAGTTCTTCCCTTATTCCCTATAATTTAGAAACAGTGACAATGCAACAATGCAAAACCCAACATTTGTACTGCAGCCAAAACCTTTCACTGTAACTCTCGATAAAAGGCCCAAGTCAATCAATTAGAAACATTGACAGTATATTTCATTTATTCAGCTCCAAAAGGGAAATTATCTTAACTAGTTTATTTACAAGCAAACCAAAAGTTTTTTTTTTTAATGTTCTTATCAATTATATATCTAATAAAAGCTAAATAAATCAATAAAATACTTTAACTAATAAAGGTTGACTGATCAAAAAAGACAAAAAGAAATTTGATAATAAAAAAAAATGGATATTTGCTTTGTAAGCAGAAAAACCGAAGTATGACTGGATTTGTTTACAATGGACCTAACCGAATTTTGAACCTATACTGGGTTAATATAACTCAACTTGCAACGAAGCAGTTTGTCATTGTGAATGAATTGAATCAAGAATTGCTCATCTCTGACAGATTTTTGATGTGTCTATCAGAATCGCATTTTGTTTTCTTCTCCCCCTAACTCTCTTCCAGGACCACGACAGTGAAATCTTCCTCCTCTGGTGAGCCTTAAGGTCTTGATCTGCGATTCCACAGCTGATCCCACCTGTCACCACAGATCTGCATAAAAACCGAGTCTCCGTGCATCGGAGCGGTCCCGCAACAGGGTTGAACAGGGAATGGGAAAAGAGATACAAGGCTCACACTATAGGGCTTTAAACCCAGCTAACAAGCTTTTTTGAGACTTGAGAAACACACTGCACATCATTCCTAAAACACCATCCATATTCTGAAACACGCTGGTGACATCAGGTGTTGTGGCCTGTCTTCATAAGCAGAAACAGTAAAACTGGTCATATGGAAAGAAAGCTGCAGACAAGATTAACCTGCGTTTATTTCAAATAGAATCAAAAACCTAATAATAATATATTGAAATTTGAGATTGCATTGTGAAAACGTTCGAGTTGTGTAAATAATATTTGCCAGACAGTGTATAGTTATAGATTCATGTCAAAACAGGGCACTCTGCTTTCTATAAGTAAAATATATAGAAAAGCTTTGGCTTATTTATAATTCAGGGAGGTACCTTTATTCTATTCTATTGTTTGTAACTAGATTTAAATCCGGCTGTGTTGGATTCATCCTATATTACGTAGCCGAATATCTTTTGGTGACAAATGGAATATCAGGACGCTGGTCAAGTCATTCAAAATATCCCATTTTAGTAATGAATACACCAACCTGACTTAAAGAGGGACACTTTCAGAGCTCTTCTCACCTGGGTTAGCATGTTCCTGCGGTCAGCTTCCTTACAGAGGGGCAGGTATTTATGTAGGACTCTAAGAGCGTGCTGTTTAAAGATGGCTGCAATGTACACGGTGGCCTCCACAATAGAAACTGGCTTGGTGAAGACCCCGTAAACAAACAGCACTCCTTCTTCTGAGGTCGTCCCTGTGGGGGCAGAGAACAGTCCAAAGAAACAAACACTTCAGCCTGTTGCTCCAAAGCGTATCACTGACTTCATGTTTCCTGCAGTTGTCAGGATTCAGACACACAACTTGTTTTTAATGAGGACCTGTGGGAATCCAGTGGAAAGTGGGATCCAGCTCCAGAATTAAAAAACTTAGATTATTGTTCATGTCTGTGTGCTCACGTGAGTCTCACCCAGCAGCAACGCCTTCTCTTTTTGCCAGTTGCCCTTCTGAAAGGCGGTGATGGCCTGCTCGGTAATCAGCTCTCCATCTATGTGCGGGCCCCACGTCTCAAACACCTCCAGGAACCTGAACGGGTTCACGATCTTAGAACCTGCGATCAAAAACAACACGGTCGTGATCCGGTGGTCTGTTTTCTTCTTTAAAAGAGTACAGGGGTTGAACTAGCTGAATGTTTTACTGTTAACAAAATCTATTTAATAAACCCTCGAAATCAGAATGGAAAAAGGAATATTTTAATTCCAGGACGCAATTTTTATTTCATAGGAATAAAATGAGGAAGTGTTTGGAAAAAGCTAAAATAAAAAAGCTGTGAAATTTATTAAGGATTTAAAATGTATGAAATAAATGAGATATATGAAATAAAAGCATTATTATAACAGTCATTATAAGAAATAAACACTATTAAAAATGGCTTTAATATCTGGATTGTTTCTCTAACCCTGATTTGGAACTCTAATAGAGGAAAAGAGAAAAAACATGTTTTCAGCCTTGAAAAGTGCTTGGAAACATGAAACGTCCAGCAGGAGTCATAAGTCATCTGAAAATCTTTTTAAGATCCACAAATGATCAAGAATAGGACAACTTGTCTGCAATTTCAGGACTGATGTTTCACATTAACCCATTCTACTCGCAAACATATAATTTAATCACAGAACTGCCCCAATTCCCACATATCAACCCGATAAATGAATAAAAGTAATGAACTAAATTTTAATTATTTTTTACGTTCTAGATTTATAAAGAAACAGAAAATCATTATAAATATAATAATAATGAAAACATTTATTTTAAATTGAAAAGCACTTTTACAACAAACAAGATCCTCAGAACCATTTGTATGGTTTTTGTGTTGGGAAAAAAAAAACAGTTAAAATGACTAATTAAACGTTAAAAAAATCATAGTTGACGATTTTCTCTTTACCTTTTATTTTTAAAAACTTGAAAACAAAAATCGGAAAACTCTCTTTGAGAGCTGAATCACAGTTCTATAGACACTGATCAATAAACCTGCCAACCATTGATGGATGACACTCATTTTCTGCTGCCAGACACTAAAACCCATGGAATTTCTCCTTCAGGGGCTCAAAGTTCACTTTAACCCATTTCATCTTCCGTTAACTCAAGATAAATAAAAGCTTTTCATCATCTTTCACAGATAAACACGCCGCGTCCTGCTGTCTGTCTTATGTAACTGTGTGGGCAGCTCTAAAATAGGGGGGTTTGTGGCACCCTACTTGTTTTCATCTGTGCAGCCAGGACGGCCTGCGGAGTGAGAGACAGCAGGCAGATGAAGTCGCTCGCCGAGCAATTGGTCTCTTTAGCAAAGTCTCTCCCCAGCCTCAGGGCTTCGTGTCTAGCAGAGAGACGGGGAAAAGCTATTTTAGATCGACCGATTGCTAGATTAGCGTGGAGACCTTCGATTGAGTATAAAGACAGCAGATCCTGTTGCTTCTGCCAACCAGAGCTGCCAGTTTCCTACCTGGTCTTGAGTGGGATGGAAAACGGCAGGCTCTGCAAGACGGCTTGTTTGAAAAGAGGTTTGCTGCTTTGAATCATCAAGTGAAGACCCCCTGACTGAGCGCCGGCACTCTCTCCAAAGATTGTTACCTGACCACAAAGGAAGGATATGGGATATACAGTAGCAAGATTGACACATCACAGATTCTGCTGCAACAGCATGTGCAGTGTTTGGTTTCCTGGAGCTTCATTTTGTACATGTCGAGAGACAATTTGATCCTGTAATGCTTTTTATTCAACATGCCTTTTACTTTGCGTCTCTATGAACAATAAACAAACAGTTACAGTCTTCAGCAAACTGTACGGGACAACCAAGTGTCAGTAAAAAACAGCTTGTTTTACGTTGCAAAAGCTTCACTGACAAACACTGGTGTGGGTTTGTGTGAGCAATCCCCGCTTGCCTTGCTGGGGTCGCCCCCAAACGCCGCGATGTTCTGCTGCACCCAGAAAAGAGCCGCCTGCTGGTCCAAGAGCCCGTAATTCCCCGTCGCGGAGGTCAGGGGATTTTTGCCCGACACCAGGAATCCAAACGCTCCTTCCACCACAGATGAGTTCACATGATCAGCAAGACACAAACAAACATAGCCCAGACGTTAATTTCGTGTCAATTGCAAATCCACATTTATTTGCATGCACCCATTTTCGGACGCCTGAAAGGCCGCTTGTTATGATTAAACACTCATTTTCTTCTGCGTTCTGTCACCCATATGCAAATTTAGAAGGTGATTCTATGATGTTTTTGTCTCTCGGCAAACCAGACGAATCTCCATTTGTCATATTTACAGCCAAACTCAAACCAGTCTCCCTCACCTAGTCGATACTCCAGGTTCACAACAATAGTGCGAGTGAAGTTGCTGATGAAGCGTCCGTCATACACGGGCTTAGAGGCCGAGCCGGCAACAAAGTCGCCCCCATGAATCCACGCCATAACGGGCAGGGGGCGCCACGGAGGGGAGGTGAGGTTGAGGTCGAGAGGCACAAAGACGTTGAGGTAGAGGCAGTCCTCGCTGACCTGTTGATGGATGGAGGTCGTTTAGCTTTTGGGTTTGCTTTGCCGTTACTGACCTACTACTATTTCCAAAATTTATTGAAACCCCCTAAAGGTACTATAAAGTATATATAGATATCCTACCATATTTCTTTCAAACATCCTCATGTTGTTTGTCCTCATCTTCCTTCCGTTCTTAATTGTAATCTTTCTTTCTACCTTCCGTTCTTCTGTTCTCCCTCCCCTATGTAGCTTTTCTACTCTCATCCTTTCTCCTTACTGGCTTGTTTCTGTCAACTCTTTGTTCCTTCTTCATTGCTCCCCCTTTTAACTACAGTTTCTGTTTCTTTGTACATGTTTAATGCTTGAAGTTGTTTTTGTAGATTATTACAAACAACACATTTAGAAGCTGCAAGCCTGCTGAGATAGTTCTTAGAGTCACACATGTAAGGAAAAGAAAGGACCGAAAACAAATGTGCGCCACACTGTTCAAATTTTTATTTGGATCATTTTTAGAACAAGAAATATTGTGTATTTTATGTAAACTATATTTGTACATTGTTTTACATAAGCTACCAAAAAAACAAACATAACCCAAAATCTGTTTAGTGTTTGCTCTAATCATTATATTATGTTCAAGAATGTTATTCAATGTCCTCAAATTTATGTACTATACCTGGAAAAACAAAAAAACAAAAAAAAACACCAGCAGCATTTAGATAGATGAAAAAGGCTGTTGCTTCGTACCTTTTTAGGACACTCTGTTGAGCTGGATCCGGTGCAGACCTGCATGCATGCTGCCCGAGGGAAAGAGGCATCATAAAGCCCAGACCAAGGGCTCACGGGTCTTGGGGGCTTCCAGCGGTAGGCTCCAACAGGAGGGTCCGCATAGGGTACCCCATAGAATATATGGGCCTTATCCACGGTAACCCCCTTGATCTTTCCATTTTTGGTAAACACCACTGGTCCATCAGCCTCATCTCTGCCCTGAAGGAGTGCTTTGTCCTCAGCTTGCTGTGTGACTACAAGGTCCGCCAGGCGCCTCAGCTCTTTAAGCTCACTGTCCCTGACAACCAGCTCTGCTCTCACCAGCAGGCCGTTGTAAATATTTCTCAGAAGTTTGATGGGGTCGATGCCATCATCATTTCCCCTCGCCTCTCCAGAGCAGGGCCTTAAAGTTATTGCAGTCAGCAGCAGCAAACACTGCCAGCTCTCCATTCTATAGCACTGAGCTTCTTATACCTCTCGACGGCTCGCTGCCTAAATCATGATTTGACTTGAATTAGGAACCACATGAGGCAGAGGTTATCCTTGGGCCCTCCACAGGCAGAGCATGACTTTAATTTCCCTGGTTATGTTTTAAGGCTATCAGACAAAAGGTGCCCTGTCTGGCTGCTAAATTAACTAAATTAACTCTGAACGAATGGATCCAGGACTACTAATGGGAGACAACTGGTCTTTCCTTTCCTTGATACGGGCTAATTACAGTCATTCATCCAAACTTATGGATGAAAAAAACGGTATTCATATATATATACATATATATATCTATATATATATATACATATATATGAATACCGTTTTTTTCAAATATATCTCACTAATATATATATATATATATATATATATATATATATATATATATATATATATATATATATATATATATATATTAGTGAGATATATTTGAATTTTGGGGGATTTTGTTAGTTTAGGTTAAAGGGAAATTGCAGTATTGCAAGTAGATTACACAGTGCCATCTACTGGTCTGCAGCGACACAACACAAAACAGTGAAATTTGGGAGGTCATAATGGGGTTTATGAGGAAATAAACAAAAATCAAGTGAGTCACTTGCATTTAAATGCTTCGAATTATAACAAACATTCCGGATATTTACCATTAAATACACCAAAAGAATTAAAACCCTTCCGACTTACAGCCAGAAACTTTAAAGCATTTTATCTACAGAGATAGACCAACACAAATAAGCAAAAAAATAAGAAAAATGTGATGCACATGTGTTTGCTATATAACCAACTGCCCTTAAAAGTCACTTAAATGGTATATAGGGTCAACCCGTGAGTCAGTAGACATTCAGCTGTTCTGTGAAGGCCACAGAGATTTGCTTAGAGAACTTCAGAAAGCAAACAGCATCACGAATAAAAAGGGAAATACCGATGTAGGTTAAGGAGAGAAGTTGTGGGGGAGGTTTAAGGAAATTTAGTTCTATTTTATGAGATGTGCAAATTTTTTATTACAGAAAAACAACATGATGCTGCTATTCCAACACTTCACAGTTGTGATGGCGTTCCCAGGCTTACAAGCTTTCCCAGTTTTCCTCCAAATGTAACAATGGTCATTATGGCCAAACATTTCCACGTAAGTTTCGTGTCTCCAGAAATTAGGGTGTTTTTCTCTGTCCCTTTGTTACGTTTCTGTTGGAGTAATGGCCTCCTTCTCACTGAGTGGCCTTTCAACGCTAGTCTGTGTTTGCATTGACATCCACTCAATCTAAGAACAGAGCTTTCAGACTTAAGTTCTCAATTAAACATTCAGATTATTATTCCTGACAGAACTACAACTGATCTCAAACACAAGAAAGATAAAACATAAACATTTGGCCTCATTTGATCAATTAACATAAAAATAGAATAACTACTATGAAAATTATTAATTAATTATGAACCCTTTGTCAGTTTTTTTTATGTCATCAGAAACCCTGAGCAGGTGAGTCATAGCTCTCCACACCTGCCTCTTATTAAAGGCCTGTCTGTCCCCAGCCTGTGCTTCTCAGTTTGGTAAACACAGCATACTTGACTGGAAGAAAAGAAAATGTAAGAACATTCACAAACAACAACAGAGTCTAATTGTTTTGGTTAATATTTTCCATATAATATCCAAATATTTTCAGGAACTCATTGGAATACTCCTTTGTCTTTTTTATATTAGTGCCTCATTCATTTGGTGAGTAAAGCACTACAGTTTTTTTGTGTTTCTAAGAATTTGATACATTGGTAAATCTCTGTATTCATGAAAATCCAGGAGGATGCAATGACATGTTGTTCTCCATATGCTGGCTGGACAAGGAGGAGGCTTTAAAAGGGTGAGCCAGATTTCCGAAATGTATTAAAGTCGCACATTGCTAACAGATAGCGTTCATTTGTTCAATTCCTAACAGTGAAAATGTTCAGGGAAAGAGCAATTAAACTAACTTTCAATGCGTCTCCCGTTTTCTAATATCACAACCTATGGAAGACCGTTCCTTCCAAAATTGGAAAATGTAAGGAAATGTCTAGATTAAATTATTCTGAAGATTGCATCCAAAAAATAAAACCTTTCTAATTAATTTGATTATAAAGTGTGCTATAAATTATAAGTAGTTTATCATTTGCAGAACTATTTAACAGTATCACCAACTTATTTTCCATTTCAGTTTAAATTGCTTTATCAATTTCTTTAATTCAATATTTTTACAAAAAAAAAATTCTTACCTAAAACATTTTTTACAAATTATTACAGAACAATGGAAAAAAATATTTTTCCACAATAACCAGAATTTAAATTTTTTTTTTTTTAGTTTCCTACACCTTTTGCACAACAGAAGAGCTGAGGGTGTCAGTCACATGTTGGCTTGTAGATGTCTTCACTTATGACAGGATTTAATTCTAACAAGAATTGGCCTGTAGATTTTCTCACACAGAGCTTCACCATGTTGGTCTCCTCTATTTATTTACAGCTATGCTAAAAGTAAATTTTGTACAGTTTTGATTTCTATGGACCAATCTTTTTTTTTTTTTTTTGCAATTCTATAAACCCTTTAGTTTAAAGTTATATTCTGTAAACTAGATCTGAAGCCAAGGCCTTATCCTACCGTTAAGGAACGGGACAAACTTGAGTTTCTTGAGCATTCTAAGGTTTAGAATAGTAGATGTAAAGTAATCCGAAGTTTAGATTATGGGGTAACGGCAGATTTGTCAAATTGATATTTAGTTCAGTTTTTGAATATTTATTAAATTTATTTTTCAGGCTAAGTGGAAACTTGTGGCTTAATGGCACATCCTTGAACTCCATCGGAAAAGCATCTCAAGTTACATCTGTAACTGTTTCTCCTGTTGTGGAAAACGAGGTTGCACTCGAGTATGGAGGCTTTGCTCAAAGATGGACTTTAACAATTAGCCCACGTAAGGACAAAAAGACCAGTTTTTTTTGTTGTTTTTTGTATCAACAATTTCTACCCAGTAAAACCCTTTCCCATCTTACCTTTTAGACACGAGGATGATCAAAATCAGAGGTAGACACAAACCCTTACAGCAGCCAACAAATGCAACCAAGGTATTAATAAGATCTATTAGAGCTTTACTCTGTTGTGGGATGAGTAGATTTTCAAAACTCTACTTTGCTCCCATTGCTAGAAACTTTAATGACATATATTTGCTTCAGGGCCTTCTGGAGTTGCTTGACCCTAATGAGGTGTTTGCATGTGAAAGTGGTGCAACGTTCCTTTACCAGGATGATAACTTCTTTCTCGCCATTGGTAAGAATAACTTTTTACCAGTTTGTGGAAATTTTAAATTGAGATTGGCGTTTTGAACGACTGGAATAAAGGTTTTCTCTCCTCTGAGGTCATACGTTGCGTTTCCCCATCAAGCTGGAGTCCAGGAGTCCCTATATGTTACTAGTGTCCTGGTTGGTAAACAATCCAGATGATGTCTCTACTCACATGGTGACCCTTTACCACATTGAAATCGGGACCTACAACTCTTTCACTGAGGACACCACCGCGTTGAACCACTACCGTTTCACTGCCTTGGACCCATGCAGCCGCTACATGGTGTGTGTGGAGATTGCAAGCACACATTCCTTCACATGCCTCTCTACTATTTCAGGTATAAACATGTAGACATTAATGACGTTTGAAGGACTTTAGTTTCTCTCATTAAATGTTCCCCACCCCCACTAGACCCAGACATTCCGAAGCATTTTCAAGTGGCATCATGGAAAAGCAGCAGCATATCCTTGGCGTGGGACTGCCCTGAAAACCTGAAGTACTCTGTCTTCCTCCTCACAATCTTCTACCTGAATGGTACCGACCATGTCACAGATGAGGTGGAGCTGTGGCTGACCGATGACGGTTTCACATTCACGCTACCTGACTTGCAGCCTTGTGTGAGGCTTAAGTTTGGCCTGCAGACTGTCTGCCAATTGGGGTTGGAGTCACGCTACAGCCGAATGCTTCTGAATAAAGGAAACTCTGGTAGGTCCTGTGTGTTTTGTGCAAAATTTTATAGGATTTTTATTTCACTTTAAAATCAGCTTTCGTTATTCCAACTTGGGATTTCCGGTCATTATTTGTTTGGGGTGTATCTGTGACAGTTGAATTTTGGTCTGGACTTTCACGAGACAGTCAAAATATTAGGAGGTGCTTTCATCTAAACCATACTATTGTAGCTCTGCTACAACTGCAGAAATTGCCCCGTATTTACCTCTATAAATGAAACCAACTTTCCTGTCACTTCTAAAGAAAAGCATGCCCACATCTTAATGGTGCCACCAAAATGCTTAACTATGGAAATTTTCTTGCTTCAGGGAGCTTTGTATGTTGGTCGAGATCATACAATTGCCTATGTTGTTCCCAACGTTGATTGACTGCATATATTTTTGGATTTCTTATAGCAATTGCTTTCTTCTTTGCCCTCTTCAATCATAATGTGGTCTCATCTAGTGCTAGACCAAAAGTTTATTCCCCCACTCTGCAGATTATTTTGTTGTCTCTACTGGTTTGTATCCCAGTTCTATTTTAAATTCTGTTTAATTGGAGGGAAAACGCATGTATTGGTAATGGGTTCCTCCAAAGATGGATATAAGTGCAAAGACTAAAAAGATTTTAATGTTAAATTAGCATGAGTAAAAGTTCTTCAGAACATCATGGTCCTAATGTTGTAAAATCTAATCTGTGTTCTGTCTTCTTGCCAGACTTCTCCAACATTTACTTGTTGCATCAGACTTCATTTGCGCCCAACAATTACACTCTGAGCTGGGAGATAAAGAACACCTCATCTATCTCCATGTTTAGAGTTTACCATGAGGGGACGCTGGAAGGCACCACACTCTTGACCACACACACTGTGACAAGACTCCTGCCATGCCACAAGTACCAAGCCAAGGTGGTTGCAGTATGTGGTGACAATGTGTTAATGAGTGCCAGGACTATAACTACTCACACAGGTAGCACAAACTTGAGCATCCAACATTTGACAGAAAGCGTACCTTCTGTGTTGCGGTACTCTCATTCCTGCTCATTGTAAATGCTATATAATCTGTTTAATCAGGACCTGGTGGTGTGTCTGAGCTCAGGTACCGCTCCAATGATTCCACCGCTCTGTGGACTAGCAGCCTCTCTAATCAGCCATCTGTGGCCTACATTTATGAGCTCTCCCTGGAGAATGGCACTTTATTCGAGGGAGACCATATTTCCAACACTGAACTGCCTCTCCCAGGGCTGGTGGCAGGAAAATCCTATCTCCTGGATGTGTGGGAGCAGTGCGACGGCCTGTGGGAGTCTGAACCATCTCATTTGTGCTTCGAAGCAGCTAATTCAACATTCAAGATTGATGTGAGGGCCATCGAATCCCGTCCCAACAATGGTCAGTCTGTGGTGTCATCAAAGTTGTCTTTTGTGTATAAAAAATAACATTTGTAAACGGGTCCTCTGTAGAGCTGCAGCTCGATCTTGACAACACTGGTCTCAGAATGGTCGTACCCTGGACTCTGCCTGATGAACAACAGGATGACCTGTCAGAATCTAGAGCAAAACTGGATACAATTTTAAAGGCAAAGGTGCGACAAATGCATATTTCAGAATATATCCCTCTTGACAAATGCAGACATGTGCGAAAGTTGTTCATGGGACAACTAATCTTTATACATGCCACAAATCTGGTTGGAACGGAAGATTGACAAGAATTAACACTGACCATCAGTCATAGCACAATTTTCAGATCTTTTTTTTTTCTGTTGAGATCTTCAAATCCAATATTTGTCTTTCCACTTCAGAGCAATTTGCTACTTCTTTCATCTATTGCAGAAATCCCAGAGACGAGCATTGAATTCCTTTGGTTGAACTGAAATATTGACAAATTAAAAGGCTCTGAATGTTTTGGCAAGAAACTATACATTTCATAAACCCTCACATCTGTAAAAATCATCCACCTATGAATTGTTTAATTTAAGTAACATTTGTATAAAACTAAAATGGACTAACAGAAAGGGGTATGGTGTTGATAGATTTCTGTGAATGTGTCCTTTAGCTTGAGGAAGTCTTAAAGGATTTTGAGCAGCCAGCTCACATTGAGCTGGATTCTATGGAACCTGCAGATGAGCCAGGAAGCACAGAAGTTGTGTTTAGGTCCTTCGATGCCTCCAACATCCAAGAAAGGGTCGCCTTACCGGTTGACGATCAGCTCAGTTACATTGGTTCTCTTAACATGACTGACATGAGAGTTAAGAATGGGGTCATTTATTGGGATGGTAAGTGTTGTCAAACAACTTGACTTGGCATATGTACTTTTACATGCATTTTCTAATAGTTAATTTGTATTTTAGGTCCAGACGTGTGTGCTTCAATGCAACCTCACTGTCCCCATTATACAGTGTGTACCAACACTCGGGGCTCACACTCATGCGTTTGCCAGGATGGCTACTATGATGTCAGTTCTTTCCTGCCTGGAGTTTCACATCCAGTTTGCAAAGGTACAATATAAACATCTTGCACCAACTAGTTGAGTTGACAATGAATTTCTCAGTTTAACAAAAATATTGTAAACTTAAATAAATCGGAAGCTATCTGTACTGAGGGTAATGTATGGTTAAAACTGAGGTATGCCTGTAACTTTGCATGAAAGGCCAGAATTTCTTCCACAATAAGTCATAGTATTTCCAATTCTTTCTGAAAGGGATTCTACAGGCTCAGGACTCACGGCATTTAAGATTTCATAAAGCTTTTCAAGTTGGTCTTGCATTAATTCACCATCCTCTAAACAACAGATCATCTCTGTGATTGACACATAAATACCTACTAATGGTGTACTTTACTGTATAACTGTACTTGATGAATGTGCAAAAAGCTGACAGGCAAGCTAGAACCAGAAACTTAACCTTTATCAAATTTTAAGTTGTTTTCTAATGTATTTTTTTCCACTCACAAATTTTAAGAGTATTCCGATACTAAGTACATATCACATGTTAACTAGGACCCTACCTCAGCACATGTTCACACTGCTGTGTTAATAATGATGCTCCACAGCGAATGCTTTTTTCGCAGATACACTGCTTATGTATATTCCATCCTTCACTGTGCTGTACAGTCCATGCTGCTGAATGTACAATCCTGTTCTGTCAATGCACCGTACAATGTAAAGTGCTGATCATGTTACTGACGGTACAATTTCCTGTTGGAAGTTACCTCCAAAATGAAATCCTGCATTACTGTCTTAAACAGATAAAGGGTTTTTCAGCCAGTGTCTGGATAAAGTGATGATTGGCGGAATAGCGAAAGCATACCTGACATCTGTTTTTGTGGGAAAGATTGAGGTTAAACTGAATGATGGCCAGTGCCCAGTAAATGAGACTGAGGCTTTGTACTACTTTCGCATCTCACGAAATCCAACAGAGTGTGGGATAGAGAAAAAGGTAAGGCCTAAAGAAAATATCCTCGTAAGCTATTCCAAAAGAGAAAAATCCTTAGTGGGAATAAAAACGGTCCGAAGCTAAAGGTTTTCCACTGGTTTTCTTTGTTCCAGGTGAACAAAACCCACATTGTGCTTCAAAATTCTCTCCGCATCAGTCTGAGTAAAGAGCACACAATCAGCCGACGGGATCTCAAAGTTGTCTGGAAGTGCATCTACCCTCGACATTATGTCCGGAACGCTCAAGTCATTGCTGATATGGAATGGTGAAGCACACATTATGGAGTTCTCACAACCTTATTTTAAAAAAAAATCAAATCTATAACATAAAGTTTTTAAATGTGCTTTTCGGTTTCAGGCTGTCTTCGTTCTCCTTGGTGGAGTTTAACTCCTCAGTGCAGCTGGGTCTGACCATGTACTTGTTTAAGGAGGAGGGTTACATTAATGCTTACATGGATACCGTTGAGCTGCGACACGAGGACACGTTGTACTTCCAGGTTGCTCTAGAGACCAACCGTTCTTTTGCCTCAAATCTTCTGCTGCAGGTCGAGTCCTGCTGGGCGACTGAGAGCACCGATCCACAGGATGAGATCAAGGCTGTTTTTCTTGAAAACGGGTATTTTGTTTTCTTTTACAAATTAAACATTACCTTCTAAACATGGTGTTTATACACTCCTGGCTTGCTGAGTATCGACTGTAACTGGCATCACACAAGAGCTTCAACAAGTGTTGCTAGGACCCAGCCATTCAGTCACCACAGTTTGGGTCCTTTACGTTTCTTAAAGATAGATGTTATAACACAGAGGGCTATAGAGTGGCTTCATAGCTGCAAGTGGCTCTTTTGATTTTCCTCAATGACTCTTTGAGACTTTCCCTCTAAGCAGCTTTTAAGCAGGGATCTGCATTTAGGGCCGAGTACCCACCCATAGCGGGCAAATACACCTACGAGTCTCATGGCTAGTGGAGTAGTGCAGTTTGATACTTGGACATGGGGCTGACATCTGTGATCACTATTCATCACAACATTGCTCAAACGTGGATCTGAAGAAAATGTTTGACTTTGTTTTGACAATCTTTACACTTTAAACTATTAATTTCTGGCTGTATGTTTCATGTTTGTGTCATGCAGGAAGCACTGTAGCATTATAGTCCCTGGTTCCTTTTTAGCCTCCAATGGGATTTTCTTTTTTGGTTCTTTATTTCTTCATCTACTGTATCTTCCCAGATGTGTTAATGTCATCTGACTAAAGAATTTCCTTTGTTTGCTTTGACCCTTGATAGATTGAAGCAAACTTGAGCTCTCATGGCTTTCTTCTTGAAACTCTTTGTTGCCTCTCTAAAAATTATTCCGTTGGGAGTGTTTAGTATTTTAAATTTGGCTAGTTATGTACTGCTCCTCTTCAGCTGTCCCACAGACAACACGTTCCAGTGGCTCTCTGTTAACGGCCAAACGCCGAGAACCAGATTTTCCATCCAGATGTTCCACATGCCCAAAGGCCTACCACTCTACTTTCACTGCCTGACCAACATATGTGGACAAAGGGAAGACTGTACTGAGGTAAAGCTATGAAATTAATCTTGGCTTACCAAATTATGACTTCTGGTCAACTTAACATTGATGTTAAAACCAGTTCTAACTTTCTTTTATCTACATGATGCTACTTGGTACTACATTAAACTGTGCAGCCAAATACAGCATTCATATCGACCCCACTAATGTAGCACTATGCAACCTCTCAGGACTTGAAATAACCAGATTTGGTTATCAGTTTTGGACAAGTCCGAGTTATAGCCAACTTTTGGTTATTGCTCAGACCTTCTGAAAATTACAACTGTTACTACAACATCCCTTATATTAGCATTTCAGTTTGAAACGCATTTTTTGGCTTCATAGAGTGGATTTCAAACTGAAGGAACACCATAACAACAAAATAAAACACTATTCCCTAGTCTTTTTTTTTTTTTTTTTTTTTTTTTGAAGGGTAATTTATAAATACGTTTCCTTTTGCTTTCCAGTCAGTATCTTAAATTTGTGAAACTGACTTCTTTGAAAGTTTAATAATATAAAATTACTATTGATTTAATCCTACATACAAACTTTTATTTTGGTATTTTATGGTATTGATTTAAGTGGAAACCAGTTGATACTTATTTTAATACAGAGCTGCACCAGCCAGCAGCGTCCAAAAAGGTCAGCAGGTCAGACGGACGGACGAGGGAAACAAGCCACCGTTGTGTCTGCTGGGCCGCTGACTGTCGACACGAGGGTGAAGTCAATGAATCCATCTGACTGTGAGTTTGTCATTTCATCAGATAGATGTATTAAGTGTCCAATTACAGCTAGAGGGCATGTTTAAATATGAATGGCTTTTATTTGTGGCATTCAAAAGAACACATTTCAATTGACAAGTAATAAATAAGATAAATGTTGGCAACAAGCTCTGCAAACATCTTGGTATGCGTTTTGCGTAAACTTATTTTTCTCTTTCAGGGCCAGAGCACATGAGTGTGGTTGGCATCATTGCTGCATCAATAGGCTTTTTAGGAATCTCTGTGCTCTCTCTTAGTGCCATTAAAGCAGTCATGGTGTATTATGAGAAGCTACGCCTTCAATAAAATGTTTGAAACCTCCTCTGACTCTTTTATGTTGGTGTGACAATGGTAACACATTAAATTAAAGCTGCAAGCAGCGATCGGCGGAGCACGAGCACTACCGCCCACACCGCGTACTAAATGATCTTTCTATTAGGACTTTCTATTAGGAGAGGTGATTAGATGGCGCTTTAAGTCATGTCAACAGTTTATATAGCAGCCATCCAACTCACTCACTCACTGTGCCGCATTAAATATCTCGCTTAGCATCATGGGAAAGTAATAATACAAAGTCTACCCAACTAAGTCATGGTGCCTCACTACATATACCGCTAAGCATCATGGGAAAGTAATAACACAATGTCTACTCACCTTAACAGCTACCATAAACATCCTTTGGATTTTAGTGGCTTTATGGTGGTTTAGGTCAAAAATGGCTGACTTCCTGTGGGACGTGGAACAGGGCTCCGAGACACTTTTTCATAGGTCCAGACAAAACACACAATTGTGCCAAATTATATTGGTTGTTTGTCAAACCATGGCTTGGGGCTGTTTTTTTTGAAGATTTCTAGGGGGGGCTGTGGACGCATTGTCAAGTCCATCAAATATTGGACCGCACACTTGTTGGGGGCTGGATAAGGATTCATGCGAGAGAGTTTGGTGCATCTGGGCTCCAAACTATGGAATTTAGAGCCAAACGTATGGTAAATGCGTGATGTCTGACTTCGCCACTGAAAACTATTTGTGCTTTGAAGCAAGTTAGACCAACGTGTTATGTGTGTGTTTTCCTTCAAGACCATGTTGATTAAATTACTTATTCATATGACCACATAGGATGGTCAAGCATCCGACTTGGATGACTCATACCAACGTTGGTGGAAATTGAGCTTTTTATGTGAAAGTTATAGCTGCTGGAAATTCATGGCGAATACGCCAAACTTGAGACCTGGTCCTGCCCCTTTAACATTCTCAGAAACTCAAGATTTTGATAAATGTTAATCCCCAATGGCTTATGTGCATAGTGACCAAGTTTGAAGCTGATAGCTCCAAATCTCTAGGAGGAGTTCGTTAAAGTTCGACATGTATGAAAACTGAAACGGCCAAATTTGACCCTTTGACCCAAAATGGTGGACTTCCTTTTGGATTTAGGGCACACCTCAGAGACTTTTTCTTTTTCTTTCTTGTTTTAGGGGGAGCTACCTATATACCGAGTTTCAGCTCTGTAGGACTTACAGGTTGGTCTATCTCACGTTAGGGGGTGCTTTAGTGTGGTTTGGCCACGCCCATTTTTGGTCCCATTAAAATACTGAAGTTTGAGGTGGGAGAATATTTTGGGTGAAGTTTGGTGAGTTTTCGTATATGTTCAAATTAGCGAAACAGGATGTGGGGGAAGACGGAAGGAAAAAAAACATAAGGAAAAAAATAAACCTAACAGATACAATAAGCCTTCGCAGGGCTTAGCTGCTCGGGCCTAATTAAATAATAGTTGTTGGAGAGGAAGATAATGTTATAAAGGATAGGAGGACTACTTAAAAAATTAAATTCAAATACCTGATTTTTGATTGGTGCAGTTTGCCCAGATGTTTTTCATGCTATTTAATTTTCAAAGCTTTAAACGCTCAGTGGATGATAACCATTCAAGAATGATCCGTTTTTAAAGTGCAGTAAAGTTTTAAAACTCTATATAATCACAACGCCACTTTTATAAACCATATGACCCAGCAAAATTCCAATCTATAAATGTAAGGATTATAAAATTAGGTTTACAAAATAGCTGAAGTGCTGTTTGGATGTTTAGACACTCCTTAGTAAAATTCCTCTAAAACAAAATTTTGGTTGCTTTAGGAATTAACAGAAGTTACCAGAGTCCTGCTGTGTGGAAGTTATTCTCTGTATAAAATAAGATGTTCTCTGGCAACATCAGAGGTTTGTAGGCAAACATTAGTGATGACCAGGGAACAAAGCCAACATGTCAGGAGTGAGGTGGTGGAGCAGTTTAAAGCAGGGTTTAGCTATTAACTGTTCCATAATGTCACAGGTACATGGGGGATAGTTTCATTAGATCAATAGTTTAATTATACAGAAATTATAGAAAACAAAGAAAGGTCTAAATCAAACACAAATGAGCCAAACTCGAAGTGTTATGAATTCCTTTTTTAACCCCAAGCCTCAAGGTATTGAATTAAACAAGATCTAAGACTGATCACGTTATTTGTTTAATACTGATATATAGATATATGTTAGGATTTTGCTATGCAGAGCAGCAATAATGTTAAAAGGAATTAATTTAAATAAATAAAAAAGCGCAGTTACGTTTACAGGAAGTAGCGACGTCCTGCGTCGGCGAACGGTTGGTTGGAGGCGGAGTTGAGCTGTGGGAAAACGAGTGAGCGCAGCAAACAAACGAAGGCCGTAGGGTTTGATTTTGGTGGATCGCATAAACTGCACATTGACTGTAGCAATATGGCTTCTACATCAGGAGGAAATAGTGGAAATGAGATGGAATGGATGATATCGAGATCAGCACGAATGAAAAGAGCACTTAGAAAGAGACAAGAAAGGGCGAGAAGTTGGTCGGAAGAAAGTGAGGCAAGAGCCGAAATGAGCAAAAGGACAAAAACAAACGAACGGGCGAGTTCACGAGAACAAGATGACTTTACAATGAACGTTGAATTCAAAGTCGTGGTGGAGTTTAATATTCATCCGATCAGCTAACCAAAGCAATAGAGGAGGAAATAGGGAAAATCAAAACGGCTAGAATCATGAATAACAGAAGAGTGCTAGTACATGCTGTCAGTGAACCACAACAACAGAAGATAATCAAAATGAAAACCTTGATGGGGGAAAGAATTAAAACATATATTCCTAGATCTTTAGCAAGGCTGAGAGGAGCAATTTCAGGAGTTCCACTTGAAATGACAATGGAGGATGTGAAAAAATAAATCAAAGGAGGGAAAATAACAGACGCCACCAGGATTAAAAGTAAAAGAGACGAGGAACTTAAAGATACTATGGCAGTAATTCTTCAGTTTGAAAATGTTATGCCAGAAAATATCCTGCTGGGATACATGAATTACAGAGTTAGAGATTACATCCCTAAACCCCTTAGATGTTTTACTTGCCAAAGAATGGGACACATTGCAAAGGATTGTAAGGGAAAAGTTAGGTGTGCAAGATGTGGAGGTCCACATGAATATGGAAAATGTGATAAAGATGCTAAAATCAAATGTTGTAACTGCGGAGGAGAACACGGCGCTGCATATGGTGGATGTCAAGTACAAAGGGAAGCCAGAGAAGTTCAAAGAATCAAAATAACAGACAGAGTTTCATATGCTGATGCTTTAAAAAGAGTAAGGACAGATGGTTCAAGAGGAATGAGGTTGGGAGAATCAGATCAAATAAACACAACTTTGAATACAAGTCATTATTATTATAATCCATGTAAAAATCTTGATTGTGAAATGTTTAAGGAAATGGCAGGGAAACGACTTAGAAGAGAATTATGGTGTGGTGATTCCAATGCCCACAATAGTCTTTGGGGTAGCAGGAAGACAGATCAGAATGGCAACATAATTGAAGAAATGATGGATGAAAGGTCATTAGTTTGTCTTAATAATGGAAAAGGTACAACAGTAAACATATATAGAGCACTGTTTCATGTCTTGATATTACATTAATATCTGACTGTCTTGTTAGTTCATTTGAATGGGATGTCAACTGGGAGTCTACATTAGGAAGGGATCATTTTCCGGTGAGTACAATAATTAATCATGATATAAACACGGAAGAAAAGTTCATATTAACAAGATGGTGCTTTAATAAAGCTAATTGGCTAAAATTTAAAATAAATTGTGAAAAAAGCAGTCATATGATTACATTAAAAGGGAACATTGAAGAATGTACAAGTCAGATAACAGAACATATTTTAAATGCTGGAAATTCTAGCATTCCAAAAATAAAAGTAAAAGGTATGAAGAAAGTAGTTCCTTGGTGGAATGATGATTGTAGTAGAGCAGCTAAAGACAAGGCATTTAACAAGGCATTTAAAATATTACAGAAAAATGTAACTACCGAAAACCTTATTGTATATAACAAGAAAAGAGGTATGGCTCGTAACACTATTAAGGAAGCAAAAAAGAAAACATGGAGAGAATATTGTTCCTCAATGGGATCAGAAATAGAATTACAGAATGTTTGGTCTATGTTTAGGAAAATGACTGGGAAAAGAAATAATGTTAAAATACCATCCTTAGTTAGAGGTCAGGAGATATTAGTTTTAAATAAAGATAAGGCAGACTTATTAGGCGGGACATTTGCTGCAGTTCATAGTGGTGAACATCTTACAAACATTCATAGACAGCAGAAGATTCAAAAACTTGGAGAGCTTAAAAATATATTGGAAAAATGTCACAAATATATGTCAACACTAGATATGAATATATCCATGAAAGAAATGAAATCGGTATTGAAAGGGACAGGATACTCAGCTCCAGGGGAAGATCAATTATGCTATGCTATGTTTCGACAGATTCCGGAAGTAACATTGAAATTAATATTAAAAGTTTTTAATAAAATATGGGAAGAAGGTTTAGTACCAAATAGCTGGAAAAGGGCAACAATTATACCATTTAATAAGCCCAGGAAAGACCCTATCAGTCCAAATAACTATAGACCAATAGCTTTAACTTCTCATTTAAGTAAATGGATGGAGAAAGTTATAGTCAATAGATTAGGATTTATTCTTGAACATAAGAAATTAATTAATGGATATCAGTGTGGCTTTAGAACAGGGAGATCAACAATGGATGCACTAACTAGAGTCAGTAATGACATACAGAAAGCTTTAAAAATGAAGGAGATAATGATTGTAGTATTTTTTGATATTGAAAAAGCATATGATTCATTATGGAGAGAAGGACTACTTATAAAGATTAAGCAGATGGGAATCGGTGGGAAGATGTATAATTGGATAGCAAATTTTTTGCTGGATAGGAAAATAAGAGTGAAGATTGGGAATGATTATTCAAAATAATTTAATGTGGAAAATGGAATTCCTCAAGGTAGTGCAATTAGCCCAATCTTATTTAATATCATGATAAATGTATAAAATCTGCACTATATGCAGATGATGGGGCCATATGGATGAGGGGAAAGAATATAAAACATGTGGTAGGAAATATTAAGAAAGCAATTAGTAAAGTAGAAAAATGGTTGTACGAATGGGGTTTTAAATTTTCAGCAAGCAAGTCTTGTTTTATGGTTTTTACAAATGAGAGGAATATTGATATAGGAACAATAACATTATATGGACAGCCGTTGGAGGGTAGTAGAATTTAAATATCTAGGATTATAGTTGGATAGTTCTTATACATGGAAAACACATATAGATAACTTGGAAACTAAATGTAAGAAAGTTATAAATCTACTAAAGGCTGTGGCTGGAAACAACTGGGTTGCAGAAAGGCAGTCATTATTAAACATATATAGGGCTCTCATGAGATCAATAATACATTATGGCAGTTTAATATATGGAACAGCAGCTAAAACAACACTACAAAAGATAGATACTTTAAAGAGTAGGGCTTTACGTATATGTACAGGCGCAGTGAAAACAACACCTATTAATGCTCTTTTAATAGATACTGGATAGACTCCACTTGAAATGAGAAGAGTAAAATTAGCTCTAGCTTATTGGATGAAAATTAAAAATAGTGTGGAAGAAAATGTAAATTCAACAATTTTGCAGAACTGCTGGGAATATTCAAAATTTCAGAGTAATAGATTTGGATGGACAATAAATAAATTGATTAAAATGTATGGATAAGTTAGCAAAGAGGGCTTTAAACGGGCAATAACAATTACAATTCCTTTTGGGAAAGGGGAAGGGAAATCTCATATTAAAAGTGACGAGATGGAAAAATGGCAAAAAAGGTGGAATGAGGATAAGAAGGGTAGAAGATTGTATAGAGTTCAAAAGTCAGTATTGATTAGAAATATTAAAATGAGAAATCGAAGGGAGGAAATAATAATGAGCAGATTGAGAGTAGGTCATACCTATTTAAATGATATTTTGTATATGATAGGGAGGAAAAGTAATGATAAATGTGAAGGATGTGGAGAGAAAGAAGATGTAGAACATG
>JAVLVB010000430.1:162136-189224 GCA_032876305.1 Orestias chungarensis | reverse complement strand
CAGTGAAATGCAAATATATTACACCGGAGGGCCACCCTGCCCCCCCCCCCCCCCCCCCCAAAAAAAAATCCGCTACATTGCTCCTGGAAAATTGCACTTTTTAAATGTTGTGGTACTTGTTGGTTTTTATGTTTCCTTTATTGTTGTTTCTTTGGGAATAACTAATATATTAACTTGGGTGTAGATGTATTCTTAAGAAAACCTAACTGGATCAGTAAAAATATATATACACTACTCACAAAATGTAGGGATATTTGGCTTTCGAGTGAAATTTGTGGAAAATGTAAAAAGTTCCCGCTACAGTGATATCATATCACGAAAGTAGGACACTTTTTTTTGTGAAGTGCCTTGAGACGACACCTGTTGTAAATTGGCGCTATATAAATAAACTGATTCTTGATTCTGGTGATTTCCTCATCTCAAACAATTTGTTGAAACAAAAGTTAACAACAATGGTGTGTACAGCACAACAAAAAATGTCAATGTCTCAATAACACGTCATGTCGGAATCAGAAATCAGAATCAGAATCAGAAATCATTTATTGTCATTCGCAACACATGGGGTACATGAGCACGAACGAAATTACAGGGGTGACGAAGCCGCAGCACCTGTGGCGCGCCACCGTCGTGTCCTTAAGGACAAGGGAAAATGACACATAGGGAAAGATGAGGGAAAAAAAAATACAATTCACACTTTATCCTTGACAGGATACAGCTTGAAGTTCCAAAAAAACCTCTGAACAAAAAAAAGCCACAACAACACGACAGAAACAGAGCCTTGGGATGAAGATGATGATGAAGGCGTATGCAGAGCTGGTATCAGTGTGTGTGAGTGTGTGTGTAAGTCTGTGAGCTGTGCTCTGTCATTCGATGATAACATAGGTCTATTCAGTTCAAACAGTTCCACAGATGTCAGGTGGAGGGTAGGGTTGCAATGGAAAGGAGCAGCTTGTTTACATAGTTTCCAGGAGTAGTTGAAGATAGCAGACCGTCAAGGTCGGCCCAGGGAGCCGATTCGAGGATCAAACACCTGTTGTGACTTTTGCCGTTAAGCTCCTCGTTAGAGAACAGCAACATGTGCAAAAAGTACTGAAACATTTAACAGTTGGACAGGTGCTTTCAAAAGCTTAGAGAAGGTCACATTAAGTTCACCTGTTAAGGTTTGAATGCAGTTTGGGCTCATCCTGAAATTCAACCCGACAGCCAAATATCCCTAACTTTTGTGAGTAGTATATGTATATCTAAAATTACAATCCTTCTCTGAAATGGCCTGCAATCAAAAGCAAATATGCATCAACCTAAAATTATATATGATGTAAATTTAAGTAATTTCATGCAATCATTTGACTGAAAAACCAATTGCATTCAAGAAATCAAACGGGTTAGAGCCTTGTTTTTATAGGGGGGGACAAAAAGCACCCTCAAGCCTATTATCAGAAATATCTAGGGTTTTAGAAAAAGATACTTTATCTGAGGAGTCTCATAATTTGTGCCTAAAAATAAAGTTTCGTAATGGGGGAGCTCAGAATATTTCATCCCAATCTGATGGGCCCATATCGGAAATGGGAATGTTGCAAAGAAAAATTTGTTTAATTAATTTGCTTTGGGAATGAGCAAAAGAAAAGACAGATTTCTGTCCATTCCTTCTTGGCTTTACCTGCTTGTCCTTGCATGATAACAGGATTTGGTAGTACCCACCTCCAGCAAATAATGGGCAACAGCCAATGACTTGTCCCTGTGTCCAAAATGCTTCATAGAAAGGTCACAAGTGTATCCCATGGCAACACAGAAAGACCGGAGTATCCAGAGAGAAACCCTTTATGCCCTAGAGAATTTTTGCTGTCAAACAACTGAGAACACACAAATATCACAGAACACGGCAGCATTTTTATGAAGACGTAATCACTAAAAAACATGTAAGTAAAATGATTGGGATGCAAGGAGGTTTTAAAATGAAGATGAACTGTAAAATGGAATGATTCATATGAGATCGATCAAAAGATGTTTCTTCCATCTTTTCCTGGGTAAAGCTGCTAGGATTTCCTTAGCAATTGCAGTACCAGTCATACTGGAACCTAGGCAAGGCTTTGAACCATCCAGAAGAAATGCGGGTCCTTGTAAAGTTTATCATCTTGGCTTGCTTGTTATTTTTTAAAGAACATTCCACTAAGTCTCAAGTTACCACATTGTGAGAAAGTCGGCCAGTCTAACAACAGTTTTCCGCCGTGTTAGGCTCTTAAATCTGTAGACTAAACATATGTCAGAAAAACTAACGAGGTGGCATTTCTTAACTGTACATTACTGTCAGAAAAACCTGTCAACACTTTTTTTATTTTCACTGAGTAAAAATCTTTGTAATAACTACAAAATCCTTGTGCAATAACAGAAATCTTTACTGACAAAAACAACACCAAACCTAGAAAGGTCTTCCAAATTTACAGGTCTTATTTGCTAATTATTTCAAGTCACTAGTCCAGCAAATAAATCTTTGTCCCACAACTGTGACATTAAAACACGAACAGCTTTAGAAAAAGGAGACTTCTTTAGATATTTGCAATTTAGACAATATCTTTTTTCAAACATATTAAAAGACTACATCTCAGATTCTAACGAGATAGTTCAATTGGTTTCACAAGCTTATTCCAAACCTGGCAAAATCACCATTTCCAAACTTTATCAGGGTTTGTTGAGATCCAGAGGAAAGTCAACAGATTATATTAGGAAAAGATGGGAGAAGGAGTTGAATACTGAAATATCACAAGATCAGTGGGACAATACGTGTGAATCCGCTGCTTCAACCTCTTCCTCAAACTACTGGCGTGAGTTCAGTTTGAAAAACTTGTTAAGTTTCTTTAGAACACCAAAGCAGCAGATTTATAGAAACCCAAATGCTTCTAAATGCTGGAGAGGATGCGGGGATACAGAGGCAAATCACTCCCATATTTTCTGGTCCTGCATAAAGATCACAACTTATTGGAAGGACGTTTTGGATAAGATTGAATCAACTCTGGGCCTTAAATTCCAACAACCTACCATGTTACTGCTGCTCGGAGCCGTTCCTGAGGATTTGAACATGAGTGATAAATATTTACTAAAAATCTTCAGTGCCACAGCCAAAAAATCGATTACTCGAAAATGGCTTCAACCAGACCCACCAACGCTAAAGAACTGGCTGGATCTGGTGGAAGAAACCCACAAAATGGAAAAGTTAACGTTTATGCTGAGGCTGCAATCGGACCTTTACAAAAAGAGATGGAACAAATGGACAAAATTTCTAGGGAACAAAAGCTTAACCAGGTCACTTACTCTGTCACTTTGAAGGGTTCTAAAAAATTTGCAAAGTAAATCTGCTGGGGTTTTTTTCATCCTGTATCTACTCATCTTTGTCAGAATGTAGGTAACTTTTTTTTTTGTCGACAGCTGTTCTGTTCTTGTGTACTGTATGTGAATGTTAAATGAAACACAATCAATAAACATTTAGTAAAAAACAAAAAAAAAACACGAACTGCTTGTTTAGCTCGGAAGTGAACAATTAAATCCTAATTTTCTGTCTGAATCATGGGTGGTTACCATTAGGCAGATTACATTTACAAACATTTCCTTTTCCTTTAGTGCAGTAGTGTCTTACACAGCAAAAATTTGTCGTCATTTTCTTATGTACAAACTGTTATGTGTGCAAAAGAAAATGATCAGGGAGCAGCTAGTTACTTCAATAAAAGGAAAAGCAATAAGCTCCATCATTGTGTCTAAAGTTTCAATGCTTATGGAAAAAGTATATTGAAGTATATGTGATGGTTGTTTAATCACCCACAGGCCTAGAGGTTCTCGTTTCCCATTAGAAACAAAATAATTCTTAGACGATAGGTTTGAAAATATGAAGGGAATTGTGTTCAGAAAATCATATAATTTGCTAATGTTTTGCAGAGAAGAATAGTAAAAATGTAACCTAAACCAGGTATGCCCCAGTTGCACACCAAGAACACATGAAAAAAAGATAAGGATATCACCATGGCGAGCGCTCTTATTTTGCATGTTATCTGATTACATATGTAAAGGATTATGTTTTATATTTCTCCTCATTGGGAACATGGGACAATAAGCGGTTATATAAACTGTTCATATGCATGATCTCATGTTGGCTGTGAACTATCCAAATTTGTGTCACAGTCCATGCTACATATGACGGTGTTTATTCATTTTCAGTTCATTAAATGGTTTTAAGTTAGTCTTTGTTCTGAAAGCACAAACTAGAATAAAACTAACTTCCTTTCTCCTACTGAGTTTTTTGAGGCGTGGTGCTCCATTTCTGGTCTTGAGGAGGGAAATGACAAATAAGAAGTCCACAATGTAGTCATAGACATTAGTTAGAGCTTCATAGTTGTCATCAGTCTCCATCATCTACAGCAAAGAGAGAAAAAAAACGTATTGCAGTCAGTCTTAACAGGGAAGAAAGAAGCCGAAAAAGTCCTTTCTTTATGAACACATCTCTGACTTGACCTGCAATTTGACTGTTACATACATTTAAGAGAAAATATATATTTACTTTGTGACAAAAAGCGCAGCAAAGAAGTTTTGTGCATCCAAGAACAAACAGGACAGACTGGAGTCTCTTCAGAACATCTGGATAGTAGCTTGTCTTGTAAAGAGGTAGCGCTGAGGTAAACTATCCTAATGTAGTTCACCAGTGGACTTGCTTCTCACCTGGAGTCTCCTATAAGTGAACTACCACCTGCATGTAAGAGATGTCCATGTTGGGTGCAGTATAATTTGGGTGGCAGTTGAGGGTAATCCAGTGTGTACTGGTAACAATCTTTATACATGTGAGGGGGCTAGACTGTCTCCGATTGTCCAGGGAAAGAGGTTTTAGGCCGATACTACCAAAATCCACAAGTCCTCATTTGGTGTGGAAGAGTGCTGGTATTATGGCTTAAAAATGCTCAAGAAATACCTGCTATTTATGCTTTTGGACTGAACAGCAACTTGGGCTACTTGACCTTTTTTATTGAAGTGTTTAATGTTGTTGACAGACCAGGTAAACCCATATTTAACAGAGCATGTCTTGTATAGTTCTACATGTGTACCAAAGAGTTCTGGGTATGACACCAAAATAGTTTAGACTTTTCACACACTTTTAACCAATCGTGATCTTACTTTTAACCAATTGAAAATGAGCTGAAACATGTATCTTCTATTATTTTGGGCGTGGTACCCACCTATTTCCTTTCTGGCAAAGCTTCCTTTGCGGCATTTCAGTCCTCCTCCACCACCATTAGTAGAAGTCCCTTTTGCAAAGGCAAAAAAAATGGCATGCCCCTGTAATTTTTCTAGGTCTAGTGGTTGTTTTGAAATGGTCCCAGCAGATTTGCAAACAATTGTTTATGCAGACCGTCTGGTGTTGGAAAATTGTAGGTGATGTAAACCAAAGCAATATTCAATTACGCTTAAGGTGAGTATCAAAATACAACCATGGGGAAAAAAAATCCAGGAAGAGTCAAGAGTTTCTGCAAAGGGTGTTGAAGAAGAGTTGACGTGATCCTTCTGGTAATGTATTTACTCGCAGCAGCAGGTTGTCGTTCCGAAAGCCTGCCCAGCTGTAATAAAGCTGAATCCAGTTCTGATGTTCAAATATTTCACTTCGAAATGGCACGGTTGAGTTCATCCACATACAAGTAAAACTCGCTGCTGTCCTTGAAGTCGTGTTGAATGGAGGGTCGATGATGGCTTCTCCGTAGTTAATTATAGCTATGCAAAAAGGGGAAGCAAAACCGTCATAAATGTTGCTCGTACTTTTCTTAGACATTTTTTTTAGCTCTTAGCACTCAAATTAATAAGGAAGTTTAGAATGATCACACATCAACTCTATTTTGATTTTTAGTGATAAAATTTGTAGAATTGAAACTTTGAAGGTCCGTCTTCTATTTTAAGTGTTGCCCCCCCCCCCCAATTAATAACTAGTTTGAGTATTAGTGTTAAATCAAACATTTGGTGAAGGACAGCCATCATATACCAATAAAATACAAGAAAAATGGAGTTGCAAAGAAAAAAAATGGTCCAATTAATTATATTCTTTACACTTCAGTGTAAGCTTTGTTATTTCCATAGACTGAACGTTACCTGATATTAAAACACACTGTTGAAGCGGATGTTAAACAGGACCTTTGAGATCAGATTAACTTAGTGAAAGTTGTTGCATGACTTTATGTACAATTATTCCAAGATAAATAATGGTCTTATCTAAGTTTTCAGACCCTTTCTCATCCAGTTTTTCTTTTCATGCCTTTTCTCTTCATCTCTGTTCCCTTACATTTGACCACACCCTCCCCTTTATGCTATTACTTGCCTACATTTTTTTTGTCACTCTGGAACATTCATGTGCTCTCTGCGAAACAAAAGCTGCCTATCCTGAACAAGCAGGTTGCACAAAGGTGAAGACGAGATAAACTAAGGGGAAAATCATTGAAAAATTGCATTAAATTTAATAGTAATATAATACTTAGGATGACACATTTAAAAAACGCTTGGAGGCTTTACAGTTTAACACAAAAACAACTTTCTGCTGATTATGCTGTCCTGATGCAGGGGAAAACAGACATGGGAGAGGGAGAGGATGCACCTGGTTCAGAGAAACTAAGCAACCACAATGAGGTGCTTGTTTAAAACTCAAAAAAAAATTATCTGACTGAATCCCTGTTGCCTTGCAACAAGCCTTAAACAAACTCTTGAAGGCTGGAACCTCTCACTCAGCGGAATGTGTTTGGATGTAGATGCTAATGAACAGAAACTTCACCAGCAGTTAAATTTTTTGTCTTACTTTCCTTGAGAAGAGCAACAGTGACTGTCTGTCAAGCAACTGTGAAGAATTACCTGTGATGTTTTTGATCACAACTGCATCCTGGATTGCAGATGTTTCCGTATCTTATACCGTAAGCCAGGGGTGACCTCACTTTTCCAGCTTACGAGCTACCTAAAAGATGACCAATTCTAAGGGATCTACCCTTGTAACACCCCCCCCCCACTTTCCCAAAAAAAAAGCACAACACCTATTTATTTAATAATATTTAAATAATTTTTCTTGTATACATTTTAATTGACATTAAATTTAATCTATAACACATGTTAGTTTCTCTTGCATAACTGCATTACCCCACTGTGGAATGTGTGTGTCGTTCCCCAGGCACAAGCAGACACGGTTAAGTCTATAAATACATACATATATGTATGTAAATGTAGATTTCAGGGTGCTACTGTGGCCTCCAGCTCCAACTCTGCTCAGAGAGACTGGGACACTCGCTACGCAACAACGTAGTTTGCTAACGTGGCTAACACAAAGCTACCATAGAGTTAGCGTGTGTTTGAGTGCATTAAATGTGCATCAGTTTGCTGCCCAGTATGTGAATCAAAAGACAAACCAAGGGATGGACACGTTCAACTACTTCCTTTAATGTTCTGTGATCGACTGGTCTTTCGTGATCAAC
The DNA here is from genome assembly GCA_032876305.1 of Orestias chungarensis. Taxonomy (NCBI): domain Eukaryota; kingdom Metazoa; phylum Chordata; class Actinopteri; order Cyprinodontiformes; family Cyprinodontidae; genus Orestias; species Orestias chungarensis. The sequence continues at coordinate 181,749 of JAVLVB010000430.1, read as the reverse complement.
GTCTTGGGCACCCCTGCCGTAAGCAAACACTGAACAAGATGTCCGGTTTTCTCAACTGCATCGTGTCATGTGAGTTGCCTTTCTCTTACTATGAGTCACTAACTCTGTCACATACGCATTCCAACTGTCAATCAAGCACTTCGTAGTAATGAGAAATACTTTTTCTAAACTTTCAAACAAGCTAGCCAGACTATAATGTTACGTTACTGAATAATGAATTTTAAAGAAAACCACAACCAGGGTTTCTATAACTCCCATTTTTGACATAGAAATGAAACCTATGTCACACAAGATTACTTATATTGTGTACATGTAAATACAATGTGCCACCGACTTATCTCGCCAAGTCCATCCTGCAGTAAAGCTGTCGGGCGGATTCACGTATTTCATTAGAACAATGTTTAACTTCCAGTTTTGCTTGGTGCATTTAACTGTCCTGTGAGAACAGAGCCACTAATCAGGTTTAATTGGAACTCTAGTTTATACAACTCTGCTGTTTGTTCCTAAGAAAGGGCTAAACCTGCCAGTCAGGTCTTCTACATTTCTACAACCTTGATAAACAGCCCTCCTTGGTGTTTACACTGATTCTTGCGTTCTTTAATGACATCACTGCTCTTATAAATGATATAGGACTTCCAATTGAATGGGTTTCTCTTGAAGTTCACGCCCTGTTTGCGCATGTCCACCTCGTTGGTGTGCAACGAGAGCACTACCTTAAATGTTTGGGTCGCCATTTTATCTGAAGATGGGTAATTAGACCAAAGAACATGCCAGATTCATATTTGACTGTATTTGAAAATGACAAATAATCTCTCAGTAAATCTTTTGTGACAACTATCTGGAAGGAAACAGATGGTTTGGTGCATCTGGTACCACAAAGACCGTCTAACAGAGGCAGCCTGTGTCAGAAAGGGCTCCAATTTTGCTGTTGTATTGCACATCTCTGCACTTCAAGAAGCCCTCAGGAGGAGACAGCAGCAGAAGTCTGAAATTCTAGAGAGGAAATTGAAAGGAGTTTCAAAATTCAAAATTCTAGAAATTGATAATATATTTGTTTTGGCTAGGCCTACAATCCGAGCAAATTAACCCTGGGTGCAGATTGCAAGATGCTAAAAGAAGCTTAGTAAACCCGTAAAATGTCATCATTGGACCTAGGCTCCAGCTATTGTTGATAGCTATTGAAGATCCATACTTGGACAATCACAAATAGTAGCACACACATATGTTGCATCAAAAGAAGGTGTGGAAAAGAAAATGCTATCACCAAGACGCTTTCTTGAACGTTACATGCAAACATGTGTTATGTTTTTCAGTTTCATAATTTCTTAACAAAAAAAAAAGTGAACTGACCAACTGGAAACTGGGTTAGCCTATTAAACTGTCTTTATCGACCTTTTATACAAATGTTTGTTTTGGAGCAGTGAAGCTGTAAATTGTCTACTGGTATAGGGGAGAAATTATTAGACTGTGCAAGAGCAAAAGTGTTTGTACCATTGCATTTTATTTGTTTAAAAATTTCCGGTAATTTATTAAGCTAATAATAGACTTGGGTGTTTTTAAAACAACGCTCAGCTTTGTTGTTAAAAAGCTGACCGCCGTTTGTTTCCTTCCACTTTGTATTCCATCAAAGCGATAATGAGTTAATTAACACAGTTAGTTTGTATAGTTTAACGATAGAAAACACATTTCTTTATGCAAATAGTGTTCTAATAAACACATTTTAAATTGATATCGATATCAAGAGCAGAATTTTGGTTATAATAAGTTTGTTGTTATCGCAATCATTAAAATATTGTGATTAAAAATGGTATCCATACCACCCATCCCTAGCTTTATATATGCTTTGCTTGGGCTAAGCTAACCTGAGTCAATACAAAATGCAGTTGGGGAACAATAATTAAATCAACTTATACCACAAAGCTGCTCAAAAAAAACTTTACCTATGTCAAAACATTATTGCATGCTATAAAGTGTCTGGTTTTTGTTCCTTTAGAAGTGACACAAGCTATGAAGAGCTTGCAATAACCAGCAGTGAGTCTTTTACATCACTTAGAAGGGCTTTTATCTCACCATTCCTTGTAATTTCTCTCTTTATTGCAGGGTTGTCTGCTATGGTGTTTTAATTGGGTTTAAGTGTGTTCCGCCCCCTGGCTGGGTCTAGGCGACATAAGGGACTAAGATGAGATTTGACAGTGAAAAGAAGAGTCAAGATGGCGTTCAAGATGTTTGTCTGCCATTTAGAGAGAGGCTTTTCAGACTGATAAAACCTCTGGGAGAGCTCAGGCTACATGACAAACAAAACAAACCTAAAGGTAGAAAGGAAAAAAAGAAACTAACCTAAATCCAATAAAAACAAAAAGATATAAACCTACAAATTTACCTTCCTAACAATCCAGATAAACTAGAGAAAACTGGAAACAAACAAAAAGGCATTTCTCCCCTACCAAATAGTTTGACCTAATGTTACAACAGACCAAATACTAAAAAGGGAATTCTGGCTTACACACAACAAGATGTATGGCAAACAAATAGCCAAAAGGCCCAGAAATGCAGCTTCCCAGGCCTTAAATAATGGGAGGATAGTTGCTTGTTGGATGGAGGCCGAGTAGGCAGCAGTCAACCATTCTTAGAGTAGGTGGAGCCTGACACAGAGCAAGGCACTACTTCAAATCCAACAAACAGAACTTCCACAATGGGAGATGTAACGTGTGTAAAATGTGATTTTGTGTCTTTTGAGAAGTGGACTTGTTAGTTGGTTTGTTGGTGCCATTGTTCTGTTGCAGGAGCCAATTGTGTTTTAGTTTAAGTTCACAATCTGATGGCAAGAAATTTTCCTTTATGAATTTCTGGTATAGAACAGAATTTCTGATTCCATAAACTACGGCAAATACACTGAACAAAAATGTGGAAACATTCAATAAGGATTAATACTGCTAGAAACACACATTAGCATTTTTCTTCCTTCATCTAACCAATCAAGTTGATGTTGGCTTTTCTTCATGTTCAAACAGTCGCATTCTAGATTTAAACCTTTACTGTACATGTCACTCCAGCAGAAGCTGTGTATTAATTTCCCTGATTCCCTGATAAACCAAACCCTAATTTAATGTGGATTTTTATAGAATAATTTCAACAAATAGATTAACTTCTTCAGTAGTCTACCTGAATGTTGTCTTTCTTTTTGCTGGATAAGATGGATACTTTTAAATTCCCCTAATACATCTTAGAATTTCTTTTACAGGCCCAAATTTAAGCAATCATATTGCTACAATGTTGTATTAAAGGAAATGCATAGAAATGGTAATAGCTGTTTCGCCCAGAGTAGTGACTTTCATGAACAGAATTTCTGGGCAGAGCCAAGGGGTTGAGGGGATCCATTTTGGTGGCGTTAGGATTGCATCACTACTTTTTGTGGATGATGTGGTCCTATTGGCTTTACCGGCTCACGGTCTGCAACTCTCCCTGGAGCAGTTTGCCGTCGAGTGTGAAGCAACCGGGAGGAGAGTCAGAGTTTCCAGTTGTGAAGCTGTGTTCTTGAGCCAAAAAAGGGTGGAGTGTATTCTCCGGGTTGGGGGGAAAGGTCCTGCCTCAAGTATTTAGGGATCTTGTTCACAAATGATGGAAAAATAGAGCAGGAGATTGACAGACGGTTTGGTGCGGCGTCTGAAGTGCAGGTTCTGTAGCTCTCAATTTACCCAACAATCTTTATTCCCATCCTCTTCTATGGTCACTAGCTTTTCCAAGTGTTCTGATCTTACATATTATTTGCAAATCTAATATTTAGCCTGTCGGAGATTTGTGACAGCAGATGTTTAAACCAGACAAAATGACCCGGTTATCTTCAGGAATCACTCTCAGGGTTCTGCTATGTTAAACTGCCGATCAGGGATGAATCGGTTTGACTAAGCTCTGTTTTGCCACGTCTGAAAAAACAATCTCGTATATGAAAGATATAAAGTAAAATGTCCCAATAACTACAACTTTCATCCAAAGCCAGATTCAAATGTATTTATTTAGTACATTCAACAAGTCAAGTACAGTTGAAACCAGCTGCTTACATATACTGTAAAAAAAAAAAAAGACCTAAGGAAAGTTGCTTCATTGTGTTACAATAAATCAGACAAAATTTTTCTGTTTTTAGACCAGTTTATATTATGTTTGAAATAATCACCCAACAGTTTCAGAGGAGCCCACATGATGTTCCCTTGGCTTTTTAAGACACAGGTGTATATGTTAAGCTCTCTAAAGCTGCATTAACTCACCTTTAGCATTTTCTTAACTGCAGATGTACAGATGATCTTTATAAAAGTTTAGTGATGACAGGGGAAAAGGGTAGATGGAAGGACAAAAGCAACATCTCAGGGTCTCAAAGTCAACAGGTTCAACAGTTATTAAAGACCTGTGTGGGAACTTTTTCAGTTTAAAAAGTAAAATATGTCTCAAAATCCTCCCTGGTTATTCTGGCACTTAGAACATGGAAAAAAAACACTCCAAAATCGTCATTCAAAACCACTAAAACCACAGTTTAGTACTTTACCTCCTAAAGTAAGAAAAAAAGAAGGCACCGCCACATTCGTAGAATAATTTTTAAATATATACTTTCCCTCTCAAAATTAAACGATATATAGTGATTTGTGTGACCGGCTAAGAGGTTAGTTTATTAGTGCAACTTCTGAACCTCAGAGGAGGCAAGGCAGTTTTTCAAGTGACAAAGTGCAAAGTCATTAAAGACCACAAACAGAAGACATCAACGTTAGGTTTTTTAATGCTCTCACATAAAGCGACAGAAGAGGAGGCTTTAAAAATGTTGGCTTTCATACTTGGAGTCTCATAATTAGCACTTAGTAAAGCGAAAAACCACAAAAACCAAAACTTTATGGAGATTTTTAAAGGGACCAATAAAAGGGATGGTAGATATGGACGGTAGGGAGGGAGAGATGAAGAGAGTTCAGTGATAAAACTGAAGGCACTATAGCAGGGAAGGGAGTGAAAGGAGATGCAGCTGAGGACTGACCATGCTCTATATATAAACCCTAACCTAAACCCCAGATAAGACATAACAGAACACATAAAACAAGAGCCAACATCAAACAAAGTTAATGACTTTAACAAAACCATTTGTAAACTCCCTTTTGGCTAAATTAATTAAAAACCAATGTTGTAAAACACAGTTCCCTTGGATAGTTTGCCTAACAAAAATGTGGTTTTTGTTAAACATGGCACGTTTGAAAAGGCAATAAAAAGGCTAAAGTATCTTATAGGAGTGACATTTTTTTAAAGGCACTGTAAACATTTTCCATTTAGTGCGGTGTAATATTGTTCAATATTACACTTAAAGCAGGATATTGGGAAGTTTATCTTCATGTTTGCCTCCTTCTAAATCTATAAAACTGAACAGTAGTTCAGTAACCCTGAATTTAACATGCCAGTTTGCTGGATGGGGGTCACCTGCTGCAGAAATTGGCCCCAGTCTGGACAGGAAACTGGTAACTGGGTCTGGAAGTGGTTCCAGAACCTAAAGGCCACAAAAAACAAGCATTAGCAAGAAATTATGCTAAGTTAAATGGAAATTAATGTCCTAAAACTACATACAAGAGAAATTATTGTTGAGTTTTTTAAATTTTATTTCTACTCTGTGGTTGCATACCTGTGGTGGTAGATGTCCGGGTCTCGGCTGATGCGGTTCTGAAAGCCGATGTAGAGATCATCCCAGAGGCAGCCGTTCAGCACCACGTACCTCATCACGCCGACTCTGTTTTTAATCTCAAAGTAAAACGTAGAGAAACATAAAGATTTTTCCTGCTATTCATGATCAAACTTTATCTTGGAGGGATGATCTGAAGCACTGATGGACAAAATGTCTTTGAAACCTCTCAACATTGAGGTGGACCCATTTATATTTAATGTGGGTCCTTCCAATAATACTTAGTAAATGTTTTATAGTGTGATAAACTACATCACTTATACGCTCATGCACAGCACACATAAAGCTCCATCAAAATTACAATTATTTAACAGTTTTTTATTGTCTATACCTGCTTATTTCTACCCAGAATCGGGGAGCATTGCCGAATGGAAAGAGATACGGTGCACCTTTGTTAGTCCATTACAGGATTAACATATATGAGAACAATTATACGTTCACATGCCGCAGAGCGGAACGTATCAGAAGTAGATCCATGCAAGCACTGGTAGAACATGCAATATCTGCACAGATTGAATTCTACCTGGGGTTTGGTGTCTTTGAAGCAACAACCTAAATGAGTTTGTCCAAAACATCAATGAGGTGCATGAGTCAGAAACTTGTTCTTGTAATTTTTACATTTTTTCTTTTTGTTTTTTATACAAAAACATATGTCAGTGTAGTCGCCCCCCCCCATTCACGGCCCAGTGATCGCACATATTAAATGACTGTTTCGTAGTTAACTCTTGGGTTAGATGAACAACAACACTACCCTTCAACAACCACCTCCATCGCTGTTTGTTTGGTACAACAAAGCAACACGTAATTCCCAATCAGTGTAAGAGGCAAGGAAACAGTCTTTCCTATTGTTAAACTGTGCCCAGCCATTGATGCATGTTTCAAACAAATCTTTTAGCTGCCAGTCTGTAACATGCATGGAACTGCATAATGGACTTGTGCATGCCTCTGTTGGGAATCTACCGAGAATGGTACTATAAATAACTAAAAGAGCCAACTCACTCTCACCAGACAAGAAAAATATGTATTACTATGATATGCTCACTTCTTGGCCTAAGATGCGCCAATAAAGTGGTTCAACAACTTTAATTTAAAAAAAATGGAAAATACATAAACATATGTTGATACTGACTGCACAATATTGATGATCAAAGTGGATCTGTGGTACTGAGTCTTTATTAGCCACCTTGTAATAGTAAGGGAATCGTATCTTCAGATTTTAATAATCATTTTCAATAGTGTCCCAGCTTGAGTTATGACCTGAATCAACTAATCTGTGGAGCAAGCTAAAATTTGGATGATAAGGAAAGGCCTTGTAACCTGAATGAATTACTGTAGAAAAAGTTTTTTTCTTTTTTTCTGGGCGTAAAAATTAAAACATGTTAATGTTGTTAATCAGGTGTGTCACCAGAAAAATTTGTCTTTAGGTGCTATGGGTGTGCTCCAAACATTAGAATAATAGAAATTCTAGAAATACACACACACTCATCAACAGTAGTGGACATGCAATGTTAATATTATTTTGAAAGCTACTGTTTACCAATCACTTTTTTGTGTGGTACTTGGTTTTTTGTTTGTTCAAAGTATTTTCTGAAATTTATTTATTTTTTAATTGTCTGAAATAAATTCCTTTCATTCATTCAGGTGTTCCAACACTGTATTGCTATGAAACTGTCTGGCATTCACTCAATAAAAAAAAAAACTTGATATGCACAGATTCAGAAACAACCAGATTTTCTTGGGAAAAGAAATGCTTGGGAAGCTAAAATACTTAGACCCCATTAAAGTTGCGCTATTTGCATTGTAACCAATCCTGAAGCACTTTTAAATGTTGTTTGCACTGACTTGGCTGTAATACAAAGAGAGACCTGGGGTTGAGTTCCTTCTTAGAGATACGGTAGATTTTAGATCTAAGCTTCTGCAATAATGCTAAGATTGAGATTAACTAACGCACATTAAATTATATATGGTGTATGAACTAATAAAATAGTCAGCTATGTTCCCCTTTGCATTGCAGATCCAAATATATTCAGCTTCTTTTTGCGGCACAGACTTGAGCTTACCTCGATGTAAGCGTGCTCTCTGTCTGGTCTGTTTGAAGGAAAAGACAAATCCAAGAAGTCCACCAGGTAGTCATAGCCATTGCTCAGTGGTTTAAAGTTGTCATCTGTTTCAATCATCTACATAAAAAGTTAGCAGTGAAGATAAAACAACTGTCAGTTATTTTACTGTTTTTCACTTCAGATATCAAAGGGGTCCCGAGTACAGGTTTGCGTGCGTTTTTTCTCTGTTAGAGATTACTTTTAAAATGTATTCTGTGACCCCATCACTCTCAATCCACACCAAATAAAACAAAGGAGGAAAAGAAATCCAGCAATGCGACAGCCACGGAAAAAAACATATCAAGGAAGAGCAAAGAGTTTCAGGTGTTAAAGAAGAGTAGAGGCTGTTTTTCCTTCTGTCTGTTTATATTTATATTTACCCGCACAACCAGGTTGTAGTTCTGAAAGCCTGCCCAGCTGTAATAAAACTTAATCCAGCTCTGATGTTTGAAGATGTCATTGCTGATGGCGCTGTTCAGTTCACCCACATAAAAGTCAAACTCCCAGCTGTCCTTGTATATTTTGGTGTTGACTGGAGGATCAGTGATGGCCTCACTGTAATTGGTCATAACAAAAAAAAAGAAGAAAGTGACTTTAAAATCCAAAGATGTGAGACCGAACAGGGTGATCGCACCAATAATATACCTATATTATTTTAGACAAGTCAGGATGTGAAACCTCCCCACTGTAAAAAGTGCACATAAAAAAGCATCATCTTCAAACATCTGATGTATGGCTCATGTATTAAATTGGTCGTAAACAACCTCAGAAGACGTGCTATCATGTGGTTAATTTCAAACTTGAGCATGCTGATTCATATTCTGGGCTTAGGAGGTATATGGATATGGATCTCTGCAGCACCTTTCTTGGTATTGCTTACATTATCTTGCTTGTCATTTTAAGTGAAGGACCATGTCTTTGTAGGTGTTCAGATAATACATGGAACATAGCTCAAAGCTTAAGATATTTTCTCTACGCTGTTGTTTGTTCACTGTTTTCCCCCTGAGACATTTTAGAATCAAACTGAATTAACTAAAGCTATGACTTCACTTAGGTGAGTCCTTATTAAATTATGTAAAGAGGGATAAAATACTTTTCGGACTTTTAGTATGAAAAGTATGAAAACTATTGTTGGTCTCTATATAATGTAGCACTGTAATTATTTATCCCCATGTACGCAATATTTATCTGCCCTAAATATGGATCAAACTTTAACCTTTTTATACTTTATCTGTCAACTTCAGTTCACATTCGAAGCTTTTCTTCCCATCCTTCTAATGTAATCACTCTCTTTACTAGTTTATGGAGCCCACAGCTGAAATAAACAATTCTGTCAAACAGGAAACACACAGATGACCCTGAGTTTTTGTCTACCTGCTTGTGGGGTCTCTGAGTGCAAGGCCAAGGTCCAACACAGCGCCGGGCTTGGGTGTCCACGTCTTGATGTCTGGTGCAAGCTTATTGATGAGTGCATTCAGGTCCTCTGGGCTGTTTTTGATGTTTGTATCCTTAATGTACCTTCACCCATAAAGAAAAAGAAAAAAATAGAAGATGAAAAAAAAAAAAACATATCACTGGTGCCAAAGCTTCTGTTATCTACACCGTAGTTTATATTTCAGAGATAAATTGAACATCAAGCTGCATCTGCTTTAACAAGTAAAAGCTATTAGGCTCGATCACATGGCCACTAATGCATTTACATTGCACCCTTCCCAACCACCCTGTGTAAACTCAACTTGTCCGATGGATGAGCTTCCACAAAATATCCAGCGAAGGGACAGTAGATCTTCGGCTGCAGAGATTTCACCAGCGTAGCTTTGTAGTTCAGAAGCTTTTTCCTTTCGTTCTTGACGAACTCTGCCTTCCAACAGTCTAGGAATGTTGAAAACGTCACCATTGGTACCATGTCAACAGTGTTGTTCATGGCAGATTAGGGAGATATGAGGGAAAAAAATATACTTCACACTTTAGCTTTGACAAGATACAGCTTGGAGTTACAAAAAAAAAAAAGAAAAGCTGCAACAACTAAAGAGAACCAGTGGCGTAGCCAGGACATTTTTACTGGGGTGGCCAGGATGGGACACAAAATTAGTCTGGGGTGGCCTTGGAATCACGGAATGAATTACTTTACACATATATATATATATATATATATATATATATATATATATATATATATATATATATATATATATATATATATTGTATATAAATACAATATCTACATCTTGTACAATATCTTGTACAAGAAGTAGTTTTCAATCCAAACAGTATTCATGTTCATGGCCCAGACGAAAGCATACATTCAAACATTTACTTTGATTCAGCATACAAGAACTTTATTTGAATTGCGAATATATTTCAACAAGGTGCAAAATAGGTAGCTATTTGTAGACTTTTCTCAATCTCTTGCCACAAAATACTGTAACATATGTATGGTGTAAAACTATAAGACAAGTCTTCACTACCAGTTCTATGCATCATCGCCTTTTTCCAATCCGAGAATCCCAGGGATGAAGTAAATGCAGATGCCTGAGTATTTGGCAAAGAAAAACAGTAGGCAGAGTTTTTACTTTGTGAGTACTCAAGCCATGGGTGCTGTTTGTACCCCTCGCCTTTGAAGGACCTCTTCCTGTCGCCTTGCATGATTTGTCAGAAAATGCTGAGATGAGGCTGTGTAGGACCTGCTGCTTTGGACTGTGAAACAGGGTTTTCCTTTGCACTGTCTTCCCGTCACGAAAATTTAATAAATTTCGTAGAGAGACCAGCTGACCAGATCCATAATTTTCGGTTTCGGAAGATATGCAAAGAGAGGCTCCAATGTGATTTCTGTCATGGCTGCGTCAGCTTTTTGTTATTCCCAAATTATCAAAATTAGGCACACAGTGGTGGACTACTAGTAATATTTCTTACCAGACCTTAAGTATTATTATAACATCTTTTTTTTTTTACATTTAGTCGCCATGGTGACTGTTGTTCGCCGACAACTGAATTTGGACTATTAAAAACATTTTCCACGTCTAACCATTGAAGCATCACCACCACCAATACCTGGTAAACAAAGACTGTGGCTGGTGTTCAATTGTTTTTTCATTGGTTCATACAAGCAGGGTGTTTTGTTGCCCCCAATTTTTTTTAAGTAGCCAGATCTTTTAATTTACTTTAACATTAAAGACAAATAAGACAAATGTAGTACACGACGTAGAGCTCACCGCTATACTTCCCTCCCTGAAATGTCATAGGGAATCCAGATGCACCACCAGCAAAATCACTCATCATCAGGTCTACATTTTCTGGTAGTTTGCCTCCATTTGGCCTGGTGCAGTCCACTGTGTTTAGAATTATATGACCTGAAAAAAAAAATGAAAAAGGAACCTATTAGACTCTTTTTGCAATGCCCAATGAGTTAATGTAACACAAATATATTATCTTCCATACCCTTGTAGTCAACAATGATGCAGGTGTCCATTTCAGGATGGACCCCGTCCATCAGGATCATAAATCGCAGGCTTTCATCTACCTGTAAAAGGAAAGGCACAAGAATTTCATATGATTAACATTTAGCTAATTTCAGATAAGCAAGATAAGCGAAGTAACAAAAAGCTCACATTTTGCCAAATTCCAAAAGGAGTGACTTTGATGTTGGTCAGCTTGACTTTGCTTTGCTCCAAATTCCTGTCGTGTTAAAGCAGATAAAGGGGGCACAGTGTACGATGAAATACAGGAAAGAAGTGTTTGTGATCATGTTAAATCCCAATTTTAAAAAATAATTACACTTTTTGTTTTAATAATTTATGTTTCATTCTTAATTTTGCATTGAATTTGTCACAATTACTATTATTAACCTGCAAAACATTCTTAACAGTTAAAATAGCTGTATTTTACGCATAGTAATAATTTTAAGCCAAGTAATGAGAAACCATGCATTGATAATATATATTTTTCAATAATTACAGAAAATTTTATAACATTGTTTCTTCAGAGAATTATTTTTTAAAAATGTAAAAAAAATATACATATGTTTCACCTCTTCCCACCACCAGTAATATCTGCGACAAATCTAAAAGACATACTCTGTTAAGGTTACAGCATTATTGGTATTTTCTCCTGTGGGAAAGCTAATTTAAAGCAAAAAAGCAGATCATGGTTTCAAATCAACTGCTGCTTGTCAAACTAAATAGTTAAATAGTGTTATATTAAGATAAGAACAACATTTTTAACAATAAGATGAAGGAAATGAAAAATAATAACAAAATAATGTAGACCTATTCAATGTCTGAGATCTTTTTAAAGGAAAAAGAAAATAACGAAAAATACAAAACAATAATTACAGTTTTTACCCTTAATATTTGTTTATTAAGTTAAAGCTTGAATCTTCAACACACCATTTTTGATATTCTGGGTGGTTCTGTCTGCTGTTGTTCACGCTTCTCGTTGCTCCTTGCCCTAGTTCACTATTCATCCCATCTGTTCTGCTCCTGCCAACTCCTAATCAGCTCCTGTTCCACTCACCTTGGTCTCAGGCTTCAGATGCAGATCAATGGCCGAGAAACGGAGGCAGATTTTTAAAAGCAGTTTTGTAAGTCAATATTCACAATTCTTTCTCTGGGTCCTGATCATTTATGCCCTTGTTTTTGCCTGACCGATTTCTTATTTTTTTTCTTGTGCCTATGGGATATTCCCGCTGCTTTCTGCCTTCCTGGACCCCGAACCCTTAATCTGTCTCTAGACACCAGATTCTTGTCTCTTCTTCAGTCTGACTGCCTTAATCTATCAATTTTGACTGTATCTAACTGGCTGAAATGTTGGGTCCTCATTTTGTAAAAACATACTCTTAATTGATAAATTTGATTTTCTTTTGTCCCGTTAGCACATTTTAATAGTTTGGGCACTGCTATCATTGCATACAAACATAAAAAAACTTAAATGTCCTCCAGTTGTGTAGTTCTAACACGTGTATCGTCGACACAGAATTGGTGTGTTGGAATGTGATTTATAATATACATATATATGAAATGAGAAAAAAAACATGAAATGTCAATGTGTTATATACGAAACATATTTTTTCATTCTACCTACCAAAAGACTGGTCTGGATGTGTCACCAACATATATGGGAACATCAGGCCTCCTTTCTGACAACATCTGCAGAGTGGGGTAACTATAAGGAAACAGACAAAATTTGTTAGCTGAGGTTTATACCACCGTTAGACACGTTTTTGTTATGCAGATATTATTATACTAATAACCATAACCATAACATAACCATATCAAGTAACCCAGTATTTGAGATACGTTTGCATTTCATGCTTAGATCCTTCCTTTAATTCATGGATGTTCTCAACAGTTGTAACCATTGAATGATTTGAGAAACCACTCAAATGCTATGGAGACATTATACTGGGCCACGCAAGTAACTTCTGAGTCTAGACATGCAAAGTGTCATATTATTATTTAGGCTTCTGACCCACATGAACCGAGAACTCTCAGAAGATTATTTACAATGATTTTTATATTGGTAGATGAGGGAAAGGGGATACGGCAGCAGGCAGCAACAGGCAACAGCAACGAGCGGTGAGGAACTGGTGTGGAGTGAACAGTTGTCGCCAGGGAGGAGTGAGTGGTGAGTCTCTTTCAGTGATGATGGTGAAGCAGTTGTCCAGGGGGTGTGTGCAGCTGATGGAGCTATGCTGGAGCGGGCAGACCGAGTTGAGCCAAGAGGAGTGGGGAAACCAGATGGACGAGAGGAACCAGAGAGGACCTTGGGATGGGTTTGAGTTCTGGAGATGACGGTAACCTTAGGTGAGCACAACAGAGGTTAGAGGCGTGGGAAAAAACAAAGTAGGAAATAAAAACTCAACAAGGAAAAGGGCAACAAGAGACAAACGAGAAACATTCAAAAAACTAGAAGCAACTAGAGATTGGCACTGACATAGGTTTTACCGGGAGTAAACAAACACTCAGGCGACGAGTAGGTGATCCACCACTTCTCTTATACTGGCTCAGTTCATCAGCGCCAACCGGGCGCACCTGCGGTGGAAGGAGATCCAGCAGAGGAAGAGCACTGGTGACCCCCTGTGGCCAACTGGAGAAGTGGAGAAAAGAAACTCACACTGACAGTACCCCCCACCACCCCCACCCCCCTCTACCAATCGACGAGGTATTGGTGACCTAGACCGCGTCGATGGGCAGCCACGATCCTCCGGACATCCTAAGCCGGGTGGCCATCAATGATACTGGAGGGCTTCGGCTGGAGAGCACAAAGTAATGGTCCGGACCGGCTTAATTTGAGAAAAGTGAAAAGTGGGATGGAGCCGGAGCGAAGAAGGTAGATGGAGATGAACAGTGGACGGATTGATGATGGACTCGATGGTATAAGGGCCAATGAAGTGGGGCGAGAGCTTGCGTGAGACAGAGGGGGGATATCTCGGGACGACAGCCATACCTGCTAACCGGGAGAGTAGTCGGGAGCCGGTGTGCTTCTCCGGTCAGCATACTTATTATTCTGGGCAGAGGATCGTTGTAGGGCTGCAAGGGTCTCCTTCCAGACCCTGGGAATTCGGCGGATATCATGGTGACCAGAGGTCAACGAGGTATCCCTCTCGTCGGTTGGGAACAGTGGTGGCTGGTACCATAAAGAGATCTCGAAGGTGGACAAACCAGTGGCACCAGAGACGTGAGAATTGTCGGCATACTCTACCCAGGGAAGTTGCTGGTTCCAGTCGTTCTGATGGGTGGAAGTTAGGCACCGGACAGCTGCCTTGACCTCCTGGTTAAGTCGCTCTGTCTGACCATTAGACTGGGTATGGTAACCAGAAGTGAGATTGGTCTTGGCCCCAGGGCTGCACAAAAAAGTTTCCAGACTTGAGAAGCGAACTGGGGGCCACGGTCAGACAGGATATCAACGGGTATACCATGTAGCCGGAAGACATGTTTTACCAGGAGTCGGGCAGTCTGGAAGGCAGAGGGTAGCTTGGGTAGAGGAATGAGGTGGCAGGCCTTAGAAAAACGTTCAAAAATGGTGAGAATAGTGGTCATACCTTGAGCGGGGGGAAGGCCAGTGATAAAATTTGCAGCGATGTGGGACCAGGGACGTTTGGGGATTTCGAGGGGCTGCAGAAGGCCCGAAGGAGGTTTATTGCCGGTTTTATTTCTCAAGCAGATGGGATAGGCTTGAACATAATTGACGACGTCTTTGTGGAGGTTTGGCTACCAGAATCTCCGGGAGATCAGAGCTATGGATCAACTGGAACCAGGGTGACAAGAGAGGCGAGAAGTGTGGAACCAGTGAATGAGTTGTGAACGGACGGAACATGGTACATACATGGTTCTCTGAGGGGTGGTCCGAGGGTCAGGTTCATGGAGGAGGGCATTTTGGACGATGCCTTCGATCTCCCAGGATACCGAGCCCAACACGCAGTCAGGAGAAACTATGGGAGCTGGAGCAGTGAAAGAATCATCCGGTGAGAATTGGCGGAAGAGGGCATCAGGTTTGGTGTTCTTGGATCCTGGCCTGTAGGAAATGGAGATTAAACCGAGAGAAAAACAGAAACCAGCGAGACTGTCTGGGATTAAGACGTTTTGCAGATTTTATGTACTCCAGGTTGCGAAGGTCTGTCCAAACCAGCACCGGGATGGTTAGCCCCCTTAAGCCAATGACGCCATTCCTCAAGTGCAAGCTTGATAGCGAGTAGTTCACGGTCTCCCACGTCGTCATTGCGTTCAGCCGGGGAAAGACGTCGGGAGAAAAAGGCCCATGGATAGAGCTTGTTGTCCTCCTCCGATCTCTGGGAGAGGATAGCCCCAACTCCCAGGTCGGAGGCGTCGACCTCCAAAGTAAACTGTCGAGATGGATCGGGTTGAACTAAAACGGGGGCTCGAGAGAAAGGGGTCTTAATCGTGTGAAAGGCTTGTTCTGCTCCGGGTGTCCAGGTGAAGGTATTCTTGACGGAGGTTAGGGCAGTGAGTGGGGAAACGGTCTGACTATAATTTCTTATGAAACGGTGGTAAAAATTGGCAAAATCTAGAAAACGTTGTAGCTGTCGTCTTGAGTCTGGAGTGGGCCATTCTGTGACTGCTTGAACCTTGATTGGGTCTGCTCGGATCTGCCCGCCCTCGAAGATGTAGTCGAGAAATGTGATGGATGTCTGGTGAAACTCACATTTCTCGGCTTTAATGTAGAGGCGGTTTTGAAGAAGGCTTTGGAGGACTAGACGGACGTTGGATCGGTGGTCTGAGGGATCTTTCGAAAAAATTAGAATGTCATCAAGGTAAACAAAAACGAAGATGTTGAGGAAGTCACAGAGAGCGTCATTAATAAGGACTTGAAAAACAGATGGAGTGTTACATAAACCAAAAGGCATAACTAAGTATTCAAAATGTCCTAGAGGTGTCTTGAAGGCAGTCTTCCACTCATCCCCCTGGCGAATACGGACGAGATGATAGGCGTTGCGGAGATCCAGTTTGGTGAAAATGGTGGCATTGTGAAGAGACTCGAAAGGTGCGGTGATGAGTGGTAATGGGTACTTGTTCTTGATGGTGATGTTGTTCAGACCTCTGTAGTCTATGCAAGGTCGGAGTGAACCATCCTTTTTGGAGATGAATAATAAGCCCGCCCGGAGGGGAGAAGGGGAGGACCTAATAATGCCAGCGGCGAGGGACTCATTAATATAGGTCTCTATCGATTCCTGTTCCTTGTGAGAGATGTTGTAAAGACGGCTGGAAGGCAATGGGGATCCGGGCAGAAGGTCGATGGCAGAGTCATAAGGTCTGTGAGGGGGTAAGGAGCAGGCCTTACTTTTGTTGAAGGCCTGCTTCGGGTCCAAATATTCCTCGGGAACATTGCTGAGGTCCTGGGAATCGATGGAACGTCCTCCTGGGGCGGGCTAGGAGGAACGGCGGCCTGGAGACAAGAGGAGAGGCAGTTACATGACCAGGAGGAAATGGAGCAGTCTGACCAGTTGATCGTGGGATTATGGTCCTGGAGCCAATCAAACCCCAACACTATATGGGGCTGAGAGGAGGAGAAAACAAAAAATGGTCTTATTTCTTTGTGGTTGCTGGAGATGACTAACTGAAATGGACTGGTGATGTGGGTTATCTGTGGTAGTGACCTGCCATCAAGAGCAGCAACCTGAAGCGGGGTGTCTAAAGATGAAAAGGGTAATTTTAACTGTTTAACGAGTATTTGAGCAACAAGAGATCTTTCACAACCAGAATCGACTAACACAGATAGATCGAAATTTTTATGGTTGTGGATTAATGTGGCAGAAAGGAGAAGACGAGACTGACTACAACGAGTGATTAGGTCCGTCTGTTGCCTAGTGTTAACAGACGGACCCTCTCGGGGAGCTTCTCCTTACGGAGAGTTGGACAGTGGCAGTGTAATGAAAACTCGCTTTTTAATGCACGAGGGTCCAACTCAAACGGGGCCGCCAGAGTTCTAAACTCTATAGTGAATTCGGCTCTAAAGTCTTGGAACGACAAGCAAAACTCCGGATATCTATGAAAACGAGATTCAGCGCATTTAAACACTGTACCGGACAACTGACCGATAACAAATGCAATCTTGGCGTCATCATTGAGAAATTAATGAGGAGAATGGGCAAATACCAACCAACACTGCATCATAAACCCCTCGCAGCCGCCAACACTTCCGGAACACCTCTCCGGAACCGGAATAAGACCCCTCGGGGAACCCGAACCGGAAACTCTCGATGCGGATGTGGCGGTGACGGAGGGAAGGAAGCTGTTGCGCCCTCATACGGAGGGGGGAGTTAACTCAGAGGGTTTCGGGACCGGATTCTGGAGGAGGTTTTTTATTTGATCCAAAGTGTGATTTCAGTGTAGTGGCTTGCTGTTCGGATAACGATCGGACGGACTCGTGGGAATGAAGCATGGCGGATTGGGCTGTTATAACCCCCCTGAGAGCCTCTTGCGGGTCCGCTAGGCCTGAGTATTCTGTCATATTATAATTTAGCCTTCTGACCCACATGAATCGAGAACTCTCAGGAGAATATTTACAATGATTTTTATTTTGGTAAATGACGGAAAGGGGATCCGCCAGTGGGCAGCAGCAAGCAACAGCCATGAGCGGTGAGGAACGGGAGACAGCGGGGCGGTAGTAAACGGCAGGGAGCTGGAAACGTCTACGACGTGGGAGACCCGAAACCTCTGAGGGTGAGGACAGTCAAGGTGAGTAGCAGCAAACGGGTGAGGGAAAATGAATGGAACGATCTTACAGGTGTGGAGTGAACAGTTGTCGCCAGGGAGGAGTGAGTGGTGAGTCTCTTTCAGCGGTGACGGTGAAGCAGTTTTCCAGGGGGTGTGTGCAGCTGATGGGGTTATGCTGGAGCGGGCAGACCGAGCTGAGCAAAGAGGAGTGGGGAAACCAGATGGACGAGAGGAACCAAAGAGGGTCTTGGGATGGGTTTGAGTTCTGGAGATGATGGTAACCTGAGGTGAGCACAGCAGAGGTTAGAGGCGTGGGAAAAAACAAAGTAGCAAATAAAAACTCAACAAGGAAGAGGGCAACACGAGACAAACGAGAAACATTCAAAAAACTAGAAGCAACTACAGATTGGCACTGACACAGGTTTTACCGGGAGTAAACAAACACTCAGGCGACGAGTAGCTGGTCCACCACTTCTCTTATACTGGCTCAGCTCATCAGCGCCAACCGGGCGCACCTGGGGTGGAAGGAGCTCCAGCAGAGGAAGAGCACTGGTGACCCCCTGTGGCCAACTGGAGAAGTGGCTAAAAGAAACTCACACTGACACAAATCTGCATTTGCTGTGAAAGATGTTTCTACAAAGTAGTAACTCCAGGGGGTGCTACAAACTTTAGTCCTTTTTAATACAAAATATCTATAACAAAAGTTATGAAAACTTCTAAAAGATACTGGATCTCTTTTATTTGTATCTGGTCTTTATTTTATTTTTTTCAAGAGTCAGAACAGCTTTGCTAGCTTATTTGCGGCTGCAGGGTTTACCTCAGGTGGTCGGAGTGCAAGTGGCTGATATAGATGAGATCGGCTGCACAGAGTCTATCCAAGCTGTCTGCTGGGGGTTCGTGGAGAAGCCACCAGCCTCGCGCAAAGGCGGGACCCTTCAGCCAGGGGTCGAACATGAACTTCGTCTGTCCAATCTGCAACTCCATGCAGGCATGGGTGAGGTATGTTATCTGAACGGAAAGTTGTAGCCTTTACTCCCTTTAAGATTTATTTTGTTCTTTTCAGAGTGTAAAAGAAGAAGGTCCTACTTTCACTTCTCCCTCCTGGAGCT
Source organism: Orestias chungarensis (assembly GCA_032876305.1). Classification (NCBI taxonomy): domain Eukaryota; kingdom Metazoa; phylum Chordata; class Actinopteri; order Cyprinodontiformes; family Cyprinodontidae; genus Orestias; species Orestias chungarensis. Next base: position 162,665 of record JAVLVB010000430.1, on the reverse strand, counting down.
CCAGTGGTTCTCTGGGGTCGGTCAGCCAGGGGTCAACAGGGCTTAGCTCCACTAGCTGCATCCTGCCGTCATCTAAGATTTCGACTTCTGTGAGGTTGACAAAGCAGAATGGAGGTGTCAACAAAATGGGTGATGAAAGTCATCTCAAACTGGCTGACAATCATCTTCTGTGTCTGCTCTAAATAATTATAGGCAAGAGGGCAGTTTGTTAGTCCATCACAGGGCAACAAAGAGAGAAACGGAAATGATTATCTATATAATTTAGAGAGAGAAATTAACTATATCGAGCAACAATCACCATCCATTAGATCTAATTAAACATCAGCACTAAAGGAATCAAGGAATCAAGGAATCAAGGAATCTTTATTTGTCATCACATCACATGTGGTACATGAGGTGGGACGAAATTCTAATCCCCCGGTCCAGTTTACACCCTGATAGCAATTTTAAATAATGTAATAAAATATAAGAATATAATAACTATGCGAGAAATAGGATTTGAGCTACACAAAATCTACAATATGGACAC